>CM063171.1:600000-935000 GCA_031835075.1 Saguinus oedipus
TGAGGAATCGCCACACTGTCTTCCACAATGGTTGAACTAACTTACACTTCCACCAGCAGTGTAAAAGTGTTCCTATTTCTCCACGACCTCTCCAGCATCTATTGTCTCCAGATTTTTTAATGATCGCCATTCTAACTGGCGTGAGATGGTATCTCAATGTGGTTTTGATTTGCATCTCTCTAATGACCAGTGATGATGAGCATTTTTTCATATGTTTGTGGGCCTCATGTATGTCTTCTTTTGAAAAGTGTCTGTTCATATCCTTCACCCACTTTTGAATGGATTTTTTTTTTCTTGTAAATCTGTTTTAGTTCTTTGTAGATTCTGGATATTAGCCCCTTGTCAGATGGGTAGATTGCAAAACCTTTTTCACATTCTGTTGGTTGTCAATTCACTCTAATGATTGTTTCTTTTGCTGCAGAAGCTCTGGAGTTTAATTAGATCCTATTTGTCTATTTTGGCTTCTGTTGCCAATGCTTTTGGTGTTTTGGTCATGAAGTCCTTGCCTATGCCTATGTCCTGAATGGTTTTGCCTAGATTTTCTTCTAAAGTTTTTATGGTGTTAGGTCTTATGTTTAAGTCTTTAATCCATCTGGAGTTAATTTTAGTGTAAGGTGTCAGGAAGGGGTCCAATTTCTGCTTTCTGCACATGGCTAGCCAGTTTTCCCAACACCATTTATTAAACATGGTGTCCTTTCCCCATTGCTTGTTTTTGTCGGGTTTGTCAAAGATCAGATGGTTGTAGATGTGTGGCATTGCCTCCAAGGCCTCTATTCTGTTCCGTTCCATTGGTCTATATCTCTGTTTTGGTACCAGTACCATGCTGTTTTGATTACTCTAGCCTTGTTGCATAGTTTGAAGTCCAGTAGTGTGATGCCTTCTGCTGTGTTCTTTTTGCTTAGAATTGTCTTGGCTATGCAGACTCTCTTTTGATTCCATATGAAGTTTAAGGTGTCTTTTTCCAGTTCTGTGAAGACGGTCATAGGTAAATTGATGGGGATAGTGTTGAATCTATAAATTACTTTGGGCAGTGTGGCCATTTTCACAATATTGATTCTTCCTAACCATGAGCATGGAATGTTTCTCCATCTGTTTGTGTCCTCTCTTATTTCGTTGAGCAGTGGTTTGTAGTTCTCCTTGAAGAGATCCTTTACATTCCTTGTTAGTTGTATTCCTAGGTATTTTATTCTCTTTGTAGCAATTGTGAATGGCAGTTCATTCTTGATTTGGCTCTCTTTAAGTCTGTTATTGGTGTATAGGAATGCTTGTGATTTTTGCACATTGATTTTATATCCTGGGACTTTGCTGAATTTGCTTATCAGGTTCAGGAGATTTTGGTCTGAGATGATGGGGTCTTCTAGATATACTATCATGTTGTCTGAAAATAGAGACAATTTGGCTTCCTCCTTTCCTAACTGAATACCCATTATTTCTTTTTCTTGCCTAATTGCTCTGGCTAGAACTTCCAGTACTATATTGAATAGGAGTGGTGAGAGAGGGCATCCTTGTCTAGTGCCAGATTTCAAAGGGAATGCTTCCAGTTTTTGTCCATTCAGTAGGATATTCACTGTGGGTTTGTTGTAAATAGCTTTTATTATTTTGAGATATGTTCTGTTGATAGCTAGTTTATTGAGAATTTTTAGCATAAAAGGCTGTTGAATTTTGTCGAAGGCCTTCTCTGCATCTATTGAGATAATCATGTGGTTTTTGTTTTTGCTTCTGTTTATGTGGTGAATTACGTTTATAGACTTGTGTGTGTTGAACCAGTCTTGCTTCCTCAGGATGAATCCTACTTGATTGTGATGGATAAGCTTTTTGATGTGCTGTTGCAATCAGTTTGCCAGTATTTTATTGAAGATTTTTGCATCTACGTTCATCATGGATATTGGCCTGAAGGTTTCTTTTCCTGTTGAGTCTCTGCCGGGTTTTGGTATCAGGATGATGTTGGTCTCATAAAATGATTTGGGAAGGGTTCCCTCTTTTTGGATTATTTGGAATAGTTTCAGAAGGAATGGTAACAGTTCCTCTTTTTGTGTCTGGTAGAATTCGGCTGTGGACCTGGGCTTTTTTTTGTGTAGTAGGCTCTTAATTGCTGCCTCAACTTCAGCTCTTGTTATTTGTCTCTTCAGGGTTTTGACTTCTTCCTGGTTTAGGCTTCAGAGGGTGCAAGTGTCCAGGAATTTATCCATTTCTTCCAGGCTCAGTGGCTTGTGTGCAGAGTTGTTTGTAGTAATCTCTGATGATAGTTTGTATTTCTGTGGAATCAGTGGTGATTTCCCCTTTATCATTTTTTATTGCCTTTATTTGAGTCTTCTCTCTTTTCCTTTTTATTAGCCTGGATAGTGGTCTATTTTGTTGATCTTTTCAAAAAACCAGCTCCTAGATTTATTAATTTTTGAAGGTTTTTTTTTGTCTCTATCTCCTTTAGTTCTGCTCTGATATTAGTTATTTCTTGTCTTCTGCTAGGTTTTGGTTTTTTGATCTTGCTCCTCTAGCTCTTTGAATTTTGATGATAGGGTGTCAATTTTAGAACTTTCCTTGCTTCTCATGGGGGCATTTATTGCTATAAATTTTCCTCTAGACACTGCTTTAAATGTATCCCAGAGATTCTGGTAAGTTGTGTTTTATTGCTCATTGATTTCAAAAAAAATCTTTATTTCTGCCTTCATTTCATTGTTTATCCAGTCAACATTTAAGAGCCAGTTGTTCAGTTTCTGTGAAGCTGTGCGGTTCTGAGTTTCTTAATCCTGAGTTCTAATTTGATTGCACTGTGGTCTGAGAGACTATTTGTTATGATTTCTGTTCTTTTGCATTTGCTGAGGAGTGATTTACTTCCAATTATGTGGTCAATTTTAGAGTAGGTGCAACGTGGTGCTGAGAAGATTGTATATTCTCTGGATTTGGGGTGGAGAGTTCTGTAAGTGTCTATCAGGTTTGCTTGTTCCAGGTCTGAGTTCAAGTCCTGGATATCCTTGTTAATTTTCTGTCTGGTTGATCTGTCTAATGTTGACAGTGGAGTGTTGAAGTCTCCCACTGTTATTGTGTGGGAGTCTACGTCTCTTTGCAGGTTGTTAAGAACTTGCTTATGTATCTGGGTGCTCCTGTATTGGGTGCGTATATATTTAGGATCATTAGCTCTTCTTGTTGCATTGATCCTTTTACCATTATGTAATGCCCTTCTTTGTCTCTTTTGATCTTTGTTGGTTTAAGGTCTATTTAATCAGATACTAGGATTGAAACTCCTGCTTTTTTGTTGCTCTTCATTTGCTTGGTAAATCCTCCTTCATCCCTTTATTTTGAGCCTATGTGTGTCCTTGCACATGAGATGGGTTTCCTGGATACAGCACACTGATGGGTTTTGACTTTTTATCCAGTTTACCAGTCTGTGTCTTTTGATTGGGGCATGTAGCCCATTTACATTTAAGGTTAATGTTGTTTTGTGTGAATTTGATCCTGCCATTTTGATGGTAGCTGGTGTTTTCCCCTTTAGTTGACATGGTCTCTTCATTGTGTTGATGCTCTTTACCATTTGATACATTTTTGGAGTGGCTGGACAGTTTCTTCATTGTGTCAATGCTCTTTACCATTTGATACGTTTTTGGAGTGGCTGCTATTGGTTGTTTCTTTCTATGTTTACTGCTTCTTTCATTTTCTGATTCTAGTGATTTCTGAACACATTTTAGTATATTCATTGATGATTTGTATATCTTCCTTTGAACAATACCTCTTGATGTCTTTTGGACAATGTCAGCACTTTGGGGAAAATAACCTTTGAAGAATGGAAATGCATTCGTTTTGTGTGCCTATTTAGTCACCCAGTAGTACAGACCTATCTCATTTATCGCTTCCAAAAGATATTCTTTCTTCTCTTTCTTTTCCTGCTTTAATTTAGGAGGCCTTAATCTCTTCTCCTCTGGATTTCAGCTAAAAGCTCCGACTGATCTCCTTGGCTGCAGCCTTGCTGACTTCCTTCCATTGTAGACACAGCCTCATAATCACCTTTCTGAAGGATAAATTGAACCACATCATTCTCTTTGTTAAAACACTTCAGTTATTTTCATTCCATCTAAGTAAAGCTGAAACCATAGTGATTTTGTCTGTGAAATTTTAAGCTTTTAAGATGTATTAATGTAACAGGTGGTTTGAAAATATTAGCAATAGTTTTCTATAAACAGACTTCCTCTTTGTGACTGCAGTTGGATGGCACATGTGTTCAGGAGGGAATCAAGGCAATAGGTGTTTTCCTGGAAGATGGTTTTGGTTGTTGCCTAGAAAGTTTTGAGTGTTCTTCCACCAATCATCTAGGAAATGTTAATTGACTTTCTTGCCTGTTATGTAAACTAGTAAGGTTTGCAAAGCTTTCTATGACCTGGCTCCTGCGTACCCAGGCAACCTCACCTTTCTGGCACATAGCAAACCCTCAGTGTGTTTCATTGATCACCGTAGAGGAGGTCTGAATGGCCAAGGGTTTCCTCAAGCCCTTGAGATGTAGGCTGTACCCCACTCCAGCTGCTTTCAGACGACAGGGACATGTATTGGAGCAGTGATTCACAAACTTTTCATTCTTAGGTTCCCTTTACAGAGTTAAAATTATTGAGGATCCTTAAGAGCTTTTATGTGTATGGGTCATATCTACCTATATTTAATTTATTAAATATCAAAATGTGAAATTTAAAAAATATTTATCAACTCATTTAAAAATAATATTAATACCAACATATTTTAACATAAATAACATATTTTATGAAAAATAATTATGTTTTCCAAACCCCCAAATATTAGTGAGAAAAGGGAAATTATTTTCCTGTTTTGCAGATCTTTTAAATGTCTGACTAAAAAATGATGGTTGCAGATGCACGAATGAGATGGATCCAGATTGGTTAAGTCTGGGCAGATGCACGAATGAGATGGATCCAGATTGGTTAAGTCTGGGCAGATGCACGAATGAGATGGATCCAGATTGGTTAAGTCTGGGCAGATGCACGAATGAGATGGATCCAGATTGGTTAAGTCTGGGCAGATGCACGAATGAGATGGATCCAGATTGGTTAAGTCTGGCCCAGAAGATGAGACCGACCCCGATGAAGACAGCTCAGATTGCCAGCCCAGACACTGTGAGTGAATTAAAAGTTGTCGTATGAGCCGTTACGATCCTGGGGTTCTCCAGAGAAAGAAGTAGGACATGTCTACGAGAGGGAGAGATGTATTGCCCTTGTGGAACTGGGACTCTTGTGGGACTCGGAGGCTGGCAGGCTGGAGAGCCACGGGAGAGATGATTCTGGGTCTGCAGCCCAGAGAGTGTCTGGAGGCAGGATTCCCTTTTCCGCAGGGACTTCGGTCTTTCTTTCTCTTAAAACCTTCAACCATCTAGGTGAAGTCCATTCAAATTATATGTAGAAAAGGGTAAGCCTCTGTTCTACGTATCTACTGATTTCAGTGTTAATCTCATCTAACAAATACCTTCGCAGAAATATTTACACTGGGTGTTTGGCCTGATATCTGGGTTCATGGCCTAGCCAAGTCAGCCCCAAGTCACCCATGACAACACCAAGTTTAGGGTGGCATGTTATGGGTCGAGAGCATTCCAGTATAGTTTGTGAGCACCATCTCTGCTGGCTTTTCAACCCTGCAGACTCAGCTGTCTTAAGAATTTTTTGGCAAAATTTTGCAAAATATAGCAGTTTCTAAAGGCAAGATTGTTTTTCTCTGTGAAATTTTAAGCTTTTAAGATATATTAATGTAGCAAGTGGTGTGAAAATATTGGCTATAGTTTTCTATAAACAGACTTTCTCTTTGTGACTGCAGTTGGATGGTATATATATATATATATATGCTCAGGAGTGAATCAAGGCAAATAGCTGTTTTCCTGGAGGATGGTTTTGATTGTTGGTAGAAAGTTCTTAGGTGTTCCTCTGTCAATCATCTGGCAAATGTTAACTGACTTTCTTACCTGTTATGTACTGGGCTGTGTGCTACATGTCCAGTCTCAACATCAGTCTCTGTTCTACGGGTGTAAAACAAAGCTAGAGTGTCCTTTTCCCTTAGGAGTAGATTATTTTCCCTAAAGCAATTTGCTCTTTTTCATGTTCTGTCTCTATTCTGTGTATTTAAGTACTTTCACCAGAATAATGTGCACTGGCTGTTCCCATGGAGGAAATTACCTGCTCCTTTCCACTCGCAGCTCCAAATGCAGTGTAGAAACGAACGGAGCCAACACATCACTCTGTGCCAGCCCTATTCCTTCATTTCGTCCACAGATCTCTTGAGGCCAGGATTACAAGTAGTGCATTGTTTGTGTGTCTGCATTTTAGCAGCATAAAAGAGTTTAAAAGCATTCCAATATGGGTATTTCCCATGATGTTGACTAAAAGAGTAATTGGATGAAAGTGCTTCTCACTTGAGATCTGCAAAACTTTCTAAACACAGCGAAATCTTGGCTTCTGACTCCTTCCGTTCTGAATAAGGCAGTCTGCCTTCCTCCTTGTAAATTTCCCGTTTGACTGCAGACATTCTAAGTGCATCCTAGTATTGTGGTGAATAAACCTGATGTTAAAAGTTGATATAATCCTAGTAAGTACCAGTTACAGGAGCCTTATTACACTGGCTAACCAACTTGTATACATTCTCTAACTTAAAACTTATGACAATCATGTAAGTTAGGGACAAGATTGAGAAAACTGAGGCAAAGAGATTTACCTAATAAAGCCTCTGCCTATGTATCCTCAGCTAGTAAGTGGCAGGCTGAGCATGAAAACTGAGTGTGTGAAGCCAAGCCCATGGTCTGGGGCACTATGCTAGAGAGCCCTGAACACACCACCATTTGCAGGGTGAGAATGCAGTCCCAGCTCAGTGGGTAAGAGGATCCAGACTGAGATTATCTCTGACCAATCCTTTGCTTCTTTACTTACTAGCTCTTATGCACTGGCTCAGTATCGCAGTTTATCCCTCTTTAAAGTTAGAATAATAATATAGTCTTTTTCCTAGGGTTGTTACAGGAATTAAGTTAATTCAGGTATGGTGCTTAGAAGGCCACCTGGCATAGCCTACATGCCCCTCAAATGGGAGCTCTTCTTATAAAATTGCATGCAGCTTTTCCAGCAGGATGTCAAGTTTTTGTTTTCTGTGCAGCTAAATCAATAATCTTATGTTTTAGTTTCTAATGACTTTTAGATGAAGGTTATGTCTGTATGATGCCAAAGGTCAAATAAAGTCAATTCGGGAATAAGTCAAGCCAATCGTCAATTCAATGAAAATATAGTTAAACTCATGTTTGATGTCCAGAGGGGAAAAAATCACAATTCTTTTTGTAACAAAGCTTTTTAAAAGTCCTTCAGTTGCTTGTATGATTATGTTGAAATCAGTCTTCAATTTTTTTAGAAGCAAAAAGAAGTAAAAACGGGTGGAGACGTTAAAGCTTTTCCAGTGTGGTTTCACACTTCCATGCTCCCCAAGGGTCTGCAGAAGGTCTTGGAGCAACATGTGGAGAGATCAGAACGATGGGAGTCAGGCCCGGCTTTCCCCAGGAACGTTCTAGGTCATGACACGAACGTCTCGGGAAGATCATCACTTGTTCTGTAATTCAGCTTTTCCTACTGTAATTAGCGAATGAAACTTTTTTTACCTGGCTGCTGCCCAACGGGCCTCAGAGCACTTGCAAGGTGCTGGGTGCCTTGTGGGTGCTTCCAATGGACAGCATAGAGACACGGTGCCACTTGGCACTACCATGTTTTTTTTTACAGGGTTCCTTGGAATTGTAAATGTCCCATTTACAATTTTGTTTTTAAATGCACGTTCTTTCAAAAGGTTGTTGCTTAACAACATGTTTTCTTAATGTTTTAGAAAACTGGGAAAATACAAAAAGCACAAAGAATAAGGTAGAAATCATGCAGAATCTCATCATCGTATAGTGGCGCCTCGATCTCTAGTAAATAGTTGAAGTGTTTGCATGGACTACGGATGTATGAAGTTGAAAGACAAAATGAAAACCTGATTATTCTTGTCAGCCCTAAGAACGGTGTCAGCACTTAAAACAACTGATTTTATTTTAGCTTTAAAAAGGCAAGTTCTGAACTGCAATAAAGCTAGAATTATATTAACCTGAAAGGATACCTCTGGGAGTTCTAAGACAAAACAAGGCTTTATCATAAAAAAATTAAATAGTGATAACAATATGGAGATAACTTGCAGCTATGTATAAAGAATTATGGGGCCGGGCACGGTGGCTCACGCCTGTAATCCCAGCACTTTGGGAGGCCGAGGCGGGTGGATCACGAGGTCAAGAGATCGAGACCATCCTGGTCAACATGGTGAAACCCTGTCTCTACTAAAAATACAAAAAATTAGCTGGGCATGGTGGCGCGTGCCTGTAATCCCAGCTACTCAGGAGGCTGAGGCAGGAGAATTGCCTGAACCCAGGAGGCGGAGGTTGCGGTGAGCCGAGATCGCGCCATTGCACTCCAGCCTGGGTGACAAGAGCGAAACTCCGTCTCAAAAAAAAAAATGAATTATGATTGTGCTACTTTGGAGCAGGGGGTTTCCCGTTTGGGTTGTGATTTGCAGAGCTGGTGATTTTTCAGGATTGACAACTCTGAAAAATCAAGGACGTGAGGCTCCCAGGCAGGTCCCAGAGGCTCAGGGTCCCTAGACAACCCTCTCGCGGCCCTTGGGGAAATGCCTGGCCGACTGTGGGCTGTCACCCAACCTTTTATCTAAACGATGAGATGCTCTTCCCACTAATGGATGAACAGGTAAGAACTGGCTGCCTGAAACAGCAGCAAGGTAACAATTACCACCTGAGGCCGCAGCAGCCCTGGTACCTGACCTGTTTTCAATGTGCTCCTTTCTTGGGCTGTGCAACTGAGCGTAATTGTTTCTAAGGTCAAATTCCTGAAATAGAATTCACATCTTGTCTGTTTCCCACAGGCTGCAACTCTGGTATATGGGAGTTAGCTTACCAACTAAGATTTAGAGCAAAGCAAGGCGCTGTCCGCACAGGCTCTGGGCGCTGGTGGTTCAGTAGGTTGGGCTGGGGCAGGTGCAGCCCCCTGCCCGCCTTGTCTTCACCACAGCCACGGCAGGCCAGGCCAGCCTGTCCATCAGGGGTTCGAGGCCACTGCGCGCCATTTACAGCATACTCTACTCCCTGGTCTGTGATATGGGAGCTGTGCTCATTGGCCAATAAATCACCACGTCAAGTTAACAGCCCGTGTCCAAGGCGAGCGACCTGGAGGTCAGCATAGCAGCGTAACATTGGATGCCGGGTTCTGCTCCTGCACACAGTGCCTCGACATCAGAGCATAAATTTTCAAATACCAGACATGATAAAAGACATCGAGCCGCTTGTTTCCTGAAGTAGAGGAGTAGGCCCCAAATACATTTTCTGAAATGTGCCTCCAGTTCCTCACTGATCCTGACACATGGAAGGAAGGAGGGGAGGACAGTGAAGAGCATCAGCAAGGGAGAGGAGGCCCTGCCCTGGCTACCTGCCCCATGTTGGAGAGGAGGCCCTGCCCTGGCTACCTGCCCCGTGTTGGAGAGAAGGCCCTGCCCTGGCTACCTGCCCCATGTTGGAGAGGAGGCCCTGCCCTGGCTACCTGCCCCATGTTGGAGAGAAGGACCCTGCCCTGGCTACTGCCCCATGTTGGAGAGAAGGACCCTGTCCTGGCTATCTGCCCCATGTTGGAGAGAAGGACCCTGCCCTGGCTATCTGCCCCATGTTGGAGAGGAGGCCCTGCCCTGGCTATCTGCCCCATGTTGGAGAGGAGGCCCTGCCCTGGCTATCTGCCCCATGTTGGAGAGAAGGACCCTGCCCTGGCTATCTGCCCCATGTTATGGGTCTTCAGGCTGCTTTTCTACTCCTTGGCTGAACAGAAACACAGTCCCCGTGAACTATTTGGCAGCAAGTTCAAAGCAAAGGATACTAACTCTGTGAGGCATCTTAGACAATGCCTGGCCCCATTTGACAAATAATGACACATGTCCTGACTCACCCACCGTCTCAGGAGCAGCTGACCAGGCTGAGAAACTGTGTCCAATGCCGGCAGCCCACTGGCTTTCCACTGTGACGTCCTGTCTTTCCAGGACTGAGCAGGGATGGGTTTATAACAAGCATAAATTGTTATTTTGTATCTATCTGCACATCAATTTATATACCTTGAAATTTAAAAGAAATCCACTGATAAAAATTTTTCTTGCAAGTTAATTAAGGACACTAGATAAATGGAAAATTCTTACGTTGTGAAAGTATTTATGTGAATGTGTTATGTGGGAATCATTTCAAAATGAGTTAAAGGAATCTAGGATAGTTTGCTCTCCATCCCTAACCTTTGGAGCTTGATTTTGTGGGAGATGTTTATACCTTATCACTTTTGGAGCCATTTCCAGAGGAAGAAACTTGGGAGTGGGAGGGTGAAGTTTGTGGTTGCCCTGCTCGCCTTGAACGTGTGGCTGCCACAGTGTGCAGGCTTGTTTTCGTGAGAGTCCACACATACATCGTTATGGAGAACATATTTTGGTATTTCCTTCAATATTTATTTTGTAGTGAAAATAAAAACAACACCAGTTTTCTGAAGGGTTTCTTCAGTCAACTCTTTTGTGTCCTGCAGAGCAATACTTTGCTCCTGGAGAAGTCTGAACCACAGTGCCTTTCATTTCTCTCATTAGAACGCACACCCACATACCATGGACTATCCTTCACGTATGCTGGAAGATAATAGTCTGCAAAGTAGCCTTTATGGTGAAGCCAGTTTCCTGTGCTCTGGGTCTCTGCAAAAATCACATCTGGATAGAGAAGAAACCGGTGACAAGATGTCTCTCTCTCAATCCGGGCAATGAACTGATTCATGATGGTGGGGCTGTTGGCGTTGGTGCCAGCGATGGTGAGATATATATTTTTTAAATGTCAGCAAGAAAAGAAAAGAGAGAAAAAGAGGAAAGGAAAACAGCTGCTAACCTCTCGAGTTTGTTTTCTGGGACAAGTTAACATCCACATACGTTTTACAGTCTCCATCTGCAGAGTGAGGGCGGCTGCCGTTCCTGCCGTCCACCTAGATTTGCACATCTGTGGTTCTATTGAGCTAAAGTTTTGCGATTCACAACAAACATGGAAAAGATCCCCACATCCTGGTGAACTGGTTCTGGTATTTAGATTCATAGGCTACATAGACAATAATTTCTGAAAAGAATGTGTATTTAATGTGTTGACTGAGGAACTGAAAACAGGGTTGTTTACAAAAGACTCCAGTGCAGAATTACAGGTGAGTGCTGGCTCAGCAGTCTCCTGGTAGGTACTTTTCATTCATTTCTCTGAGGCACATGGTGTATTCATTTCTAATTTGTTGAAGAATTTAGTGCAAAATCTGAAGCACAATTATTAGGACCAACGACAACCCACATATGTGAAATTTTGAGGACTTCTACAGATTTTATAGATTTGGTGCTGTTCCACAGAAAACTATAAAATTATTATTGCAGACCAGAAGGTTGTAAAAGTTAAAACACAAAATATTGGAAGTATAGGGCCTAGCAAAACGTGCAAGAAACAGTTAAGTCATTGGGCTCATCCCTATCATTTGGTTTTCTAACGCTTCATTTGGGTAAATATTTTTATCAGATTCTTGTCTTAATAATTTCTGAAAATGGGCTGATAATTTTGTTTTCATAGTTGGTGATTGTATATGCACAAAAGGTTTGAAAGAGGATGGGATTTCTACTTTGGAGATAAAAAGTTTGGTGTATTCTATTAGGTCTACCTCATTAATTTTATCACTTTTTTTCAGTTCTTATTTTGTTTTATTTTTGAATATGGTATCTGCTGTTTGTTGATAATGGTGAGTTAAAAATTTATCAGCTTCAGCCATATGTCTATCTGTTTTTTTGTTATGTACGTTTTGGGGCTTTTTAATTTGCTATATTAAAGTTTATTCGTGCCATATCTTTATTATTAGCTAACCAATTTAACATAATACAATGGTCTTTTAACTTAATGAAAGACTAAATACTACATTGCCTGAAATGATACTAGCAAATCTGCTTTTCTTTTGTATATATTTAATTAGTTACACTGTATCCAGTCCTTAATTTATGACCTTCTAATTCACAGATTTTGTTTTAATTCAACTTAAAAGGTTGTAAACATGGATAGTGGAATTTAAGCCTTTAACACCCAACGCCACTTTATTCTGAGTGGTTTAAACTCGTGATCCTCTGTTTTCTTTGCTTATGGCTTTACAGAGGCCTGTGTGAGCACTGAGGCTGAAGAATGCAGTCAGGAAATCTCTGCACTCCATGTACAGCCTTTGCCAATGAGAAGGCCGGGTCCTCCGTGCGTGTTTTCTCGGCGGGAGTCTCTCGCACACTGACTTCCTTGAATGCTCACACCTTGTACTTCACACTCACTTCCTCACCTTCACACCTCGCACAATCACGTACACAACATTTGTGTTTAAAAGTTAGCCTTTCGGGGTGACTGATACTTTGCTGGGTAGTCCACCGAGCACTGTGAAGGGACTGCTTGAAATCAAAAGATCCCACACACCGGGAGAAGCTGCGGCTGATTTGGGAGCTGATGCCTGGTGAGCAGGACCGGGATTTATCCTCGGGCAGGAATGATCCTGGATCGAGATGAGCACTGAACTTGGTTATTTTCTTTCTGATGTTCATCACCAGAAAGCAGTGCTATTGTTATCTTCTACTCCATGGATTTAAACATTTTGTTTCCGTATAATAAGCCAAACTGTGTACTTTTTACATTACATGTGATTTTAAAATAATATTCCTAAGTTTCTAGGGGCGTCTGTTCATTCGCTTGCTGTTCATAATAAGTTGTAGCTACCACTGACTGCATTTCTTTAATGTTGTTACAGCACCTTACCCCAGCCCCGCCTATGGCACAGGTATTCCTAGTTGGCAGACGAGGAACCCAAGGCTCCTGCAGGGGTGAGCCTCAGAGCACATATGTAACCGAGCTCTTGGCTCTAGAAGTCCTCATTCTTCGTTGTTCAAGGAGTGTCCCATGTGGGACACTGTCTGTCATGCACCAGGTTGGAGAATGGCATGGGTTAGGGAATCAGGCTTTTGGTGAAGGCAGAAGCTTACAAAACCAGGGAGGAAAAAAGAAACTCTCATCCTCTCATCTTTGCCGTAGAGGAAACATGAGGACCAAGATGCTTTTCTGACCAGTAGCATGGACTTGCTTTCCATGGGGCCACTCTAACTTTTAAAAGGGTGAGCCTGAAAGCAAAGTGTAGATGCTGAATGAGATTACCTCGGCACCAGGCAGTCTGCATGTGAGTGTAGCTGTTTATGAGAACTGCCTGGGAGCACAAACTGCCCAGAACCTGGGCGTCCTGGGGCCCCCGAGATGCTGCTGTGGGGAAAGCGGCTGTGAGGATATCAGTCTGTGGGTAGCTGAGCTTCACATTGTCCCTGTTTCCAGGGACGCAGGGTTGAGAATTCTCAGTGCTCTTGCTACAGGCAAGTCAGAGCAAGCCTCTGGAGCCACTTTGGGACAATTTGCTTGTCGCTCCATGCTCTTTCAACAGTCCTGCATGGATTTCTTGTTATTTGGCAAATTCTGTTTTTAATATCTCAGCAGGAGAATGTGTTTTGTGGAAGAAATGACCAACTAGTAGAATGCCTTCCATTTGTAATAAAATCCTTGCTGGGTTTGAGTTAATAGGCCTCCAAGGAAGAACAAGTTAAAATAGACCTGGACAGAGTGCTAAATAAAATACTGTCCAGCGTAATCCACTGCCCTCAAGGGAGAGAACGAATGACTCAATATGGGTTTTCCATCTACAATTTCAATAGCCTGGTGTCAGGACCAAGCATTAGGACACGCTGACTACCTCAGTATGCTCCCTGCGTTCAGTTTCTTTCCCCATGGTCTCCTCTGCTCCTCCGATGCCGCCCCCACGAAGCATAAAGTGCACAGACGTGAAAGTCCTTTAAGTAGCATTGCAAATCCAGAAATAGGTAGTGACGTTCTAAAGGAATGAAGCTGAAGGTGGACCACAGAGAGACTGGCAATTAACACTGCTGTTTCAGTCATTTGTGTGCTTTAATGAGGATATTCATATACAGTTATCACATGTCATTTTTATTAATGTAGCTCTCCGTGGGGTGGGGAAAAGAATAGAATGAGTTATTTATTTATTTACTACTTGAGACATGCTTGGCTCTGTTGCCCAGGCTGGAGTGCAGTGGTGCAATCTCAGCTCACTGAAACCTCCACCTCCCAGGCTCAAGCCATCCTCCCACCTCTGCTTCTTAAGTAGCTGGGGCTATAGGTGCATCCCAGCACACCCAGCTGGTTTTTGCATCTTGTATAGAGATGCGATCTCACCATGTTGCACAGGCTGATCTCGAACTCCTGAGCTTAAAACATCCACCGACCTTGGCCTCCTAAAGTACTAGGACTGCCGGCATGAGCCACCGTGTCCAGCCTTGAAGATTTTTAGTTCAGTGATCTTGGGATTTTACAGATTTGCTATGTAATAACTGCTCCGTGCCTCTTTCCTATTTTATGAGAGGAGTTCGGTTTCAAGTGCACTGAGTGTTCAAAATAAGTCAGGCTGGAAACAGCATGTCTGGTGATTTCTTAGTTGGGAAAAGCTTCTGTTTAGCTGAGAGGGAAATTGCTAAGGTTCAAGAAGGTACATTCTGTGGTGAAACCTGGGAGAGAAATATATTATCTTTACAGGGATCCTGGATACAAAACCAAACTGCTCTCAGCTCTAAATAACTAATTTTACTGTGTGTGTGTGTGCGTGTGTGTTTTGCAGAAAATCTGATGCTGATGTGATTGGAATAGAGAAAGAGGGAAGGGGAATGGTGGTAGGAAAACACACCACATTTTCCAGCAAGTGGCCTGAGCCAGCCTCACCCCCAAGAAGTCTAATCGTTTTGTACTTTTTTGAGTCTTCACACCTGCTGTTTTACGGAAGCACAAGCACATCACTAGGGCTGCAGCACCCTGGAGAGGATGAATAGTCTCCATCCACAGCTGACAATCCTGGTGACCCATACTCAGTGACAGGGACGGAGGTCCTTTCCCATTTTCCCTTTATTAGAAAGGTAGGAAATAGAACTCAGGCCTGCTCTGGAGAAGGAAACATTTTCCAGCATATTCCATGTGCACTCCGTGACGCTCCCTGTGCTCTGACGTGTGGTTAAACACTGATACTGTTCTCTTAGCTTTCCTAATGGCTAATGACATGGGTGGTACCAGCTGCCCAGGGTAAACTAATGAGCAAATCTAAAGATTTATCTTCCAGGCTCATCTTCTGTTGGAAAAGCCAAATGCTCACAAGGGGCAATGACAGTTTAAACCATGACTGCTCTCTCACAATGTTTTACATTAGTCATTATAATTATGTTGTTTTTAAAATAAACTTTATGTTTTAGAAGATTTCCATATCTACAGAAACATTGTGAACTTAGAGTAGAAAGAGTTCACATTCACCCCGACTACATTTTTGTCATTAACATCTTACAATATTATATTGTATTATAGCTGTATATTGATTACTATTTATGTACCAATATTGATATATTTTTATTACTTAGTCTACATTTTACTTCGATTTACTTGGTTTTCACCAAGTGACCTTTTCTGTTCTGGGATCTCATTCAGGACAACAGGAAACATTTAGCTGTCAAGTCTCCTGAGGCTCCTCTGGCTGAGGCAGCTGCTGCGACATGTTCTGCTTCATATGACCTTGCAGGTTTTGGAGAGTGCTGATCAGGCATACGGTAGGATCCCCATACTGAAAATCTGATGTTGTTATTCTCATGATTAGACCAGGGTTATGGTTTTGGGGGAGGAGAACCACAGAGGTAAAGTGCCATTGTTATCACATCATCTGAAGGGTACATACTGTCAACAGGACTCATCACTATTAATAGTGACCTTGTTCACTTGGCTAAGGTGGCATTTGCCAGGTTCCCCCTTCCATCATGTACTGTTTAGAAGGAGGCTGGTTTGTGCAGATGACACTTAATTAGTGAGAAGTTATGCTCCACCTCCTTGAGGAGGGAGTATCCAGATAAATTATTTAGAATTCTTATGTATAACTTGTCTCTTTTTAATTATTTATTACATTAAATTATTTAATAGTTTAATTATTCAGTCATCAGTTAATATCAGCATGAACTAATATTAATACGATATTTATTTGGTACTTTGAGGTAAAATTCGATATTATTCTATTTACTTTATTGCTCTAATTGTTCCAGTTCAAAATTTACCCACTCTGATAGCTATGTCATGGTACTTTGTTGTTTTAAGTTGCAATTCTCAATTGACAAACAGTATTGAGCATTTTTTATATCCTCATTTGCCATCTGTTTACCTTCTTTGGTGAGGGTCTGTTCAGGTTTTTCATTGTTGTTTTTACATGGTTTAACTGGGTTGATTATCTTCTTAATGTTGAATTTTAAGAGTTTTTTGTATATGTTGGATATGTGTTTTTTATCAGTATGCATTTTGAAATAGTTTCTATAAGTCTGTGGCTTGTCTATGGTACTTTTAAAACGTATTTCCACACATGTAAGAGGAAAAGAAGTTAGTTAACTGTAGGAACCCAATCATGTCTCTACATGGGGCTGTGCAACCTTCCTTTTAGGAATCTACTTTTCCTTGGTCTTCCATATACTTTGTTATTTCCAAAACTGTATATAAGGAGTATAAGAAAGATATGAGAATATATCAATACCCAAATAAAGAGAAATTGTACTTTAAAAAAGAATTCTCACAATGACCAGCGAGGTAGATAAAACAGACATACATTAGCATTCACGTTTATCAAATGCAGAAACTGGAGCCCAGGTAAGCCATATGCCCTAGGAACCATGGCTACATCCTAGATTCTGTCTCCTCGCCCCAAATTCTTTTACCTACATCCAACTAGAGCCATATTATATTAGCCAACAGACCATCAATGTGTTTGTTTAAAGTGATAAGTTATTGATAATTCATGCATTTAACAACGTATTTTTCAGATGTATTTGACCCTTGCTGCATCACATAAGTAACTTATTCAAAGTGGAATGAGTTAAGATGTAGCATGAGTCTTTAACTCGACTTATTCAAAGTGGAATGAGTTAAGATGTAGCATGAGTCTTTAACTCCAGCTTTGCCTTCTTGGCGCTGTGTGGCTACAGTGGATCCTTTGTATTCAATCATCGGACTCTTCCAAACAATTCTTTATTGTACTCAACATGTTAGTGGCAGTAATTCTTGGAATTTGCTAATCATTTTCCTTAAGAGTTTTGGAGGAAAATGTATATTACTTAGCCATCTAGCCAATTTGAAAATTAAAGGTCCCTTTAGACCATAATTGATCAGCCTCGTCATTATTGGCTTTTGGGATGGATACTGCTTTGGTGTGGAGGGCTCTGATGTGTTGTAATGTGCTTAGCAGCATTTCCGGAGTGTACCGATTAGATTCCAGCAGTAACCCTCCAGGGTGCCACAACCATAAATGCCTCTAGAGATTGAGAAGTGTCCCTTGGAGACTGTATTACTTCATTTTCACACAGTTGATAAGATATACCCAAGACTGGGAATAAAAATAGGTTTAATGGATTCACAGTTCCACATGGCTTGGGAGGCCTCACAATCATGGCGGAAGGGAAATTACATGACAGTAGCAAGAGAAAATGAGAACTGACTGAAAGGGGTTTCCCCTTCTAAAACTGTCATATCTCGTGAGACTTATTCACTATCACAAGAACAGCACAGGAAATACCTGTGCCCATGATTCAGTTACCGCCCACTGCATCCCTCCCACAACACATGGGAATTCTGGGAGCTACAGTTCAAGAGATTTGTATGGGGACACAGCCAAATCATATTATTCTGTCCCTGGCCCCTCTCAAATATGTCCTCACATTTCCAAACCAATCATGTCTTCCCAACAGTCCCCAAAGTGTTAACTCAAAAGTTTACCATTTCAGCATTAACTCAAAAGTTCATTGTTCAATGTCTCATCTGAGACAAGGCAGGTCCTTTCTGCCTATGATCCCATAAAACCAAAAGCTAGTTAGTTACTTTCTAGATACAATGCAGGTAAAGGCATTGGGTAAATACAGCTGTTTCAAATGAAAGAAATCAGCCAAAACAAAGGGGCTACAGTGCCATGCAAGTCCAAAATCCAGCAGGGCAGTCAAATTTTAAAAGTCCAAAATGAGATCTTTCGAGTCCATGTCTGACATCTGGGTCATGCTGATGCAAGAGGTAGGTTCCCATGGTCTTGTGCTGCTCTGCCCCTGTGGTTTTCGAGGATACTGCCTCCCTCCCGGCTGCTTTTATGGGCTGGCATTGAGTGTTTGTGTCTTTTCCAGGTACATGGTGCAAGCTGTCGTTAGATATACTATTCTGGGGTCTGAAGGATAATGGCCCTCTTCCCACAGCTTCAGTAGGCAGCACTTGCTTTACATTTCTCTTCTGCACTGCCCTGGCAGAGGTTCTCCATGAGGGCCTCGCTGCTACAGCAAACTTCTGCCTGGACATCCAGATGTTTCCATACATGTTCTGAATTCTAGGCAGAGGCTCCCAAACCTCAATTCTTGACTCCTGTGCACCCATAGGCTCAACACCATTTGGAAGCTGTGAAGGCTTAGGACTTGCACCTTCTGAAGCCATGACCTCAGCTATACCTTGGCCCCTTTTAGCCTTGGCTGGAACACAGTCCTTAGACTGCACAGAGCAGAGACCTGGGCCAAGCCCATGAAACCATTTTTTCCTCCTAGGTCTCTGGGCTTGTGATGGGAAGAGCTACCACAAAGGTCTCTGACATGCCCTGGAGCCATTTTCCCCACTGTCTTGGTGATTAACACTGAGTTCCTCATTACTTATGCAAATTTCTGCAGCCAGCTTGAATTTCTTCTCAGAAAATGGGACTTTATTTTCTATCATTGTCAGGCTGCATATTTTTCAAATTTTTATGCTCTGTTTTCTTTCTAAAACTGAATGCCTTTAACAGCACCCAAGTCACATCTTGAATACTTTGCTGCTTAGAAATTTCTTCCACCCTAAATCATCTCTCTCAAGTTTAAAGTTCCACAGATCTCTAGGACTAGGGCAAAATGCTGCCAGCCTTTTTGCTAAAATTGAGTCACCTTTGCTCCAGTTCCCAACAAGTTTCTCATCTCCATCTGAAACCACCTCAGCCTGGATTTCATTGTTCATGTCATCATCAGCGTTTTGCTCAGAGTCATTCAACAAGTCTCTACTATGGAGTTCCAAACATTCCCACATTTCCTTAAGAATATACATAACCAAAAGGCGAAAAATCTCTGTAAGGAAAACTACAAAACACTGCTGAAGGAAATCACAGACAACACAAACAAATGGAAACACATACTGTGCTCATAGATGGGTAGAATCAATTTTGTGAAAATGATCACTCTGTCGAAAGGAATTTATAAATTCAATGCAATTCCCATCAAAATGCCATCATCATTTTTTGCAGAACTAGAAAAAAAAATCCTAAAATCCATATAGAACCAAAAAAGAGCCCATATAGCTGAAGCAAGATTAAGTAAGCAAAAAGAACAAATCTGGAGGCATCACATTACCAAAATGCTCAACATCAGTAATTATCATGGAAATACAAATCAAAACCATGAGTCAATACCACCTTTCTCCTGCAAAAATGGTCATAATTTAAAAAATCAAACAATTATAGATGTTGGCATGGATGTGGTAAAAAGGGAACACTTTTACACTGCTGGTAGGAATGTAAACTAGTATAACTATATATGAAAAACAGTATGGGGATTCCTTAAAATACTAAAAGGAGAACTTCCATTTGATCCAGCAATCCCACTTCTGAGTATCTATTCAGAAGAAAAGAAGTCATTATATGAAAAAGACCCTTGCACACACATTTATAGCAGCACATTTCACAGTTGCAAAAATATGGAACCAGCCCAAATGCCCATCAATCAGTAGTGGATAAAGAAAATGTGGTGTATATATATACCATGGAATACTACTCAGCCATAAAAAGGAATGGAATAATGGTATTTGTAGCAACCTCGATGGAGCTGGAGATCATTGTTCTAAGTGAAGTAACTCAGGAATGGAAAACCAAACATCATATGTTCTGACTTATACGTGGGAGGTTTGCTATGAGGACGCAAAGGCATAAGAATGACACAATTGTCTCTGGGACTTGAGGGGAAGTGGGGGGTGAGGGGTAAAAGACTATACATTGAGTACAGTCTGCACTACTCGGGTGTAATTTAAGAAAAAGAAAACCCTCTGTACCTTTGAAACAATAACTCTCCATTCTGCTCCACCCCAGCCCCTGGCAACCATCATTCTGTTTTCTGTCTCCATGAAATTGAGTACTAAGTACCTTGTATTAGTGGAATCACAGAATATTTTTCATTTTGTGACTGACTTATTTCAATTAGCTTAATGTCTTCAAGGTTCATCCATGTTGTAGCATGTGTCCGAATTTCATTGCCTCTTAATGCTGATTGATATTCCCTTGTATGTATGTAGCACATTTTGTGTGTCTATTCATCCATGAATGGATACTTGGGTTGTTTTCATGTTTTAGCTGTTTCAAGTAATGCTGCTATGGACATAAGTGTACATGCATCTATTTAGCTCCCTACTTTCAGTTTCTCTGGATATATACACAGAAGTGAAAGTGCTGAATGACATGGTAGTTCTATATTTACTTTCTTGAAGAATCTCCAAACTGTTTTCCATTGTGACTGTGCCATTTTACATTCCCACCAGCGGTGTCAAGGGTTCGAATTTCTGTTTTTGTTTTTGTTTTCATGTATTAGATCTATGAGCTTTTGGGATGAGTCTTTAGGGTTTTCTAAGTGTATAATCATGTCACTGCATTAGTAACAATTTGAGTTCCTCATTACTGATCTGGATGCTTTTTATTTATTTCTCTTGTCTGATTGCTATGGCTAAGACTTCCAGTACTACGTTGAATGCAAGTGGTGAAAGTGGGCATCCTTGTTTTGTTCCAGTGATCGGGAAAAATTCTTTGAACATTTCCTGCTCAGTATGATGTTTGCTGTGGGTTTGTCATAAATGGCTTTTATTACCTTAAGATATGTCTCTCTATGCTGTTTTACTGAGGGTTTTAATCACAAATGGATGTTGGATTTCCTTAAATGCCTTTTCTGCATATATTGAGATGATCACGATTTTTGCTTTTACTTCTGCTTATGTGCTGTATCACAGTTATTGACTTGCATATGTTAGACCATCCCTGCATTGCTGTTATAAAAACACACTTGATGATGGTGGATTATCTATTTGATATGCTGTTGCATTTGCTTAGCTAATATTTTGTTGAGGATTTTCTCATCTATGTTCATCAGGGATATTGATTTGTAATTTCCTTTTTTTGTTATGTCTTTTCCCGGTTTTGGTATGAGGGTAATGCTGACTTCATAGAAGGATTTAGGGAAGAATCCCTCTTGCTCTTTCTTTTGGAATCATTTCAGTAGGAGTAGTACCAATTCTTTGAATGTCTGACAGAATTCAGCTGTAAATTCATCTGGTCCTAGACTGCTTTTGTTGGCATTTTTTTAAATTACTGTTTTAATCTTTCTACTTGTTATTGGTCTGTTCCGTTTCTATTTTATTTCTGATTTAATCTAGGAGGGTTGTATATTTCCACAAATTTATCTGTCTTCTTTAGGCTTCTAATTTGTGGACATACAGGTGTTCCTGGGAGCCTTTAATGATCTTTAGTATGTCTGTGGCATTAGTTGTAACATCTCCGATTTCATTTCTAATTGAGCATATTTGGATCTCCTCTCTTGTTTTCTTGGTTAATCTTGCTAATAGTCTATCAATTTTGTTTATCTTTTCAAAGATCCAGCTTTTTGCCTTATTTATCTTTTGTATTGTTTCAATTTTATTTAGTTCTGCTCTGATCTTGGTTATTTCTTTTTTTCTGCTGTGTTTGGGTTTGGCTTATTCTTGCTCCTCTACTTTCTTGAGGTGTGACCTTACACTGTTGATTCTCGCTCCTTCAGCCTTTTTGATGTAGGCGTTTAATGCTGTGACCTTCTCTCAGCACCACTTTTGCTGTGTCTCAGAGGTTTTGATTGGCTGTGTCACTGACATTGTTCAGTTTAAATATATTTTTTAATTTCCATCTTGGTTTCATTGTTAACCCAAGGGTCATTCAGGAGCAGATTATTTACTTTTCATGTATTTGTGTAGTTTTGATAGTTCCTTTTAGAGTTCATTTCTGATTTTATTTCACTGCTGTCTGAAAGAGTACTTGACATAATTTCAATTTTCTTAAATTCATTGAGACATGTTGTGCGGCCTATCATGTAGTCTATTCTGATGAGAAGAGTGCATATTCTGCAGTCGTTGGACAGAATGTTCTGTAAATATCTGTTAGGTCCATTTGTTGTACGGTACAGTTTAAGTCTATTGTTTCTTTGTTGACTTTCTGTCTTTATGACCTATTTAGTGGTCAGTAGAGTACTGAAGTGCCCTACTATTATTGTGTTGCTGTCTATCTGATTTCTTGGTCTCATGATTATTGATTTATAGATTTTGGAGCTCCAGTGTTAGGTGCACATATATTTAGGATTGTGATATTTTTCCTGATGGACTAATTTTTTGGTCATTATATAATGTCCCACTTTGTCTTTTTTAACTGTTGTTGCTTTAAAGTTTGTTCTGTCTGATATAAGAATGAATACATCTACTCACTTTTGGTATGAATTTGTGTGGAATATCCTTTTCCACCTGGTTACCTTAGGGTTAGGCAAGTCCTTATATGTTAGGTGAGTCTCTTAAAGACAGAAGATACTTGGTTGGTGGATTTTATTCATTCTGCATCTTTTAAGTGAAGCATAGCCATTTCCATTCACCGTTGGTATTGAGATGTGAGGTATTGTTCTACTCATCATGCTAGTTGTAGTCTCAATGCCTTGTTTTTTGTGTTACTGTTTTATAGATCCTGTGAGATTTGTGCTTTAAGGAGGTTCTATTTTGGTATATTTTAAGGTTTTGTTTCAAGATTTAAGACTCCTTTTAGCATTTTTTGTCGTGCTGGCTCAGTAGTGGCAAATTCTCTCAACATTTGTTTTTCTGAAAAATACTTTCTCTCTCCTTCAATCATGAAGCTTAGTTTCTCTAGATATAAAATTCTTGGCTGAAATTGTTTTGTTGAAGGAGCCTAAAGACAGGCCCTTCTGTCTTCTGTGGTTTCTGCTGTCAATCTGATAGCTCTTTGTTTACAGGTTTCCTGTTGCTTTTGCCTCACGCCTCCTAAGATTCTTTCTTTCATTTTGACTTTAGATAACTTGATGACTATGTGCCTAGGTGATGATCTTTTTGTGAAGAATTTTCCAGGTGTTCTTTGACCTTGTATTTGGATATCTAGTCTCTAGCAAGACCAGGGAGATTTTCCCTGATTATTCCTTCAAATAAGTTTTTCAAACGTTTAGATTTCTCTTATTCCTCAGGAACACCAATTATTCTTGTACTTGGTAATTTAACATAATCCCAAATATCTTGGAGTCTTTGTTCATTTTTAAAAAATTATTTTTCTTTCTCTTTTTTTCAGTTAATTTGAAAGCCCTGTATTTGAGCTCTGAATTGATTCTTTATTCTACCTGTTTGATTCTATTATTGAAATGTTCCAGTGAATTTTGTATTTTTCTAAGTGTGTCTTTCATTTCCAGAAGATGTGATTGCCTTTTCTTTGTGATATCTATTTCTCTGGAGACTTTTTCATCCATATCCTGTATTGTTTTAAATTTTCTTAAAGTTTGACTTTTTTTGGGGGGGGGCGCAATTCAGAAATTTCTTTTTGGTTTGAATCCATGGCTGGAAAGCTAGTGTGATATTCTGGGGGTGTTATGGAACCTTGTTTTGTCATATTACCAGAATAACTTTTCTGGTTTCTTCTCATTTGGGTAGATTGTTTCAGTGGAAAGATCTGGAACTCAAGGGCTGCTGTTCAGATTTTCTTGTCCAACATGGTGCTCTCTTGATGTGTGCCCTCCCGCTTCCTCCAGGGAGAGGGCTTCTTGAGAGCCAGATTGCAGTGATTGTTATTGCACCTGTGGACCTACCCACCCAGTGGGGCTCCAGGGCTCCAGGGCTCCAGGATGGTGCTGGGGAATATTGTAAAAGTCCTGTGATGTGATTTGTCTGCAGGTCTCCCAATTGTGGATAACAGCACCTGCTCTGGTGGAGCTGGCAGGAGACTGAAGGGGACTCTGGGAATTTGGTTGTAGTCCTGTTCAGTGTGCTGGTTTTCTCAAATGCCAGTTATGCTAACAGTGAAACTGTCACATGGACAGACTCAGGACCTCTAGTTAGCCAGGATGTTGCAGGCAGTGGAATTAGCTGTTGTTTTCTCCTTCTTCAGAACAGGGTTCTTTTATGAGCTGCTGTAATGGTTGGAGGTGGGTGGCCTCCAGCCAGGAGGTGGCACTTTCAAGAGAGCACCAGCTACAGTTGTAGACGAGGGCTATAATCTTGCCTTCTGTGGCCACAGTAAGGACTTGGGTCTGTCAGGTAATGGGCAGGGCCATAGAGCTACCAGCAATTTGTCTTTTGTCCTTGGTGACCAGGGCAGGTAGAGAAAAACCATCAAGTGAAGGGAGGGGTAAGCAGATCTGAGTTCAGACTCTCCTTGAGCAGGGCTTGCTTTGGCTGCTGTGGGGGATTATGGGTGGTTCTCAGGCCAATGGAGTTGTTTCAGAGGATTGTGGCTGCCTTTGCTGCATCATACAGGTTGCCAGAGCAGTGGGGGAAAGCTCCTGATGACAGGCCTCGCCCAGGTCTCATGCAGCCAGCAGGGCCAGTCTCCTGCACGGCACCCCAACTGCACTGAGTTTATATCCAGGCAGCCAGTGAGCAGGGCTGAAATCTTGCCCCAGGCGATAAGCCACTGCACTGAGAAAGCAAGCAGGACTCTCAGGCTTCGCCTCTGCCCACACAGTCAGCCACAAGCTTCTGTGCTTGTATGACATGCAGTTCCCATTTGCCACCCACCCCACACCCCATCTTCTCCATTCTGCTCAGGGAAGTTTATGCTTAGCCAAAGTTATTACAAAGTTCAGCTAGGAGCCTCCTTCACCCTGTGGCTCCGCAATCTCGCTGGCTGTCTTCCCTTCCCCAAGGACCCCTGTGAAATAAGGCCAGGAGTGGCTTCCGCAGGCTTCCCTGGGGACTGGGAGTGCCTTCCCACTGCTTCTTCTGCTTTTATATTTTCCTTGACTTTCTAAATCCATTTCAACTCTAGGTAAGGTTAAAGTCTTCTCCCGTAATCAGAATTTTCAGGTTCCCCAGCGGGGATGTGTGTTCAGAGGCAGACTTTTTCTCTCTCTCACTTTGGGAACTCCAGTTTCTCGGCTGTCTTGCAGTGTTTGCAGTAGCAAGCCGCTTCTTTGAAAGTGTCTGTGAATCCTTTCAGTTTTCCTGGTGTGTCCCTACGCTGGTTCCTGGAGCAAAGGTTCAAGACGTGAATCTCTAGACGCCGCTCCGTCTGTCTGAATGGAAGCTGCCTGTGAGTCCTGTCTCCTACCTGCCATTTTTTCTCTCTTATCTGAAAGGTGGAGTTTCAGTACCAATGATGGGAAATTATGGAGTGGGGATTGCTGATGGCTGCTCAACATTGTGAATATACTTAATGCCACTGAGCTGTACGTTTTAAAACAATTAAAATGGCACTTTTTGGTTACGTATATTTTACCACAATAAAAAATCAGTTAAAGGAAGAATTTTATTCACAGACCAACTATTTCTGTGTTCTGTTTACAGCTCATAGTATGTTAGGAATCATCCCAAATACATGTTCCTACGATCGATGCTTTCTAAAATAATCTTGTGGTCGGGTACATATTCCCAATTAGGGGATTCCTGTTGAACTCAGCTTAAGGAATTTCTTCCTCTCTACTGCTCAGGTGTCTGTTGACTGGAAGGCTGCAGAAGATGCCAGCACAAACGGGCCCCTGTGATGCTCACGTGATTTCCTTGTGCTTTCCTCTGGTGAGATGCAGCTTGTGAATGCCAGGGTGTGAAGGAACAGCTGGCCCGTCACTTTTGTGAACTAAAGCCTTGATTGCAGTTACTATTCAGGTGCTGGAGACATGGTGGTGACACGGCTGGTTGCTGCAGCCACAGGGTGGCAGCGAGATGGCATTGCCCTCAGCCTGCTGGCAGCAGGAGGGCCACGGTGCATCCTTAGTGTGGGCGGGCTGCCCCTCGTCCACAGCTGGAATCAAACTGACACTGGATGACTCTTAACAGTTTCAGATTTTCCTTGTCCCATGTTTTGAGGTGATGATATGGGTCAGCTTTGGCCACTGGCAATACCCTGAGTTATTAGCAACTGTAAGGAAGTATTCCTCATCCCTGTGTCCTGTGCCCTTAGCCTTTCTGTTTTTGTTTCTTAGCGTTCAAGGGCTTGCTTGCCCGGTGCTCTTTAGTGAAGGACATCTACTTTTCGGATATGAGCAGTTTCTCCCCATTTCTCTTTTCCATCTTCCCTCTAAAATGGAAGGAAGGGAGTTATGTTTTTTCCATGTCTACGGTTGGCAACTGTCATTATATGTTTGTGAAAGTCACCCTCATGTGCTAGACACACAGTCGTGATGCATATTTGGTGCTCACAAATGACCTCATGCAGCGACAGCAACCGTGAGCAGCCAATAGGGAGGGAAGATTGATTGCCACACATGAGGTCAGCAAACGTGTTCTGTAAAGGGACAGATCACCAATAGTTCTGTTTCTGTGTCCCAAGTACTCCACTCTGCCGGTGAGCAAGCAGCATGGACACGAGGCAGGTGAACAGGCATGGCTGTTTCAATCATCTTCATTTATTAAAAACTGTGGGCCAGCCTGGCCTTCAACCTACTGCTTTCCAGCCCAGTGTAAACTTTTTCTCAGCTAGTCTCTTTTGTTTAATCTTAGAGTTAATGACTGTGTCAAAAAAGGCTTTGCAACCAGGAATAAAAAAAGTATGTTAACCATCTTATTCCAGAATTATAGGTAAAGTAAGTGGAAATAATAGCGGATTACAACAGGTCTAGTTTAATGAAGGACTAGAGAGACATATAACAGAGGAATAAATAAAATGCATATGTTCCTTTACAAGAAATAGAGAGAAATACAAAAATTGTAGATAATAGTTTCAACTTTCAAAACTTAAAAGGAAAAATTTTTGAATGTTTATTTTATAGATGGAAAAATAACATTAGTAAGGGATAACTGCTATTTCTTTTTGGTTATTGTTCTCTTCTTCATGTTAACTTTTCCTGAATTTCAAAACCGTTAAGCTCAATATCTCATAATCTGTGTGAGCAGAATATTTTTGTATCATCTGCTATGAAAACTAAATTGATTATATTCTCTACTAAACACCCGCTCATATCCTGAGGATGCCCCTAAACAGCGGCAGACACGGTTGCTCTAAGACAGGGAGCAAAGCCCTAACTTTTTGCACACATATAGATTTGCTTGCTTTCCACGTGGTGAGAATCTTTCTACTAATGGTGAGGCATCGTTATCTTCTTGGTTTATGTTCACTGATTCAGTATTTACTGAGTACCTGCTGTGAGCCAAGGACTGCTCATAAGTTTTCTGTGCTTGGGGTAAATCAGTGAATTAAAGAGACAAAGATCTCTCTCCTCAAGGTGCCCATTTTTAACAGGGAGGGACAGGTAGTAGAAACACAATAAAATGGGCAATATAGAATGGTGGAAGGTGAAAAGAATTATGGAGAACAGCAGGCCAGACTGAAGGATTGGGGAGCGCTGTGCTGTGTGTCTGGGTGGGGAAGGTTTCAGTGTTCAGCAGAGTGATCAGAGCAGTGGGTTAGGCCCCCTGAAAAGCTGAAGCCTGAGCCAAAACTTGAAAAAGATGAAGAAATCGATCATGGCGATCTAAGAGAAGAACCTTCCAAATGCAGAGCAGGATTAGAACAAAGATGGCAAGGCAAGTGCTTGCCATTACCCTCCATGGATGAGCATGGAGTCCAGGCTGGCTGTGGCAGTGAGGGAGGGTGGAGCTTTCAGAGAGGAGGTGGGACCGGTATTGGGTCCAGACCGTGGATGGCCTCAGAGCCCACCAGCTCAGAAGTGGAAAGTGACTGCAGGGTGCTGGGCAGAAGTGTGTCTAAAAGAAGTCTCAAAAGGATGCTTCTCACTGCTGTGCTCAGAGGAGCCTGCAGGAATCAGTGGTAGAAACAGTGATGCTGGTGAGAGGCTCATGCGACATCCCAGTGAAAGATGACGGTTACTCCAACCGGCTTGTAGCACGGGAGGTGGAGAGAAAAGACAGATTTGGGTAGATCACCACATCTTCTGAGGGGTTGGATGTAGGGGTGTGAGAGAAAGAATGAGGGTGAGGATGATGCTCGGGTGTCTGGCCTGTGTTGTTTTGTTAATAGAAATCCTCTATATACAGAGATTTAAAAAGAAAATGCTGTGTAAATGTTATCCCATAACAACTTCTATATTTGTATTATAATTTTAGACTGTCAATTGAAAATGCCAAAAGATGAAGGAGATTTAGGGCTGAGAAGATGTGGTCTTCTAAATATACAATCATGTCGTCTGCAAATAGAGACAATTTGGCTTCCACCTTTCCTATTTGAATACCCTTTATTTATTTTTCTTGCCTGATTGCTCTGGCTAGAACTTCCAGTACTATGTTGAATAGGAGTGGTGAGAGAGGGCATCCTTGTCTAGTGCCAGATTTCAAAGGGAATGCTTCCAGTTTTTGCCCATTAAGTATGATATTGGCTGTTGGTTTGTCGTAAATAGCTTTTATTACTTCGAGATATGTTCCATCAATACCAAGTTTACTGAGAGTTTTTAGCACAAAGGTCTGTTGAATTTTGTCCAAGGCCTTCTCTGCATCTATTGAGATAATCATGTGGTTTTTGTCTTTGGTTCTGTTTATATGATGGATTACATCGAGGATTTTCACATCCATGTTTATCATGGACGTTGGCCTGAAATTTTCTTTTTTAGTTGTGTTTCTGCCAGGTTTTGGTATCAGGATGATGTTGGTCTCATAAGATTAGTTAGGGAGAATTCCCTCTTTTTGTATTGTATGGAATAGTTTCAGAAGGAATGGTACCAGCTCCTGATTGTACCTCTGGTAGGATTCAGCTGTAAACGCACCTGGACCTGGACTTTTTTTGGTAGGTAGGTTATTTATTAATTGAGGCTGCCTCAACTTCAGACCTTGTTATTGGTCTGTTCAGGGTTTCAGCTTCTTCCTGGTTTAGGCTTGGAAGGGTGCAAGTGTCCAGGAATTTATCAACTTCTTGTAGATTTACTGGTTTATGTGCATGGAGGCGCTTGTAGTAATCTCTGATGGTGGTTTGTATTTCCAAGGAATCGGTGGCGATATCCCCTTTATTGATTTTTATTGCAGCTATTTGATTCTTCTCCCTTTTATTCTTTATTAGTCTGGCTATTGGGCTATCTATTTTGTTGATCTTTTCAAAAAACCATCTCCTGGATTTATTGATACTTTGAAGAACTTTTTGTGTCCCTATCTCCTTCAGTTCTGCTCTGATCTTAGTTATTTCTTGTCTTCTGCTAGCTTTTGAGTTTGTTTGATCCTGCTCCTCTAGTTGTTAGGGTGTTGATTTTAGATCTTTCCTTGCTTCTAATGTGGGCATTTATTGCTGTAAATTTCCCTCTAGACACTGCTTTAAATGTGTCCCAGAGATTCTGGTACGTTGTGTCTTCAATCTCATTGGTTTTGAAGAACATCTTTATTTTTGCCTTCATTTCATTATTTATCCAGTTGACATTCAAGAGCCAGTTGTTCAGTTTCCATGAAGCTGTGCATTTCTGAGTTAGTTTCTGAATTCTGAGTTCTAACTTGATTGCACTGTGGTCTGAGAGACTGTTTGTTATGATTTCTGTTCTTTCGCATTTGCTGAGGAGTGCTTTACTTCCAATTACACGGTCAATTTTGGAGTAGGTGTGATGTGGTGCTGAGAAGAATGTATAATCTGTGGATTTGGGGTGGAGAGTTCTGTAGATGTCTATTAGATACACTTGGTCCAGGTCTGAGTTCAAGTCCTGGATATCCTTGTTAATTTTCTGTCTGGTTGATCTGTCTGATATTGACAGTGGAGTGTTAAAGTCTCCCACTATTATTGTGTGGGAGTGTAAGTCTCTAAGAACTTGCTTTATGTATCTGAGTGCTGCTGTATTGGGTGCATATTTATTTAGGATGATTAGGTCTTCTTGTTGCATTGATCCATTTACCATTATGTAATGTCCTTCTTTGTCTCTTTTGATCTTTGCTAATTTAAAGTCTATTTTATCAGAGACGATAATTGCAACTCCTGCTTTTCTTTCCCCATCATTTCCTTGGTAAATCTTCCTCCATCACTTAATTTTGAGCCTATGTGTATCTTTGTGCTTTGGAGGGGTCTCCTGAATATAGCACACTGGTGAGTCTTGACTCCCTATCCAATTTGCCAGTCTGTGTCTTTTGACTGGGGCATTTACCCATTTACATTTAAGGTTAATATTGTTATGTGTGAATTTCATCCTGCCATTTTGATGCTGGCTGGTTGTTTCGCCCGTGAGTAGGTGCAGTTTCTTCATGGTGTTGATGGTATGTTTGGTATGTAATTTGGTACGTTTTTTCAATGGCTGGTACTGGTTCTTCCTTTCCATGTTTAGTGCTTCCTTCAGGAGCTCTGGTAAGGCAGGCCTGGTGGTGACAAAATCTCTCAGCAGTTGCTTGTCCATAAAGGATTTTTTTTCTCCTTTGCTTATGAAACTTAGTTTGGCTGGAAATGAAATTCTGAGGTGAAAATTTCTTTTCTTTAAGGATGTTGAATATTGGCCCCCACTCTCTTCTGGATTGGAGAGTTTCTGCCTAGAGATCTGCTGTGAGTCTGATGGGCTTCCCTTTGTGGGTAGCCTGACCTTTCTCTCTGGCTGCTCTTAGCATTTTTTCCTTCATTTCAACCCTGGTGAATCTGATGATTATGTGTCTTGGGGTTGCTCTTCTCAAGGGATACCTTTGTGGTGTTCTCTGTATTTCTTGGACTTGAATGCTGGCCTGCCTTGCTGCGTTGGGGAAGTTCTCCTGGATAATATCCTGAAGAGTGTTTTCCAACTTAGATTCATTCTCCCTGTTACCTTCAGGTACACCTATCAAATGTAGATTTGGTCTTTTATTTCGTATTTCTTGGACACTTTGCTCATTTCTCCTCACTCTTTTTCCCCTAATCTTGCTTTATTTCGTTGAGTTGATCTTCAATCTCTGATAGCCCTTCTTCCACTTGATCAATTCAGCTATTGCCATCTGTGTATCCTTCGTGAAGTTCTCCTGCTGTTTTTCAGCTCCTTCAAGTTGCTTATGTTCTTCTCTACACTGGTTATTCTAGTTAGAATTTCATCTAACCTTTTATTCAATGTTCTTAGCTTCCTTGCATTGTGTTAGAACATGCTCCTTTAGCTTGGAGAAGTTTGTTATCACCCACCTTCTGAAGCCTGCTTCTGTCAATTTGTCAAACTTATTCTCCATCCAGTTTTTTCCCCTTGCTCGTGAGTGTAGGGAATCCATGAACCCCACACTTTGGCACCAGAATGCAGTGATCCATGAGCCCCACATTGGGCACCAGAATGTAGGGAGCCGGCCTTACATCACCTGTGGGTTCCCTGAGTTCGGGGTGACAAAGGAATGAGAAAAAGACAGATTAAGAGAGAGAGTGGGACCAGGGGGACATCACTTATTATTCTGGAGGAGACAGTGAAGGCCCGGGCTCTGATCATTCACACTATTTATTGATTACAATCACTTTGATCTACAGGGAGAGGTGGAGTGATGGTGGGGTGAATCACTGGGCCGGAAGTGAATCAGTGGCTGGAAATGGTGTGTCATTTTAAGGATTGATAACAGTGGTGGTTTCTGAGTTTCACAAAACAAGAACGTGGTTCTCTTTAGCCTGTTATCTGTGTGCAGCTGGTGGAACGGGGGCCTTACAAGGAGCCTGCAAGTCTGGCTACGTCATAGTGCTACGAAGGGGTTTTACGTCCTTGAGCCAGTGTTTACTGAAACAGAGCCCAGGTCACCCTGCACCGGAACGTGAGGCATAGAGAGGCCTTCCTCCTCAGAGGCCTCCTGCGGCCTTCCGCAGTTTATTGTTCCTCATTTACATGTAACTCATAGCCAGTTTATGCAGGCACTCTGTAAGGCCTTTCTCCCCGGCTATTTTTCCCAACAGTGAGGAGCTGTGATCCCTTGGAGAAGAGGTGTTCTGGTTTTGGAGATTTCAGTCTTTCTGCGCTGGCTTCTTCCCATCTTCGTGGATTTATCTACCTTTGGTCTTTGAAGTTGGTGACCTTTGGATGGGGTCTCTGAGTAGACATTTTTTCTGTTGATGTTGAAACTATTTCCTTCTGTTAGTTTTCCTTCTAACAGTCAGGCTTCTCTGCTGCAGGTCTGCTGGAGTTTGCTGGAGGTCCACTCCAGACCCTGCTTGCCTGGCAGTCACACATGGGGGCTGCAGAACAGCAAGATTGCTGCCTGTTCATTGCTTTGGTAGCTGCATTCCAGAAGGGCACCCAGCAGATGCCAGCCAGAGATCTCCTGTATGAGGTGTCTGCCTCCGATGGGAGGTGTCAGACACCCCAGTCAGAATACATGGGGGTCAGGGAGACACTTGAGGAGGCAGTCTGTCCCTTATTGGAGCTCAAGTGCTGTGCTGGGAGATCTGTTGCCCAGAGCTGCCGGGCAGGGACATTTAAGTCTGCTGAAGCGAAACCCACGAATGCCCCTTTTCCCAGGTGCTCTGTCCAAGGAAGGTGGGGCTTCATTTCTAAGTCCCTGAGGGGCTGCTTCCTTTTTTCAGAGATGCCCTGCCCAGCAAGAAGGAAGCCTAGTGACAGTCTGCCTGCAGAGGCCTTGCTGAGCTGCTGTGGGCCCCACCCAGTTGCTATGTAAACTTCCCGATGACTTTATTTACACAGGTGAGGTTAAAACCACCTACCTGAGCCCCAGCAATGGCAGACGCCCCTCTCTCCACCCAGTTCAACCATCCCGGGTCCAGCTCCTGCTGCTGTGCTGGCTGCGAGAATTTGAAGCCAGTGGATTTTAGCTTGCTGGTCTTTGTGGGGCTGGGACCCGTGGAGCCAGATCACTCGGCTCCCTGGCTTCAGCTCTCTTTTTCAGGGGAATGAGCAGTTCTGTCTCACTGGCCTTCCAGGCACCACTGTGACATGAGAAAGATGAACAGCTGCCCAGTTTTGTGCTGGAAACCTGTGGCACTGGTGGTGTAGGCAACGGAGGGAATCTCATGGTCTGTGGGTTGTGAAGACTGTGGGAAAAGCACAGTATCTGAGCCAGAGTGCCAGAATGTCAGGAAAAGTCCCTAATGGCTTCCCTTGGGTAGGAGAGGGAGTTCTCTGGCCCCTGGTGCTTTCCAGGTGAGGTGACACCCCACCGCTTTAGCTCCCCCTCCTTGGGCCGCACACACTGTCTTAACTAGTCCCGGTGAGATGAACTTGGTGCCACAGCTGGAAATGCTGAGATCACTCACCTGCGTCGCCCTCACTGGGAACTGCTCCTGGGAGCTCTTCCTAGTCAGCCATCTTGGCATCTCAGCAACTGACACAAGAACGGAAAAACAAATGCTGCATGTCCTCACTTATGAGTGGATGCTGGACAGTGAGAACACACGGACACAGGAGGGGAACATCACACACTGGGGCTTGTCGTGAGAGGGCTGGGGGTGGGGGGATGGAGAGGGACAGCATGAGGAGAAATACCTAGTGTCGACGACGGGGTGATGGACGCAGCAAACCACCGCCATGGCACATGTGTACCTATGTAAGCAACCTGCATGTTCTGCACCTGTACTGCAGAACTTAAAGTATAATTAAAAAAAGAAAATGCCAGCAGAATGTCTCTTCTGCTCGGAGAACAGCCACATACAAAACCTGTTGCAGCTTATTGTTCTCTGGCAGGGGTTGTGCTTTTATGCAGAGCTCATGGGCTTGTTCCCAGTGGGCTCCTGGCGAGTGGATGGCTGCAACTCCCAGCATGTACTGCTCAGCCTTGAGACTAAGTGTTTAGAGTACGGTAACTAGTTTTCGGTTCTGCTGTGCTTGCAAAAGAAAACTCAGAAAGCCTGTTGGTGCCCATAATGATGAAAATAGTCCTTACTAATAGTATTCATGGGCAGCCGAGGCATAAACGTGTGCAAGGCACTGAATCATAACGGCATTTTATCATTGATTTTCATTGTTTTGGAGCTTACCCTGGGCCACAGACTTTGCTGGGAGCTCCACACATTGTCTTTCAAACCCTTGAGGCACCTTGAAAGTTACAATCCTTTTGTAACAGGTGAAGTGTCTGAGATGTGGACAGCTTTCTTGACTCATTCAAGTTCAAATAGATGCTGCAGAGTGGGGCTGGGGGTCCCTTGACTCCAGACTTGCTGGTCTCCAGTGCCAGCGTCCTTCTGATTTTCCTGCCTCAGATCTCAAGGATTTAGATGAATGATGTTAACTCCACAAACACATTGATCTGGTCTTCTCCATGTGTTAGAAACTGACTTAGCTTGACACTGGAGAATAAAAGATTGAGGGTTAGGTTGATTAAATGGTTTTGAATGCTTATGATATGCCAGAGGTGTGCAGTACTACAGAAGGGCAATGAACGATCCCTTGTCCTAAGAAGACATTGCTGTTTCCCGGATATTCTGGACGGTGGTGTTAAAATATTATAGGACAAGAGGCAGCAGAAACCTAAATGGAGAGCCTTCTGTTTGAAAACCCTACCTTATTTGGGAATTTCAGAAATGTATTTATCAAAGGAACTTAATACTTTTTGAATTGGAAAGTGTACAATCATATTTCAAGAATGGTTTGAGGTAGACTTAGCTTAGGTACAAATTATTGTAATTTGTGTATTAGTTTGTTCTCATGCTGCAAATAAAGGCATACGTGGGACTGGGTAATTTGTAAAGGAGGAGGTTTAACTGACTCACAGTTCCACATGGCTGGGGAGGCCTCACGGTCACAACAAGACACGTTTTCCGTGGCAGCAGCTTGTGCCGTGGGACTCCCCTCACATCAGATCTTGTGAGACTGATTCACTACCGCACGAACAGTGTGGGGGGAACCTTCCCCAGGATTCAGTTAATTCCACCTGGCCCTGCCCTCGACGTGTGGGTACTACTACAATTCAAGGTGACAGCTGGGTGGGGACACAGCCTACTTTAAACCATTCTGAAAATATTCTTGAAATATATTATTGCTTTCTAATGTATTCTCATTCAAGTTCTCGTCTGCTGATTTTACTTTACAGTGTTCGATTTTTCACGGCTTTGTCACTGACAGAAATTATCACCTATCTGTCTATTCATCATTGCTTTGTTTTGACAAAGTGCTCGATTTTTGCAATATGACCTTTAAGTGGAAAGACAGTCAATGTTTTCATGAATAGAGTTTAAAAATTTCAATCTTTGTGACATTATCAATAGCTCTTTTCTATATTAAAATACATTTTGTGTTAAACATACTTGTTACATTTATATTGATGTAAACACAACAAGGGTATGTATTTATATGTACTTTAACATCATCGACATGAACGTGATTCCCAAATAAAAATCCACAAAACTGTTAAACATAGAGGAGAAAGATATAAAGACCCAAGGGAACAGCATTTCGGACAGAGGGACAAAGGGGAGAGGCTTGGAGTGCAGTGAGGAATTAATTGCCTTTGGAATACTCACAGGAGGTCAGTGTGACCCAGTGTAAGGTCAGTGTAAGCCACGTAGAATGTGGCAAGAGATAAAAATGGGAAGAGGAACCAGATAATACAAGGCTTTGTTGAACATAGTAAGCAGTTTGAATTTTATCCGAGAGGAATGGGAAGCTACTGGAAGGCTGAACCAAGGAATGACATGCTTTTATGTACACCTGAAATAGATCATTGTTTCTCTGTGCAAGAACAGAAACGGTCGAGAAGTCACGGCAGTAGTTTAGGAAATGGTCCACGAATTGTGTTGGGTGATAAAACGGAATGGTGTGAAACAGAAGAGGGTGGATTCAGCTGGTCAGATGGTCGTGGGAAATGAGGGGAAAGAATGGGACTTCCAGACTCTTAGATGGAGCAACTGGGCGGGTAGTTCAGTTTTCTTGGACTGAATGCTTTGAATGTGTTAAGTTTCAGAGGGCTGTTGGCAATCTATGTCTAGTCAGGACTAGAAAATATAAATTTGGAAGTCATGTGCTTAGGGACGAGAGTATTTGAAAGCATGATCCAACTCCGCTCAAGCAGAGAGAGGGAGGATAGATGGAGAAGGGAGAAGGCCCAAGATGAGCATCAGGGGTTAGAATTCTGGCAGAGAAGCAGAAGCCCTTGGAGAAGACTGCGGAGTAGGCAGAGAACCAAGAGAATGGACAGGACAGGGTGGCAGGGAAGCTTTCCGGAGGAAGTGGATTCCCAGTGACTAAGGAGACATCCGATGTGATGACAGATTCAAGTGGCCACGGCGGGCTGCGAGGGGAACCATCTCTTGACAGATATCCTGCTTCATGCCCTTGATCCAGAACACTCTGTAACCAGAGCCAAGAAAAGCCCGGGCTTGATTCAACAGCTCCACCTCGCCGGCCATTTTAAAGAAAACATCTGACAAAGGCACTTCTAATCTGGGGGTTCGGAAGCCACCCAATCAGGGCTTGACTATCTCAACCAATAAAAACTGAACACACTTGAATCCTACGTTTGCATAAACAGACTTGATTCAGAACCTGGGAGAAAACTTTTCCTACTGAAGCCATAAACCCTTCCTTTGTTTTTGGCGGGCTCACTTTCCTTTGTGCTAAAGGCTGTGCTTCCCCAGTCTGCAGGCGTGTTTTTGTTTGAATGTTTTATAGAAAGTAAAGCTCTTTCTTTTTCCTCTGCAGATTTCACGATCTTTTGTTAACAGGGCTCAGTAGGTGAATTGTTGGTTTGAGCAGGGTATTGTTTTGCAGTGTGAATTCAGTGGAAACAAAGTTTGTGGTTAAGGTTCAGGTGATTGAATAACATGATTATAATCATGGGCCCTGGACCCCAAAGTGGAAGGTCAGAGACAGACCAGGAGGGATGACAGATCATGACAACATTGTAAGGTAAATGGATTTGTGGTTTATGTTGAAAAATGGCTGGAGTAGGCACCATCGAGTAAGTGAGCTGGAACGAAAGGGCTTAGTAGGAAAATGAGTTGTTAACATCAGTCGTTTTAATACTTTTATTGTTCCTACTTTTTGAGAAAGAGCCTCACTCTGTTGCCCAGGTTGGAGTGCAGTGGTACAATCTCACTCATCACAACCTCTGCCCACCAGATTCAAATGATCCTCCTACCTCAGTCTCATGAGTAGCTGGGACCACAGGCACATGGCACCATGCCTAGCTAAGTTTTGTAATTTTGGTAGAGACAGGGTTATGCCATGTTGCCCAGGATGGTCTCTGACTTCTGAGCTCAGACAGTCCACCCAGCTCGGCCTCCCAAAGTGCTGGGACTGCAGTGTGAGTCACCACACCCAGCCAGTATCAGTCTTATGGGACGGTGCATTCGTGGTCACATGGCAAGAGCTAAGGCATGGTCTTGGGGCTGGGCCTCATGGGACAGTGGAGGAAAGAGTGTTGTGGGAGAGAAAGCTAAGGATTTGAGAGCTCACTGCTCAGTGGATTATCTACGTGTAAGCTGAAGTCAGTGAAAACAGTAACAAAAGTAGGTGGAGATAAAGACAGAAGCAGATGCTGAAGTCCTTGGTGGATGAAGGAAAGAAGGCGGGAGGTCTGACGATGACAGGGAGATGCAGGTGGTGTCGTCAGATGACACGCGCTTCAAAGGAGCTGGGGCTTGTGGAGGAGAAAGAAGGAGATTACAGTTTGAACACAGCAGTGGGAGTAGAGGAGTGCTTACCCCATTTGCAGGCCATAGCTTATACAGAACATGTGGGAAAAAACATTCCTGTGGAGCAGGAGGCTGGGAATGTAGAGCTTGCTGATGGCTGAGGGAGAAGAGGATTTTTAAGGAGAATGCAGGTGATGAAGAGGATTTAGGGAGCTGATATATGTGATCAGGATGCAGAGGAAGAGTTTTGGAAAATCGGATAGGGTGGGAAATTATAGAATGCACAGGAACTGATGGAGGGGAGTTAAAAAATGGCCAAATGATTTTGAAAATCCAGTCATTTCAAAACGCACAGCTGCACAGCCTTCTGTGCTGAGGAGAAACAGCTGCTTTGCTAAGGTGGCAGGGCAATGCCAGCTGCCCGCTGGTGCCCCTTCCCTATCTGCCTTAAGCTCAGAAGCCCCATTCTCCTGCGCTTGGGTTGGGCATATGGCTGCTGCTGGAAGACTGCATATTCCCAGCCTCCCTGCAAAAAAAGCCGGACTGTGTACTGAAGTCCCCCAGCAGTGACAGGCCCTTAAAAGGAGGTTGGGCTCAGTTTCTCTTGTCACAGGATCAAGCATGGGTGTGGTGGGGAGTCAGTACTGACAGCAGGGATGACTGTAGCGTCCTGAGTGAAGTCAGCACAACGTCAAGGCATCAGAGCCGCTAACCTGCCGTGAGCCGCCGTGTTCTTCTCCAAATCACGAAAGATCCACTGGGTCTACTTTGTTAGGCCCTAAACAAGGCATCACATGTCCAAGTTCTGACTTTGAACATATGCTAATAGCCAGTCTCATTATGCCACTTTATAGGATCACACGCATCACCATTTAGGATCCTAAAGTGTTTCTGGTCCAGGTTAGGATACTTTTGGAAACATGAGAAAGGCTGTATAATAGACTTCAGTTTTTCATGAATGTTTTACCACCTGACGGATTAGTCAAATCCATAGATATCTGAATAAACAAAAATAACTGAAAAGTGTCATGTAATTTTCCTCTGTGTTTGAGAGTTACCTGGCAGGTGCTCTTTGTATCATACCGAGCACCAGCTCTGCCGTGAGACCCCCACCCAGGCGGCACTGAAGGAAGTGAGAGGCAGAACCCAGATCCAACCACAGACTGGGTCTGTCTGGGGGCCAGCAGCCTATTGAGCTGAGAGCCTGGGGGGCTGACAGCAATCCAGGCTGAAGACCCAGAGCAGATTCTGATCCATATATTTATTCTCTCTTAACAGGTGATTATAATTAATAAACAGGTGTTCTGTATTTACTCATAAAAGTAGGCAGCTGTTACCCATGTACCACTAATTGCAAACTAAAAGGTATTCTCCACAGGGGAGCCACAGGGGCGCCACAGGGGCAGGGTGAACTTAATGTTTCTCAAAAGTATCATGTCCTCTTCAGCTCCTTTTTAAGGGACTAGCATGCTAACGTTTCCCCGTTCTGCGGTGAGGCCTGCTGTCCTCATCCTGTTGCAAGCACATGGAGTGAACTGGACACATAACAGCGAGCTTTCCCCCTCTGTGCCAGCAGCTTGGATTCCCTTCCCTCACCCGAGAGGCTGAGCAGGTCAGCCTCTCCGTCATTCTGCCTGTTAAGTGACTCAGAAGGCCAAAGCTCCCTTTCCCTGTAGCTGTTTAGCTGTCTCTTTTTATTCGGTTGAGCAAGTCAACAGCCTTATCGAGGGCTGTAGAAAGCAATCGTGCAAAATGCCTGTCATGAGGGAATGGTACTAGTCATATTTCTGGCTTTCTTGAGATGCTGTTGGTGGAGAAACACTTTCTGATGCTTCGAAGGCAACTTGTTTTATACAGTTCAGTAAGAAAAAACCTTCCTCGATCCTCATTTCTATAAACATGTCCTTTTGGTTTGTTATTTTTGTCGCAGTTTCTGTGGCTCGTAATAACAAGGTTAATTACATCACTAGCAAGTTAATGTATTCACCAGGAGCACTTTCTGTGACCTGTTTCCGTTACGCATTTCCCCTCTTTCTTCCGGAAGTTTCAGTGAGGCTGCATGCTTGCACGGTGGAGGGTGGTGCTGGTAGCATTGTGGGCAGGGCAGGCCTGGAGAGCACCCTCCCTGACTGTGCCACAGCCTGCCTCTTAGGGACAACGGACAGGGAGCAGCATCCAAGGGGAGAGAACACACCTGCCCCTTCCCTGAGGGTCCTGTCTGCAAGTGCCACTCCCTGCCTGAAGTTCTCTTCTCCCTCCTTTCCCTCAATTTCTTGAGAGTTTTTCTTTTTTTAAAAAAAAGGTAACTTTATTGAGATAGAATTCACATTCCATACAACTCACCCATATAAACCACATGACTCAATGGTTTTAGTATGTTCACAGGTAGGTACAGGCTCATCACGGTCAATTTTAGAACATTTTTGTCACCTCAAAAAGAAACCTAGAATCTTTTCCAGATCACCCCACCTTCTCACCCCCGTGGCTAAGAAACCGTTCATCTACCTTCTGTCTCCGTGGACTTTTCCATTCTGGATTTTCCTATGAATGGAGTCATAGGACACGTGGTCTTCCATGACTGACGTCTTTCACGCCCTGTGATCATTAGGTTGAAGCATGTTGTAGCACCGATCACTGCTTCATTATCTCTTACGGCTGAATGAGCCTCCCTTGTGCAGATGGGCCTCAGTTTGCTCATCCATTCAGCTGTTGAAAACTTGGCTTTTGTGAACAGTGTTGCTGTGAACGTGGGTATGAAAATATCTCCTCAAGAGCCTGCTTTCAGTTACTTTGAACATATGGGTAAGTTATCTTTAGTGGCCTCATTACAAAAGGAAAAAATAAACAGGCAGAATTAATTTCAGTAATATATTTATTTTACTTAGTTCAATATACCCAAAATCTCATGTCAACAAAGCATCAGTTAAAAATGTTCTCTTTCACACTAAGTCTGTGAAATCCAGGGTACAGTTTGCACTTACAGCTCGCCTCGGCTGGAACCACCATTTCACGGGCTCAGTACCCACATGTGCCTGTGGTTACCGTGCTGGGCAGGACCCTCTAGTCCTGGAGGTGCTGGATTCAGGAGCGGACTGTGGTGATAGCTGCTCCTGAGCTTCAGGCTGCCCCCCCACCTTTCTCTCACTCCTTGAGAAAATACAGCAAAACCTCTTGGCAAAACCGCCAACCTCATTGTGAGACCCATCGGATTTTCTTCGGTGAGAAGGATCGTGTGATCTCGCTCTTGCTATTATGAGCTCAGTTCAAGTTGTCTTTCTTGTAAGAGAATTTTGAGTCTGAAATACAAAAAGTGTCCCAGCAAAACCCCTGTCCTCCCTTGCATTCGGTCACTTTGGACAATTTAACCTCAAATCATGAGAGGGAACGCTTGATACTTTGCCGTTCAACATTTTGTGTGCTCTAGTGAGTGTTAAGTTATAATTGGTGATCATGCACCTTTTGGTGTGCCAGCCCACATGGGTGGAGGTGGATGTGAGAGGGTTACCGTTATAATTAAACCACACGCTTTAATAGTGGCTTGTCGTACATTTTCCATAAATGCCTGAAGTCATGTGACATTAGGAATACGTGAAGAAAACAAAAACTTCTTCCAAGACAAATAACGTAATGTGAGTTATTGATATAATATTGCCACTTTTCACTTGAATTGTTTATTGAAAACCTAGTTAAGGAGGGTGTGGCAAAATAATGGATGCTGTCATGATGCCCATCTCTTTAAGTCCGGCCTCAGCTGGATGTCAGTCAGAGTCTTCTAGACCAACAGAGGGTGCTGCCACGCTCAGCTTTGCCCTTGGCTTGGGCACATTCACTCAGCGTCTCTGGCGCCCGGCGTTCGTATCTTCAGCACAGTGAGCTGAGTGTGGTTCAGCGCCTCAGAAAGCACCTAGCGCAGTGCGGGAGAGGGAGCAGGCTCCTGCTTTCTTTTCCTCCCAGAAGCCCATGAGCTAGTGCATCTCGGTGTTCGTCTCTACTCCCAGGTGTGGATTTGGGATCACAGTGTGCGTTATTAGAGACAGAAAGAGTGACGCTGAGATAAAGGCAGCAGGCTGCCAAGGACATTTTTATATTCTTTTGCAGACCACTGGGGTCACTCGGATTTAAAATCCACCAGGTGCAATTTTGCAAACTATCTTAATTATCTTGACATTATGAAAGCATGCAATCTTGTACTTCTGACATCTGAGTAATTAGGACTTTGAACACCGGTGCCTTCCAGGTCACCGGCTTGCATTTTTTTCCCCTGCAGATTGGCTGTTAGTTATTACCATCTTTCTGCTCCAACTGAACCCTTTCTAAATGAGAGCAGGATTGGACAGGATGGCTTTGATTTGAATCAGTGTAAAAACGACGTTTATGTATCGAGCTGCATTGAATTTTTATTTGTGCATTGAACTTCGTTTTATATTTTAAAAGACAAATAACAAGGCAGTTATATTTGGCAGATAAAAAGAGACATATAAGCATGATAAATTTGGCTGTGGGTCTCTGTGATCTCATTTAATAATCATTTTGGTTTCAAAAGCCTAATGATCTCTCAGAGCAGCTTTTTCTTGCTTTTACAACTCAGTTAAGAAGAATTCAAATAGTCCCCTGGGCACACCCAAGATACAGCAACACTATAAGCCATTGCTTATTAAGTGCTTTTTAGGTTACGAAATATGGTAAAGAAAGTTTTTGATTTTTGAGAGTCATTGAAGTAGAATGAAATTTACCCTTCACATGCTAATTTGCCCTTAATTGTGGGAGTTTTTTTCCATTCTGTCATGGATAAAATGTGTGAAGTTTTTGAAACCTCTTTAGATAGAAGTTGTATCTTTTCAGTTTATTTTTCTAAGAAGCTTTGCTGGCAAGCAAGAAAGTTCATTTACCTGGGAATATGTATAAGTCCTGAATGTTAAATATTTGTTATGGAAAGAAGAAAATGACATTAATGCATCAATTAACAGTGCAATATTTTTTAACACATTGTTAGGTCCTACTTCTGGTTTTCAAAACTATAACAACATTATGTCATATGAATAAAACTCTCCTTATAAAATATTTATATACAAATAGTACATATTATAAAGTGTGATATATATAGGATATATTATGTAGTATTTGAGGTATAAATACACACAGCATTTTAAAGGACTTGCTTTTTCCAGCAGAAAGCAACTTTGTTAGAATGTTATATAACCTTTTTTGATTAAAATTTACTTTAAAGAAATGATACAATATTTTGGGCAAACTACTGAACAAACAAAAATTCCCTTTTCATTTTCCATTGAGTTGGTTTAGTTGAAAATATTTAGCTTTAAAAAGATCAATGAACATATTTTAGAACACATTTTGTCAGACGAAGCTGAAGGTTTGAGGTCTGTTCATTACAGTGAGGGAGGGAATTAAACCTCACAAATGACCTTGTGCAATTGGAAAAGTTGTCAGAAGCACCTGTGTCAGTGAGAGTAGGAAGCAGGTAACTGCACTTGGTGAGGATGCTCACTAAGCAGCCATTGTGCTCCAGGGAATGTGTGACCAGCGCTACTGAGCCTGGGTTTACTCAGCGGTGCTGAGCTGGGGTCAGAGCCAGTAGTACTGACCGTGAGGCAAGGACTCCCTTTAGAAAATGGAAGCAGTACCTCAGAGTCAAGCATAACATCTGCCACACCCACACGACAGTCACTGCAGTGAGTTCCGTTAGAGGTGGGTATGATGATGAGGGCCTCGTCCCTGACCCCACTGCTGCTTTAATACTGCTGGCCTGCCCACTTACCATCACCCAGGGTTGCCTAAGAACCCACCCTAGGTGTCAAGCTCCGTTTCTCTTGTCTTTCACAGATTTCCCTCCCACTTATCTTCATGGTCCAGTGTGTTTTATTTTACTGCCTGGGTGAGTGTCAGTGCAGTGTTAGAAGCAGACTTTAGGTCACAGCTCCTACTTGGGTAAGTTAATTAGCCTCTCTGTCTCAGCTCTTTCATCCCCAAAGCAGGTAAATTTATTACATTGACTCATTAAAACCCCAATCCTTGAGAGGAACGTTGATTGTACATGGGTCTTCTCATGTATAATACATGACCTACTTTCAGTGCCTTTGGATACACACCCAGAAGTGAGATTGCTGGAGCATTCGGTGGTTCCACACCCAGAAGTGAGATTGTGGGACCATTTGGTGGTTCCACACCCAGAAGTGAGATTGTGGGACCATTTGGTGGTTCCACGCCCAGAAGTCAGATTGCTGGACCATTTGGTGGTTCTGTATTTAGTTTTTTGAGGAACCACCATGTTACTGTACATAATGGCTGTAGTGATTTACATTTCCACTATGTATAAGAATTCCCTTTCCTCTGCACCCTGTCCAACATTGAATTTTGTCTTTTTGATAATAACGGCCATCCTAACAGGGGTGAGGGGACACCTCACTGTGGTTCTCATTTGCATTTCTCTAATAATTAGAGAATGTGAGCATTTTTTCATGTACCAACGTGCATACCTTCTTCCGAGGCAGTCAGGTCGTTTGCCCACTTTAACATCTAATCACTTGTTTTCCTGCTATGGAGCTGAGTTCCTTTGTATTTTGGGTGCTAGTTTCTTGTCTGACGTATGATTTGCAGATGTTTTATCCCGTTTTGAGGGCTGTGTCTTCTCTCTGCAAATCGTTTCCGTTGCGGTGCAGAAGTTTTTAGTTTGATGCCATCTCATTTGAGTGTTTTTGCTTTTATTGCCTGTGCTTTCAGGGTCTTATCCAAAAAATTATTGCCCACACCAGTGTTACAGAGCTTTCCTCTATGTTTTCTTCTAGTCATTTAGAATTTCAGTTTTTGTATTTAAGTCTTTTCTTCTTTTTTTGAGACAAGGTCTTGCTCTGTCACCCAGGATGGAGTGCAGTGGTGTGATCTCGGCTCACTGCAGCTTCTGCCTCCCGGGTTTAAGTGATTCTGGTGCCTCAGTCTCTCAGGTAGCTGGGATTACAGGCATGCGCCACCATACCCAGCTAAGTTTTGTATTTTTAGTAGAGACAGGGTTTCACCGTGTTGCCCAGGCTGGTCTCAAACTCCTGACCTCAAGTGATCCACCTGCCTCACCCTCCCAAAGTGCTGGGATTACAGGCAAGAGCCACCATGCCTGGCCAAATCTTTTATCCATTTTAAGTGGATTTTTGTGTGTGGTATAACGGTCTAATTTCGTTATTTTGCATGTGGATATCCAGTTATTCCAGCATCATTTGTTGAAGAGACCCTCCTTTGCCCACTGTGTGTTCTTGGCACCTTTGTAAAAAATTAGTTGACCCTAAATGTGTCGGTTTATTTCTGGGTGTTCCATCCTGTTCCATTGATTGATTTGTCTGTTTTTTATGTCAGTTCTAGGATGTACTAATTACAATTGCTAAAGGAGTTTGAAGAAGAACGGAGTGTGATGCCCCCAGCTCTGTTCTTTTTCTTCAAGATTATTTTGGCTACTTAATATCTTTTGTAGTTCCATATAAATTTAAGGATTGTGTTTTCTATTTCTGTGGAAAATGACATTGAGTATTTGTTAAGGGCTACATTGAATATATAGAACATATTGGGTAGCATGCACATTTTCACAGTATTATTTCTTCCATCCATAAACATGGAAAACGTTTCTATTTATTTGTGTTTTCATCATTTTCTTTGATTGGTGTTTTATAGTTTTTCAGTATACACGTCTTTCACCTCCTGGGTTAAATGGATACTTAAGTATTTATTTATTTTGTTGCTATTGTAAATGGGATCTTTAGTAAACAACCTAAATTTGCTTTAGATTTGTATTTCATAATTTGTAAAAAATGCTAAAAAGGGGCTTTTTTGGCTGGAGAGACATTGTCATTTTCCCCTTTAATTTTACACAACAATTGTGTGTGTGTAGGAGCTGCATTTCCTACTGGATATTCACTTGGTGTGGAAACTGAATAACATGTGGCTCTAAGAGTTAATAAAAGCGTTGAATAACTTGCATCTGTGAAACATCCATTTAGCAGATAATTGCTTATGCATGTGTCTGCTTGGTAGTGGCTGGACATGTAAACTTTCGAAACCAGAAAATGAAAACAGATGAGCAAACATAGGCCCGGGATTACACAACCGATGCCTGCTCAGAGCAGCGTCACTAAGACCTGGAGGTTACCGTGTCGAGAGATGATTTCTTGCCATTAATCTCGAATGGTACCCGGGGGATAGAGGGCCTCTGTAATGAAAACCTCAGTTAGCAAACAGCAAGGAGAGAGAGAAAATTGTTTTAAGTAACAGAAATCCAGGCAGCCAAATAATCGTCCATCGGGAGATCTCCGCAGGAGAAAACGCATAGAAAAGTTCTGTATCTCACTCTCGTTTTGTTTGTTGGTTTTGGATAAGATTTCATTTAGGTAGAAAGGTCAACATGCTTTTCTCAACGCTCCTCACCTCTTTTATGCACTATACTTGCCGGAGTGGTATAGACAGAGAGAAGCAGGAATCCTGTAGATTTCCACCCCGGGTCTTCATCTAACTTTGAAATCCCATTTAATTCGTTTATTCAGGTCCACGTTCTAAGTCAGGCTCCCCTCCCAGTTTCTTTGCCTGCCGTTTTGCTTCATTAATATTTACCAGCTTTTCTGAACGTAGGCCCCTAATTTTGTATTTTCATATATTTCTCTGCATTTCCTTCAGATCCTAATTTTCATGTAAAATATATAAACTGTGATCTCCGTCTTCTTTTAAGAGATAGCATGTACCCAAACGGACAAAGGGGTGGTTCTCCAGCGGTTTTCTTTTTTAACTTAGCATTTTTTGGTAGAAGCGGTCACGCGGGATTTATTTCCATGCCCGTGATCATCCCTTTTCCCTCCTTTCCTTCCCTCCTTTATCCTTCGTGTTCTCTCCCTCCCTCCTGCCACCCTACGTGGATTTATTTCCATGCCCGTGATCATCCCTTTTCCCTCCTTTCCTTCCCTCCTTTATCCTTCGTGTTCTCTCCCTCCCTCCTGCCACCCTACGTTTCTCCCTGCCTTAGTGCTCCCTCCGTCCCTGTCTTCCTCCCTCCCGCCCTCCTTTCCTTCTTTCCGTTGCCCTTTCTTCTCTTCTCTCCTCCTCTGCACCCTGTTCTTTTCACCACTGTTTACTGCACAGGAGCCTCTGAGTGCCCAGTGCTGGCTCAGGGAGCTCTGACCCTCCTCCTGCGGGCTCAGTGTATTCTTTCTCACTGGGAACAGCAGGGCCCAGCTGAGTTTGGATCGTGTCACTTCGTGCTCTTCTGTTGCAACCATTTAAAAATAACATGAAAGAAAAGGGGAGTTTCCCGAAAGTATTGGTGGTAGCAATGAGAGCAAGGCTCAGAGGATGAACTGGAAGCTGAGAAACTTGCAGATAGAGATCGGGGGGACTCAGGGAGCCCTGAACTGATCTCCAGGAAGGGTTCGCTCAGCACGCTGCTGCTGTGGTACACGTCACATGCCTCTGCTGTCCCCTCCTCACTGATCAGGAGTCCAAGCCTGGAGGGAGAACGGCTGACAGCCACGGGCTGCTCACTGCCTGCCCTGCAGCTGCACCAGGGCTGATGAGGAAAAGCCGTTTTGATTCCAGTGGAAGGCACGTTTCTGGATTTATCTTCAAGACAGCCAACAGGATGAATAAAGGAACTTAAATCATGGCACTGTTAGAAAGAAAAGAAGCAAGACAGGAACTACCCCTTCCCTCCAAACAAAAAGAAAGTCAAAATTCAGACATTCACTATGATTACTATGAATTTGCAAGAGAAATAACTCGGTATATGATCTCAGTCTCAACTTGCATCTTTTTTTAACTATACTTCAGAGAGAATTGAAGGGTTTCTGATAAAAGACGAATAAAATATTATACATGGTAGAGAAATGAAGATTAAGTATTACTCTTGCAGAGGTATAAGAATTTTGCATCTTATTTAAGAGCTACATCGGTTGCACCTGGCATAGCGGATGCTCAGTAAGTACTTAGTGAATGTGAGCCAGAAAATGGAGAATACTGACGCTGTTATGTCATTTCCTTCCATTTTGCTTGGAAGTCTGAGGGAAAAAAAACGGATGAAGTGGACGAAGAGACAGGCCCAAAGTTAGCGATGGACACGGGCAATGGGTGAGATTTAATGTGCCAGGGTGGGCAGCCCTGATCGTATTGATTAAAAGAAACAGAGGAAGGGTCTCTACTGCACAGACAACAGTGCATTTGTGCAATCGTAGCCCCTTGCAGCCTCGAACTCCTGGGCTTAAACAATCTTCCTGCCTAAGCCCCCTGAGTAGCTGTAACAACAGGTAGTAACCACCACCTCCAGCTAATTTTGTTGTTTGTAGAGATGAGGTCTTGCTATGTTATCCAGGCTGGTCTCAAACTCCTGGCCTCAGGAGATCCTACCTCGTTGGTCCCCCAAGGCACTGAGATCGCAGGCTATATTGATTTTCAATGTGCAATGTTGAGTTTCTTTGGATTCAAGGGGACATTTCAGACTGAGCTTCTGAACAGAGAAGATCTGATTGGTTGCCCCTCACTTGCAAATTAAACAAACTTCAGCAAGTTACTAATAACCTCTTTCTGTCCCTGTTTTTACATCTAGGAAACTGGGATATTAATTCTGGGGTTTCAATGTGATTACAGGAGTCAAATGAGACGAAAAATCTGAAAGCCCTTTGAAGACTTCAAGTTAAAATATTCTTATTAATAAAAATCACCCAACTATACAGTTTTTATTATTTTATTTTGCTTTATAAGATCAATTTCACGTGTGGACCCCAACCATAAAATTAAGGGCCCCCCCTTTTTGTAGAAAAAAAAGCTTTATATTTTGTTTGAAGCAGAGGCTGCTATAGATTATCTTTCTTAAGCAGCTCTGCAGGAAGAAAATTAGACAAAAAGTCTTATGTAAACAGATTGGAGAAAATTAATTAGCACAAAGGTGGTGAGTTTGTTTACAGAATGTAGGACTGGTCAAAACAAAGCTGTCAAGGTGATTTACGGGTTAAGTGAGACAGTTCAATTCCTTAGACCACAGCCCAGTGAGCCTATACCCTTTCCTGTGCCAAGCGTCTTTGCTGAGCCTGTGGGTATCTGGAGCTACGCTGCATGGGGCCCAGCCTCCTGGTTACAGGTTACTTGGCTGCTTGCCTGGGAGATTCAAACAAAGACAGAAACAACATGACAGGAAAAAGAAAAGAAAAAAAATCAAAATGACAGTAATAACAATGAGAAAAGCAACATGTTTCTTCTTGAAAGTAAACAGAAAGAACCATCGTTATGATCAGAAACATAAAGCTTGTGTGGGTTTAAACTTGAACGAGTTCTCCTCGGGTTGATCTTCAATTGTCTGTTTTCTTGGATCACCAGAAAATAAGTAGTTTTCAACCTTCTCTTTTTATCTTGATGAGAAGAACCTGCACAACACGTGGATTCTTAAAGTAATTTTGTTAACATAATTATTTTCTTTTAAGTCTTCTCTTCAGATATCATTGCAACATGTAGCCTTCATTTAACCTAAGTTATACTCAAAATATTCAGACATAATTTTAATGCCACACTTTTTTTTTACATCTTTTTTACAGTGAAAACTGACAGTGCACTAAATACCTTTTAGATGCCCAGTGTTTAATATTGTTTAATGTATTTGTTGAAAGGAATGTGGACTTGAATGGGGAAATAATTTGCCATATGTTTTGGAAAAGTTGTTTTTAATCTATTCCATTTATTGGTTAATATTAAGCCCTTCCAGTGGTGACAGGACTTTCTATGCATTAAAGAGGACAGTCGGGGCATTCACAACACTGCTGTGTACTCAAATGCTTGTCAGAATAATTGTGAAAAATGCAAATGGAACCATAACTAGACTTGGTACGGACCATAAAGTCTATGCAAAGTCAGTGGGGAGTAAATTAAAAATTCCTGACAATGATATGTGTGTATTTGCCAAACTCATTGATACTCTATCAGCATTTTGAGAAGGCTCTATCAACTAAGGAGATATTTAAGAGCAACAGTAAATATTCCTTTGGTAGACTGACACTTAAAAGAAATGTAAAGTAAAATCTCCTCGAATAGCATTTTTCAGGTGGAGTTTGAGATGATATAGTCCAATAGTGTAATTTGAAGATAAAAAACTAGGGCACAGAGAAAATTTATAGCTACCCCCAAGTCACATAACATTAAAGGTATTAACGCAAATTTCTTTAATCTCTACTTTGTAACCAAAAGAAGAATCTTCGTGTTTACTTTACAAATAACTAGGGGGTAAATGTGGGGTTCCACCTCCTCTTCAGGACAGTGGGAATATCTCTTGGCCTTTGTTGACTCAAATTCCAGTGACACCATTGTATTAGTCTGTTTTCCCGCTGCTGATAAAGACATACCCAAGACCGGGCACTTTACAAAAGAAAAAGGTTTAATTGAACGTACAGTTCTGTGTGCTTCGGGAAGCCTCATAATCACGTTGGAAGGCGAAGAGGAGCAAGGCCAAGAGCTTGTGCCGGAAAACTCCCCATCATAATAACCATCAGCTCTCGGGAGACTCTTTCGTGAGAGCAGCACAGGAAAGACCTGCCCCACGATTCAATTACCCCCCCCCACCAGCTGCCTCCCACCAGCACATGGGAGTTCAAGATGAGATTTGGGGGGGGACACAGCCAAACCGTGTCACCCATATTAAAGTCTTTCCATTAAATATCATTGCAACACACAGCTTCTTTTAATTTAACCCAAGACATAATGAAAATATTGTTTTTTTTGAGTGATGAGGTGGGTATTTTGAGAGCTGGCATATAAGTGATCCAAATGTATTGCTGTTGGCTGGGTGGGTAGAATATAGGGACCCCTCCAATCATGCATTCCTCTCTTTAGGTCACAGCATGGTGTCCCTGACAATGCTTTAGCTCAGTTGAACGGACATTCGTGAGGAGTCGACTATGTGCCAAGCATGTGATTAACAGAAGCCTAGGGTTAAAAAGGACAGGCAAAGACTTTTTTCTGGGCTTTTGGCAGCAATTCAAGTATCTTATCCTCTTTCTCAATCCAGCTGCTGTCACATTTGGAATTAGAGGCGGGTAGACCGCCACAAACGGGAGCAACATATGAAACATCTGCTCGTGCTCTGCCTCTTTCACAGGTGGGGTCTGACCTCACTTTGGCTGGGCCACGACACTGTCTCCCTGCGTGGCCTGGGATTCTTGATGCTCTGGTGAGGAACGCAGGTGGGAACCCCTCCTGCCACTCAAACATAAGCACATCTGGATGTGCAAGGATATTGCCTTCCAGGGCACTGGTTCTCGAGAATGACTAAACATTGGCGCCTTCCAGGGCACTGGTTCTCGAGAATGACTAAACGTTGGCATCACCTGGAGATAACTAAGACATAGCTTTCTGGGTACCATCTGTAGATATTTTGACTTAATTGCTTTTCTTTACAGCCTGAATCAGTATTTTTCAAAAAGCTCTTCAGGTGATTGTGATGAGAAGTCAAGGCTGAGAATTAGTATGTGACTGGTTACCCTTGACCAGTGGTGAACAGAATTGGCGGGTTAATCCCTCACATTGGTAGAAAATTCTCAGGTGCATTTTATACAACTCCTCAGTATCCCAATGGGATTAACTTTAGTATCAACAGTGTGATCTGTTGGGTAACACACGTTTAAACTGATTTTTTCTCTTTCCCTCTTTCACTTTTCCAAGACTTTCACTCCTATTTCCAGGGATTGATTATACAAAATAAACTTCCTGCATCCATGGCCTTCCTTGGGTCTGCTTTTGATAATTCACCCAGGCTAACAGGCAGAAAAGCCTAAAGCTTGTATCTGTCCAGTGACTGACTTACTGGCCCTGATGAGAGGCTGTGGAGGAATTAGGTGCTCGTTCCGTAGGTTAAGAAGATGCAAAAGAGCTCTCCTTGCCTCACTTTCTGATGGATTTTCCAGTTTGTGTTTAAATACCCAAAGGCAGTTATTCTGAAACAGTTCACTGACAGTGTTACAATCCCTATTGTGTATTAAATTTTTGTTTCTATGAATGCTACCTTTTTTTTTTAGGTAAACTGTAACCCTCTTAAATATTGTCTCAATTGATGGAGACTTAACATGCTTGTAGATTGTCATGGGGGTTGAAGAATACATGGATGTCAATGTCACAATGTAAAGGTACCACGTAACACCTCTTCTTTTACTGCTTCAACCTCAGTAGGAAACCTCTGCTCCTGCAGTATTTTTCATAGTGCCCTTTTCCCCCTGTAAATTATTGGGGTCAGCACCAGGTCTCCTGTAGGGGACGCAGAGGAGGAGACCCTGTGTAGACTCACTTGAATACCATGGAAGGATCCCTTTTTGCCCACTAGGGAATGACGTGGTCCTTTCTCTTCATTCAGCCTAGGGTATATGTATTTTAATAATTATTCATATTTCAATACATTGTCATCTTAATTTAAAAAATAAATTTACAGTTTCTACAGTAGGTGATGTTGAAGTACACTATTTGTTTGAACTGAATATACTCAGTAAGAGTTTATGGAGAGTGTCTATTTTTCTGAGCACTCATATGGTTAGTTTTAAGCCTTTTAAAATAAAGCCACTTTATTGGGGCTATTACATGCATTAAAATACACCTATTTTAGCAGTACAGCTCAATTATTTTGACACGTTTATACCTGTGTAACTACCACCAAAATAAAGGTACAGAACATTTTTTATGCCCCAAACATTTCCTTCATGTTTCTTTAGAGCTGACACCTTATCTCCAGCTCCAGACAACCACTGGCTTGTGTCGCGTCGGCATGAATTTGTTCTGCCTGTTCTGGAGTTTACTGTGTCTGGACTCGTGCACTGCAACCCTGCTGCGTCTGCCTCTAGTGCTCCATGTCTTAGTTCTATTCAGGCTGCTGTAGTAAGTTACCACAGACTGGGAAGCTTACAAACAACAGAAATTTATTTCTCACAATGATAGAGGCTGAAAGTTCTAAGGCCTCAGCAGGTCGGTGTCTGGTGAGGGACAATTCTTGGTCCATAGATGGGATCTTTTTGCTGTATTTTCATATGATGGAAGGGACACAGAAGTCCTCTCTGGCAATTTAAGGGCATTGATCTTATTCACCCTCATGATCCAACAGCTCTCAAGGGCCCCACATAAACATTCTGTGTGTACCACTGAGCATAAGGTCCTGAGATTCATCCAGCTTGTGGCGTGCATCAGTGGTTCTTTCCTTTTGTCTTATTTTACTTTATTGTTCCTTTTACTGCCGAGTAGCAGATGTACCACAGTTCACCTGTTGATGGGCTTTTCGACCGTTTCAGTTATTAGCTGTTATAATGTAGTGGATATGAGCATTCTTACATAGGCCTTTGTGTAGATGCTTTTTCATTTTCCTGAGTAAATATCTAAGGAATAGAGTTGCTGGGACATTTGATATTTTTAACCATATCAAAAACTACCAGACCAACTGTTTTCTAAAGTAGTTCTACCATTTAGACCACCGCCAGCAATGCGTTAGGGTCCCAGTGGCTCCACATCCTCACCAGCACTTGGTATTTTCTCTCTTTTTAATTATAATAATTCTAGTGGATGTGAAACAGAATCTTACTGTAGTTTAGTATGAACTTCTCTGATGACTAATGACATGCAGCATTTTTTAATGGAGTTTTGCTCTTGTCCAGGCTGGAGTGCAGTGGCACCATCTTGGCTCACTGTAACCTTCCGGGTTCAAGCGATTCTCCTGCCTCAGCCTCTTGAGTAGCTGGGATTATAGGCACCCACCGCCATGCCTAGCTAATTTTTTATTTTTAGTAGAGAGAGGGGTTTTCTCCATGTTGGTCAGGCTGGTTTCAAACTCCTGACATCAAGTGGTCTGACCACTTTGGCCTCCCAAAGTGCTGGGATCATAGGCGTGAGCCACTGTGCCCAGCCTAGGGCATCTTTTTATGTGGTCATTGGCCTTTCATATATACCTTTGCATGTAGTGTCTGTTCAAGTCTTTTACCCGTGTTTTATTTATATGTCTTTTAAGAAATTTGTTGGTATAACTAATCTATTGAATGTACTGGCATAAATTTGTTCATAATATTTCCCTGTTAACTCCTTAAAGTCCATAGCATTCATGATGTTGTCCTCCTCTTTATTCCAGATTTGGTCATTTATTTCTTCTCTCCTTTTTTCTTAATCAATCTGACTAAGCATTTGCCAGTTTTATTAACCTTTTAAAAAACCATTCTTTGGTTTCACTGATTTTTCTCTGTTGTTTTGGTTTTCTATGTCATCATGTTTTTTCTTCCATTTTTATTATTTAATTTCTTCTTACTTGGGTTTAATTTGTTCCTTTTTTCTAGTTTTCTAGTTTTTTTAAAGGTGGTAGCTTAGATAATTGAAACTTGTCTTCTTTTATAATATAAGCATTAAAAATACACATATCATTTTAAGTACTGCTCTGCTGTATTCCACAAATTCTGCTATGTTGTAGTTTGTCATCAAGTATAAAGTATTTATTTGCAAACTTTACTTATATGTTTTTCTCTAACTCATGGGTTATTTAGAAATGTGTTGCTTAATTTCCAAATATATAGCAAATTTAAAGTAAGTTGTTATTAACTTTTTATTTCAATCAGAAAATTAACTTCATGACACCAATAGTTCTAAATTTATTGAGATTTAAACAGCAGTAAATAGAGTTATGTGGCCCATCTTGGTGAATTCACCACATACAAATGAAAACAAATGTGTAATGTGCTGTCAACTAGGTCAAGATTTCATAGCATTATGAAGATTCATTATCCTTACTGACTTAAAGTCTACTTCTATCAATTTTCAAAAGAGAAGTGTTCACATCTGTCTGTTTCTTCTCTAAGTTTTGGTAGTTTTGGCTGCATACATCTTGAAATTGTATTATTAGGTTTGTACATATTTATGATTATTATATGTTCTTGGTAAATTTATTTTTGTCATTATAAAATATCTCTTTTTATTGCTAATAACATATTTTATCCCACATCTACTTCATCTGATATTAATAATAGCATTTCATATTTTTTGTGGTAGTTTTTATATTGTAAGTCTATTTTAATTTTTTTTTTAATTGCATTTTAGGTTTTGGGGTCCATGTGCAGAACGTGCAAGATAGTTGCATAGGTACACACATGGCACTGTGTTTTGCTGCCTTCCGCCCCTTCACCCACATTTGGCATTTCTCCCCAGGCTATCCCTCCCCAGCTTCCCCCACTGCTGTCCCTCCCCTATTCCCCCCAATAGACCCCAGTGTGTAGTGCTCCCTTCCCTGTGTCCATGTGTTCTCATTATTCATCACCCACCTATGAGTGAGAATATGCGGTGTTTCGTTTTCTGTTCTTGTGTCAGTTTGCTGAGAATGATGTTCTCCAGATTCATCCATGTCCCTACAAAGGACACAAACTCATCATTTTTGATTGGTGCATAATATTCCATGGTATATATGTGCCACATTTTCCCAGACCAGTCTATCATCAATGGGCATGCTGTTTTGATTATGGTAGACTTGTAGTATTGTTTGAAGTCTGGAAGTATGCCTCCCACTGTGTTCTTTTTGCTTAGGATTGACTTGGCTATGCGGGCTCTCTTTGGTTTCATATGAAGTTCAAGGTGGTTTTTTCCATTTCTGTGAAGAAAGTCAATGGTAGCTTGATGGGGATAGCATTGATTGTGTAAATTACTTTGGGCAGTATAGCCATTTTTATGATATTGATTCTTCCTAACCATGAACATGGAATGTTTCTCCATCTGTGTCCTCGTTGAGCAGTGGTTTGTAGTTTTCCTTGAAGAGGTCCTTTGTGTTCCTTGTAAGTTGTATTCCTAGGTATTTTATTCTCTTTGTAGCAATTGTGAATGACAGTTTGGTCTTGATTTGGTTCTCTTTTAGTCTGCTATCGGTGTATAGGAATGCTTGTGATTTTTGCACATTGATTTTATATCCTGAGACTTTGCTGAAGTTGCTTATCAGTTTCAGGAGTTTTTGGGCTGAGGCGATGGGGTCTTCTAGGTATACTATCATGTCGTCTGCAAATAGAGACAATTTGGCTTCCACCTTTCCTATTTGAATACGCTTTATTTCTTTTTCTTGCCTGATTGCTCTGGCTAGAACTTCCAGTACTATGTTGAATAGGAGTGGTGAGAGAGGGCAACCTTGTCTAGTGCCGGATTTCAAAGGGAATGCTTCCAGTTTTTGCCCATTCAGTATGATATTGGATGTTGGTTTGTCATAAATAGCTTTTATTATTTTGAGATATGTTCTATCAATACCAAGTTTATTGAGGGTTTTAGCATAAAGGGCTGTTGAATTTTGTCAAAGGTCTTCTCTGCGTCAATTGAGATAATCATGTGTTTTTTTGTTTTTCATTCTGTTTATGTGGTGAATTACATTTATAGACTTGCGTATGTTGAACCAGCCTTGCATCCCCAGGATGAATCCTACTTCATCATGATGGATAAGTTTTTTAATGTGCTGTTGCAATCGGTTTGCCAGTATTTTATTGAAGATTTTTGCATCTATGTTCATCATGGTTATTGGCCTGAAATTTTGTTTTCTTGTTGAGTCTCTGCCGGATTTTGGTATCAGGATGATGTTGGTCTCATAAAATGAATTGGGAAGGATTCCCCCTGTTTGGATTATTTGGAATAGTTTCAGAAGGAATGGTACCAGCTCCTCTTTGTGTGTCTGGTAGAATTCGGCTGTGAACCCATCTGGACCTGGGCTTTTTCTGTGTGGTAGGCTCTTAATTGCTGCCTCAACTTCAGACCTTGTTATTGGTCTATTCATGGTTTCAGCTTCCTCCTGGTTAGGCTTCGGAGGACACAGGTGTCCAGAAATTTATCCATTTCTTCCAGGTTTACTAGTTTATGTGCATAGAGTTAGTTTGTAATATTCTCTGATGATGGTTTCAATTTCTGTGGAATCTGTGGTGATTTCCCCTTTATCATTTTTTATTGCATCTATTTGGTTGTTCTCTCTTTTCTTTTTTATCAGTCTGGCTAGTGGTCTATTTTGTTAATCTTTTCAAAAAACCAGCTCTTGGATTTATTGATTTTTTTAAGGGTTTTTCATGTCTCTATCTCCTTCAGTTCTGCTGTGATCTTAGTTATTTCTTGTTTTCTGCTAGGTTTTGAGTTTTTTGATCTTGCTCCTCTAGCTCTTTCAATTTTCACGATAGGGTGTCAATTTTGGATCTCTCCACTCTTCTCATGTGGGCACTTATTGCTATATATTTTCCTCTAGAGACTGCTTTAAATGTGTCCCAGAGATTCTGGTACGTTGTGTCTTCATTCTTATTGGTTTCAAAGAACTTCTTTATTTCTGCCTTCATTTCATTGTTTATCCAATCAACATTCAAGAGCCAGTTGTTCAGTTTCCATGAAGCTGTGCGGTTCTGAGTTAGTTTCTGAATTCTGAGTTCTAACTTGATTGCACTGTGGTCTGCAAGACTGTTTGTTATGATTTCAGTTGTTTTACATTTGCTGAGGAGTGCTTTACTTCCAATTATGTGTTCAATTTTGGAGAAGGTGTGATGTGGTGCTGAGAAGAATGTATATTCTGTGGAGTTGGGGTGGAGAGTTCTGTAAATGTCTATCAGGTTTGCTTGTTCCAGGTCTGAGTTCAAGCCCTGGATATCCTTGTTAATTTTCTGTCTGGTTGATCTGTCTGATATTGACAGTGGAGTGTTAAAGTCTCCCACTATTATTGTGTGGGAGTCTAAGTCTCTTTGTAAGTTGTTAAGAACTTGCCTTATATATCTGGGTGCTCCTGCATTGGGTCCATATATATTTAGAATCGTTAGCTCTTCTTGTTGTATCGATCCTTTTACCATTATGTAATGTCCTTCTTTGTCTCTTTTGATCTTTGTTGCTTTAAAGTCTATTTTATCAGAGATGAGAATTGCAACTCCTGCTTTTTTTTTGCTCTCCATTTACTTGGTAAATCTTTCTCCATCCCTTTATTTTGAGCCTTTGTGTATCCTTGCATGTGAGATGGGTTTCCTGGATACAGCACACCAATGGGTTTTGGCTTTTTATCCAATTTGCCAGTCTGTGTGTTTTTATTGGTGCATTTAGCCCATTTACATTTAGGGTTAATATTGTTATGTGTGAATTTGATACTGCCATTTTGATGCTAGCTGGCTGTTTTGCCCGTTAGTTGATGCAGATTCTTTATTTTGTTGATGCTCTTTAGCATTTGGTATGTTTTTAGAATGGCTGGTACTGGTTGTTCCTTTCTATGTGTAGTGCCTCTTTCAGGAGCTCTTGTAAAGCAGGCCTGGTGGTGACAGAATCTCTGAGTACTTGCTTGTTTGCAAAGGATTTTATTTTTCCTTCACTTATAAAGCTCAGTTTGGCAGGATATGAAATTCTGGGTTGAAAGTTCTTTTCTTTAAAGATGTTGAATATTGGCCCCCACTCTCTTCTGGCTTGTAGAGTCTCTGCCGAGAGATCTGCTGTGAGTCTGATGGGCTTCCCTTTGTGCATGACCCAGCCTTTCTCTCTGGCTGCCCTTAGCATTTTCTCCTTCATTTCAACTCTGGTGAATCTGACGATTATGTGCCTTGGGGTTGCTCTTCTTGCGGAATATCTTTGTGGTGTTCTCTGTATTTCCTGGAGTTGAGTATTGGCCTGCCTTGCTAGGTTGGGGAAATTTTCCTGGATAATATCCTGAAGAGTATTTTCCAGCTTGGATTCATTCTCTTCATCACATTCTGGTACACCTATCAAACGTAGGTTGGGTCTCTTCACATAGTCCCACATTTCTTGGAGATTTTGTTTATTCATTTTTGCACTTTTTTCTCTAATCTTGGTTTCTCGTTTTATATCATTGAGTTGATCTTCGACTTCTGATATTCTTTCTTCTGCTTGGTCAATTCGGCTGTTGAAACTTGTGCATGCTTCGTGAAGTTCTCGTGTTGTGTTTTTCAGCTCCTTCAATTCATTCATATTCCTCTCTAAGTTGTCCATTCTTGTTATCATTTCCTCAAATCTTTTTTCAAATCTTTTTTCAAGGTTCTTAGTTTCTTTGCATTGATTTAGAACATGTTCTTTTAGCTCACTGAAGTTTCTCATTATCTACCTTCTGAAGTCTGATTCTGTCATTTCATCACACTCATTCTCCATCCAGCTTTGTTCCCTTGCTGGTGAAATTTGGTCCTTTATAGGAGGCGAGGTGTTCTGATTTGGGGTGTTTTTTTTTCTTTTTTTGCTGGTTTCTTCCTATCTTTGTGAATTTATCCACCTGTCATCTGAGTAGTTGCTGATTTTTTGATTGGATCTCTGAGTGGACGCCCAGATTGTTGATGATGAAGTATTTCTGTTACTTAGTTTTCCTTCTAACAGTCTAGCCCCTCTGCTGTTCGACTGCTGAGGTCCACTCCAGGCCCTGCTTTCCTGGGGTACACCTGTAGCAGCTGTGGAACAGTGAGGGATGCTACCAGTTTCTTCTTCTGCTATCTTTGTCCCAGAATGATGCCCGCCAAATGTCAGTCTGATCTGTCCTTTTTGAGGTGACTCTTTGGGTATACGGGGGGTCAGGGAGCTGCTTGAGGAGATGGTCTTACTTTATAGGAGCTCCAGTGCTGAGTTGTGAGCTCCGTTGTTCATTCAGGGCTGTTGGGAGGATGTGTTTATGTCTGCTGCAGCAGAACTCATAAAGCCCCTTTTTTCCCTCAGATGCTCTGTCTCAGGGAGTTAGGGCTTTATTTATGAGTATCCGTTGCACTGTCCTGCCCAGCTAGGAGGCAGTTTAGTCACTATTTGCCTGCTGAGGCTCTGCCTTGCTGTCATGGGGTCCGCCCTGTTGCCATGGGCTCCGCCCTGCTGCTGAGTGTAAGTCCCTTTAGTCCTGCTTATATGGGTGTGATTAGAACTGCTGTGGTGACTGTGGCCGGCCTCTCTATTGGCGGACTCTCTCTGTTATGGCGGGTTGCCTCGGCAACGGCAGGCTACATCAGAAATTGGAGGGTATCTCAGTAGGGGCAGAATGTCTCGATAATGGCGGACACCCCTTCCCCACTGAGCTGCACTGTCCTGGGTTCAGCTCTGCCTGCCGTGAAACTCTCAACCCTGAGTGTTTTGAATCGACATTTTGTTTGTCCCTGTAGGGGTGGGACCTGCCGAGCCTCAGAGCCCTTTTGTATTTTTTGAGTTGAATGGTTGACTCTCTCCCAGGTGTTTCTGTTGCCTGCTGAAAGGGCACTGGCATCTGTGTGATTTCCCGTGCAGCAACCCACTGCACCGGCTCACACTTCACTTCCCAGGAATCTCCTGGCCTGGCTCACTGTCCAAGTCCCGTTAAATCAGATGAATATGCTAATCTGCCCTCCCAGATCTCAAATTGCCAGTTTAACAGGGCACCCAGACCAGTGCGTTTTGTGCGGAGTGCTGCTGTGCTGCGGCACCGGCCGAAACGGCCACGTCAGCCGAAACAGCTGCGCTGGTGTCCCATGTCTCTCCTACACCTGGGAATTTCCCCGTTCTGTGGGCAACAAAGATCTGTCTGGAAATGCGGCGTGAACTCACCCTCTGCGTTTTCACTGAGAGCTGCAATCCTGAGTTGCTTCTACAGCGCCATCTTCCCTGCCAGCCTATTTTAATTTTTTTATTCTATATCTGCCTCATATCTAAAGTGAATTTCTTGGAGATTGTATTTTATAAGTTCTTGAATTTTTATCCAAGATGAAAATTTCTTTTTTAAAAGTATAGTGTTTCGTCCATTTGCCTTTAATATAATTAACAATATGGTTAGCATGAAATGTACTATTTTACTGTTGGTTTTCCAGTTTCTGATTGGTTCTTTGCTATTCTTTCCATGTGTTCTTTTTTCCTTTGGGGTTAATTTTTTTTTCAGTATTCGTGTCAGTCCATTCTCATGTTGCTATGAAGAAATACCCAAGACCGGATAATTTATAAAGAAGAGAGTTTTAATTTACTCACAGTTCTGCATGGCTGGGGAAGACTCGGGACACTCACAATTATAGTGGAAGGAGAAGCAAACGTCCTTCTCACATAGCAGCAGGAGAAAGAAATGCCAAGCAGGGGGAAAAGCCCCTTTCAAAACCATCAGATCATGGCAGCAAAGAAAGTGAGCAATGGGTGTGTGCAGAACAGCAGAAACTTTTATTGCTCTGAAAATAACGTGAGATACAAACAGGATGAAATGGATGCAAACAGAATGGAAGCATAACATGTGGGATACGAACAGGATGAAACGGAGTTGTTGGCTCATTTTGTTCCTTTGAACCTTTCATGTCAGGCCATCTCCTGGGCTGCTGCTGAGTTTATGAATTGGCCTAGCTGTAGTCTGTCGGTTGTGCCTGAAGTGGGGTGGAGGTCAGCCAGCATCCTGTGAACATGTTAGAGAATGAGAGTCAAGTCGGGCTTCTGATGCCCCCAAATCATGTTATCATTCTGATCACCCATCCATACAAGTTCCTTCCGTGCATTGTATCCCGTGACGGTGATGGATTGACATTGATGTTTGAGTCTTGTAACCCATAGCCTGAGAATGCAAAATTCCGGTTAGGAATGCAGTCAGTGGCATGTGACTAGGTGTTTCTCTGTAAGAAACTAAGAAAAAGACAGCCAAGGAAACGGTTGGTGCTTTCATTTTGTTTCACTGCAGGTCTGCCTGGATGGTCAAAACAGATGGGAAGAAGCCATGTGGGGCATGATCCTGCTCCGTTGCCTGGTGGAGATACAGACAGCTGTCATCTCTGCCCTCCTCCCTGCTTACTCTATTGGTGAGGTCACACAGAGTTCAGCAGGGATGTTCACGTGACCGTCGTCTGTATTTGTGAATAGGCTCATATTTCAGTTGCAAGCAATGTGATAACTTTAATGTTCAGTTGCTGGTTAAGGACTATCTTGTTTTATTAAGTTGATACTAAAATGATGTCTTTTTGCACAACTAACAGAGATTACTGTTGCTACCTTTCAGCTTTTGATTATTTATGAAATCCTAGGTCTTTAGCTTCATGTTCCATAAGGGGTACTTTTTCAAAAGTGCTTTTGGTGGGAATATTGAAGTTGACATTGTTATGATCACAAGTATAAACAGGTATATAAAGAAGTGGCAATAAATTGTAAGTCTGCTGTTACTCGTGATGCTTAGCCAAATGAAGATGCAATTAATACTCCCATGAAGAAGTGGAATAATGTCATCTCAGAAACTGCAAGTTTAGATAGTTTCACATAGTGAATTTTTGTGAATGGAATAGTTAATCATTTTAGTGGCTCCTGGGGGTAAATTCAGGCTGTTTTACTTGGTCCACTTCTTATTATCCTTACAAGGTCTTCTGAGATAACATAACACTGATAGTTGTTAGTAGACTTTATAACTATCATGTTTAGAGTTTTATCTTGATACACTGATAGAATAAGCTTCAGGGACACCTAAAAGATTTCCATGGCTTCCAGCTGCCAAACGCTAGGCTTCATTATTTCCTGCGACCAACGTGAGTGTTTAGGTGTACCACTTGCCGTGCAGCACACAGGTATTATCCAGATTGAAATTAGGAATTCAACCGAAGTCCATGTAGAGTCAAAGACTGAATATTTGGGGGAACTTGAAGATGATCCAGTTCACTTTATTTGTAGAAAAAGAAACAGATTTAGGGAAAGGGCAGGTATGATCTAAAGTGATAAACACAATACAATCTCTGTTCTCTTGCTTCTCATCGCCAGAATCTTTTCATGATGCTGAACTACTTATGTTTCTGATTCCTTTATTTTTTCTGTTTTATATTTTGCCGTCATGATCTTGCCGAGATCCTATCCTTTACTCCAAATATTTAAATTTGTTACCACTATTGTCTCTTTATAAGTGTAAACACTACTGTTATATAAATGACTATTCAATTACTTTGCATTTTTGGGGTTCAGTACAAAGTTAGTAACAAATCGACATTATAGGCCTTGGAATCCAAGGGTGCTCAGGTCCTCCAGGGCACATCAGAAAAAGGCTAAATGACAGCCGTGCTGTGCGTGGACACAATACAGCTCTCATGCGGATTACGGGGATTTGATGTTCTTCAACAGCGTCACTGATCTTCAGGTGTTTCTTCTTTAAAGTGATGGATTTAGGTCTTGCTATACTTGACTTTCAAGCTTCTTTTGAAATAATTTCAGGTTCACAGGAAGTTGCAAGAGGTACAGGGATGACTTAGGTTCTCTTTGCCAATTCGCCCGGTGGTGACATCTGGCGAAGCTACAGTTCATTATCAAAACCTGGAAACTGACATACGTACGATTCGAAGAGCTTACTCAGATCTGAACAGTTTTGTATGCATTCCTGTGTGTGTGTGTGTGTCTGTGTCTGTGTGTGTGTGTCGTGTGTGTGCGTGAGCATTATATGCCATGTAGATCTACATGTAGATCACATGTGGATCTCTGTAGCTGCCACCTCTACAATCAGGACACAGAACTGTGGCCTCCCCACCAGGCTCCCTTTTGCTTTCTTTGTGGCCACTCTGACACCTTTTCCTTCACTCCTCCTCTGAGCACCCCATAGTCTGTTCTCCATCTTTACAATTTTATTTCAATAGTTTATGTACATGCATTGTACAAAATCCTGTTTTTAATGGGAAGAAACAAGTCACAGATATTTTTGTTAGCACTGCAAGATCATCTTTAACAATAATTTGTTTTATGTTCTATTTGTCTCAAAAATGTGCTTTGTTCTTTTCAATATTTTCTGATTTTAGGATAGAAAATTAATACCTAAAAAACATAATCCCATTCATTTTTTCCCTTGGCTTGTTTTCCACTGTTGCTTCCTAGCACTTCTTTTCTATTTCCTCTTTCTCTCTGCTTCTCATGATATAAAAGCCTGGACCACTTTTGTTTTGCTTTTGTGTGGTGGGTGTTCTTTTGTATCATCGCTCACACGGATAGTCCTTGTGAAGCTGGGCTTTTCCAGTGGTTTGTCAAAATGGAAATAGATATTTAACAAACCAAACACAGAATAAGCTTGCTCCAGGAATGCATCATTTCTGGGAAAATTGTACTTCTTCCAAATGTTATTTGTGAGTATTACTCATATTATCCTTTACCCCATTTAATTAAAACTCTGTGTTTTTTTTACACATTTGTATGACACGGGTAATAAAATGTGAAACTAAGTGATTGCCTGCCAGTTACAATAGATATTAATGATGCTGCTGGGGGCCACCTCGACAGCGGCTATGCCACCTCTACAGCGGCTGGGCCACCTCTGGAGACTTGATGGCTTTGCTAAGTGACATGGGATGGCCTTTGTACTAAATGTAAACTTATTCATGCACATAGGACGCCATTTGTATTAATAGGATTAAGAAGCCTTACCTAACCCTGGTGAAAAATTCCTTGAAAATAACAGAAGACAGAGTCCTTATTTTAAAGCAAATTAACTATGGGGAGTAATTACTATTAGTCCAACCATAACTGGATTTAATGAGAGTGAATAGAAACAAATTAGACATAATTGGAAGCTAAGCAAAAGTCAATTAAATTCTTATAATTTTAACTTTATAAAAGTTATTAAGTTAAATGACCAGGATCAATTAGCAGAGGAAATAACGCCATGAAAAATACTTCCAGGAAACCGATACCTTTTTGAACGAAAAATATTGTTACACTTAATGATTAGAATTCAGTAAAAAGCAGCTTAATCAATTTTGCAGGCTTAGCAGTTTAATAACTTCACATGAAGTGGTTATGCAAATTGGTAGTTTACCCACAAAGTAGTGCAGGAGTGTTTTAAGGAATCTGAGTATAATTTTTTTGATAGGATAAAGTAACATATCTATGAAAATAAGTGAATTTAGATGGTTCGGAATAAAGATATGACTGCTTTTACCCAGTACTCACTTTACATCTGGGTTAACTGTGAGAATTGCAGTTGGCCTGTTATAGAAATTATGTGATTGAAAATATGTCACTACAGTCTACGGCCATCCCAGCCTGCACGTACCTGATCGCGTCTGATCTCCGAAGCTAAGCAGGGTCAGGCCTGGTTAATACTTGGATGGGAGACCACGTGGGAACACCTGGTGCTGTGTAGGCTTTAAAAAATAAAAATAAAATATATCACTACATTGGTTGATATAGACTTTCTTTCTGTGATCCAAGTATTGTTCCCACAGCACTGCTGTCAACCCTCCACCATCACCCTGTAGACCCCAGGTCAGTTTTTATTCAGTGATGTAGGTGATGTTCTGTGCAACCGGTCACCTACGAACTTGGTGCTAATCGACTGATTACCAAAACAGTCACCTCAAAACGCAGCCAGGGTCAGTCACAGTATTGTAATTTCTGCTTTCTGCATGTTCAAGGAAATGGAGATCTTGACTCCTTCTCTGATGCCTAATGATCTTCAAAAGGAGCCATAAGCATACACGGACTTCAAAATGTGACAGAATAAGATTGCAGTTTTGATTCAGTGCTAAACTATAATTAATTCACTAATAGTAATAAAAATATTAATTCTGTAAAGACAGTCACAGAGGAAAGAACAGTAGCAAATAGGTCTCAGGAAATCTATCAAATGAGATGTTTATATGCAATGGCTTTGTTCATACTGTGCTAAACACATTATGTCTCTAACTAAACCAGCTCCATACACACTGCAGGTGTCGCAGATTCTTTGCTGAAGCATGTACGCCAGTTTTCTAACTTTTTATATGGCAAGTGGATGTTAAATCTGGTTAGAGTTGATCGATTATGATACTATCAATGCACTGGGCAAATCCATTAATGACACTGTAAGGTTTTGTGCAGAGATGGAATTGAGAAATGTGAGTCCAAACTTTGAAGCATGAAGGACATATACTTTTAATTAAGAAATATCTCTCACTTTCATCCCTCATGTGCCATAGCACAGTCCAGCCCCACCCAGTCATCTTTCTTACATAGCACAACGTCACTGCTGACCCGGAAGGCCCGGCAATTCACACCTGGAGCCCAGAGAAAGGAGGGGAATCCCTGGATTTCATGGTGGTGTGAGGTGAATGCTTCTGCGTGCACACAGGTGCCATGTTGAGGGGGATGAATCTTTCAAGATTTGTTTAAAGTCAAATACTGTAAGTTTCATGGCTGACCTCCAGGCCTCTCAGAGCTTCAGTTAACGGGACGTTAGAACAATGTTTGCAAGTCAGAGCAGGCGATGCTTAGGTGCAAGCGTGACTGAAGAGGAACCAAAATAGGTCCAGCGCATAAAATCTGCATCTGTGGATCAAGTCTACCCCTGAGAAAAAGTGGTTAAAAGGTTTGCATAGACCCCATTCTCCAGCTGATACAAACCCTGTGATTTCTGCCTCTCTCTGTCCTATCCTGTCACCATGAGTCTGAATTGGAAGAGAGAAAAGCAGTAACTAGATCAGCAAAGTAACGGGGAATGAAGAGCAGGAGGGTGGAGGTAGTGGCGGTGGAAGATGGAAATCTCCAGGCGTGGAATAGAACAATTTTGACGTCAGCTGTGACTGCGATACCTCTTAAAAGCCACTCCATTTTTATTAAAAATGTACATTGTATTTTTCCTGTGTACATGATATCATGTTAAGAGCTGATAATTTTTGAGGATGTGAGTCATCAGAAAGGAGGTTTAAAGAACTGATTATTTTGGTGGTCTGGCTCCTTTACCCCAGTAGAAAAAGATGCCACTTTGCTTATGCCCGATGCTGAATTTAAGAATACCTGTAAACCCAACACACTTCAGCATGAACTTTAATTCAAAAGATCAGAAAGTACCAGGATCAATTTCTAGTTCTAGCTGTATGATATTTTGCAATTTTGCAAATTACAAAGCCTCTAAATGAGCTCTTTTATTGACTTCATAGAGGAGAAATCTAAGAGTGGATTAGTCGATTCTCTTAGGTTTCTTATCCATAAAGTGGATAAATATGTAATTTAGAGGTCTGGTGAAAGATAAACAGAAATGACATTTATGAAATATCTAGTGAAACTACTGGTAGAGATTATATACTCAATAAATACTGAGTATTATAATCACAAATAATTTGAGCTTTGCCAGTGTAAAATGTATTTTTTTTATTTGCTTGTTTTTTTTTTGTTTTTTTTTTGTTTTTTTTTTTTTTGGAGACATAGTCTCCTTCTGTCACTCAGGCTCGAGTGCAGTGGCATGCTCACTGCAACCTCTGCCTCCAGGTTCAAGTGATTCTCCTGTCTCAGCTGGGATTACAGGCATGCACCACCACAGCCCAACTAAATTTTGTGTTTTTAGCAGAGATGGGGTTTCACCATGTTTCCCAGGCTGGTCTTGAACTCTTGGCCTCAAGCGATCCAGCTATGTCGGTCTCCCAAAGGGATTACAGGTGTGAGCCACTATGTCTGGCCACATTTATTTTAATTCGGAGAATAATTTTTCGGTAAGTTTTTGAAAGTAACAAATATCAAAAGAGTACATAATGGTAAAAGGATCAATGCAACAAGAAGAGCTGACGATCTGGATGTGTACGCAGCCAATACAGGATACATAAGACTTGTAAAGAGACTTGGACTCCCACACAGTAGTAGTGGGAGATTTCAACATCAATATTAGATAGATCAATGAGACAGAAAATTAACAAGGATATCCAGGACTTGAACTCAGATCCAGAACAAGTAAACTGAATAAACATTTATAGAACTCTCCACTTTAAACACACAAGATATGCACTCTTATCAGTACCACATCACACCTACTCACAGGTTTAAATGAAATATTGATTGGCCATTATTAAGCACAATTGATGGTATAAGGGAGGTTTTCAATACCCATTTTTAGACTGCATTCTGCCTAGGCAGTTAAGCAAGAGTCCCGTTCTCTCTCTCTCTTCTCTTCCTCTTTTTTCCTCTTCTTCATCCCTTTTTCTTTCTTTCTTTCTCTCTAAAAACAAACAAACAAACAATGGTCCAAGTCTAACAGGATTGACTACTATAGCAGCTCATCTAGTCAAGCAAGCCAACAATATTTGCTGGGGAGTACTGCAAAAGAAAAAACAATAGTTTGGCAATGGTTAGAATACAGAGTTGCTTGAGTAGATGATAAAAATGATATCATCCAATAAAACTGATATCCACACACTGCTGAAGGATCTCAATTCATATCTTGAAGATAAAGTAAAAACAATAATAATAATTTTTCAGTAAGGTTGTACAAATGGTAAGTCCTACGGTCCTGCATGATTGAGAATCTTTTTCTCTTTTTGTCTCCACATATGACTGACAGTTTGGCTAGGTATAGAATGTTTGGTTTGCACTCTCTTTATTGTTCATAACTCCATAATCTTATCTTTGTTTCTATCCTCTATACCAGCTTGAGTAGGATTAGAGTTTGGGATTCACCTATAAAACTTGATACCCATTGAGCAACTCCTCCATTCCCCCTCCGTGAGTTCCTGGCACCAATTATTTTCTGTTCCTGTTTCTAAGAGTTTGACTACTTTAAAAACATATAGGAAGACTCATGCCATACTGTGTTTGTATTTTTGTGACTGGTTTATTTCACTTGGTATAATATCCCCAAGGTTGATCTATGTTATGACATATGACAGGATTTCCTTCTTTTTTAAGGCTGAATAATAATTTATTATTTATATATAACTCTTTGAAATCCATTCATCTGTTGGCAGATATTTAGGTTGCTTTTACCTCTTGGCTATTGTGAATAATGCTGCAATAAACACGAGATGAACAAGTTTCTTTTTTTAATCTCCTTACTTTTGTTAGAAGCTTTTAATTCTTGATTTATGAGTTCTGAATTTATGCAAAGGTATCTACCTGCAGCGACCTAAAGCCTTGTCTTCTGCTGTGCTGCACAGCCTTCAAATTCAAGTCTCTAGATTCTTGAGATTTGCAAATGTTTTCAGAGCAGTCACAGTTTTTGTATTCATTGACCAGTCAGCTTTTCTGCTGTGTCATTTTCCCCTGGGTATTTCTCTGATTCTCTTGGAAGCACCACTATGCATTTCGATCCATGTTTACTGTATTTTATCTTCTATTTCTATGTGTTTTGCAATAATGACTTTTCAAAACACCCTAACTCGTTGCTAAAAAGGAGGTTTGTTTCAATGTGCCTTAGAAATATCCAGTTTCATACTTACCTGGCAGGGCAGATACCATGATCTTAAAGGCAGTTTTCCCAGTGCGAGGCTCATCCATTGCTCCCTGGATCCATTACAGGGATATGCTGATCCCTGTAATTGCCCCAAATGTGGAAAACTCAACTGCAAAATTCGTGGTAGTGGCTGACTGCATTATGCATTCATGTGTGAATTCAGTTGGGTATGCAGTTTCACATAAAGAGTAATAGCATCTTCTATAAAAATCGTTCGTGTGTATTAACACGTGGGGATCTCTAGTACGCCTGCTGACACGTGGGAATCTACCCTAGTTTTGCTGTTTTTCTGCTAACGTCACTCTACTTCTTTTAATATTCATCTCTTCTCCCCATTTCTGGACTTCAGTGCATTTTCCTTTCCTTTGCAGGAACCACTCCTCTTTCCTCACCCAACGCATCCATCTCTGCCTCCCACGTTAAGGGTAGGAAAAAGAAGGAGATCCATGACCCGACGTGGTAATCAGAATACCACACCCCGGTACAGGATTGGTTTGAGAGTAGGCAGATGGTTCTGTTGGACCGTACATAGAACTAAGTAGAAGAAGAGAGTTTTACATTTCAGCTTAGCACGATGCTAGCAGAGAACGACTGGAGTCGTATTCCCTGCTCTAGGGAAGAAAAGGATTTCAGTTTGGAGACGAAGCCAACACACGAAGAAAGTGGGAATGGCAGACCTAGACACAGTCCTGGCCCCTTTTTGGATGCTGGCGTTGGCTTGAGGGCTGGCTTTGCCTCTGCTCTTTAGTAAGAGGCGCTCCTGGGGCCCAAAGTGGCTCTGGCCGGATGTCGTGGCGCTTGCGAAGGCGAGGCCAAGAGTTCAAGGCCAACCAACCTCAGCAACCTTACAAGCTCTCAATGATTGGCAAAAAAAAAAGAGGCGCTCCTAGTTTCTTTTCTAAGATACCTGGTTCACCTTGGATATCCATCTTTTCCAGTCAAGGGCCCTGAGTCCTGGTCATCTTCACCAAAAAAGTATTTGTGAGTATTTCCCTTCTCATTGAAATGCTTTCGGTGTTGAACGAAGTGATTCACACAGAGTCTGCATCTTAGTAGCTCACTCGAAGAGCTGTACACCTGGCCCTCTTTCTCTGGAACTGGAACTGCTAAGTTCAATGAATCTTTATTAATAATATTAAATCTTTGGATATATAAAAATTAATTTTAATAGTTGAAAGGCATTCATTTTTCAAAGAAGTTCAGACATAGTGCAGTTGTGTTCTGAGTTACTTTTATTTGTGTTTTTGTATTTTTAATTCTTTTTTTCCTTGGTTATTGGGGAACAAGTGGGACTCAAGATGCATCAAGGTCTTAAATCTAAGACTGTAAATCTAAACTATAAAAATTCTAGAAGATAACATTGGAAAAACCCTTCCAGACATTGGCTTAGGCAAGGACTTCATAAACAAGAACCCAAAAGCAAAGCAATAAAAGCAAAGGCAAGGGGCTGGGACTTAATTAAACTAAACAGCTTTGCATGGCAAAAGAACAGTCAACAGAGGAAACAACTCACAGAGGGGGAGAAAGTCTTCACAATCTATACATCTGACAAAGGACTAATATCCAGAATCTCCAATGAAATCAAACTAGTTAGCAAGAAAGAAACGATCCCATCAAAAAGTGGGCTAAGGACATGAGTAGACTTTTAGGTTACCTTTAGGTGTGTGTGTGCAGATCTGTGGGTGTCGAGGCCACGCTGTTCTTTCTCTGGACACATAGAAAACTGATGCACAATAACCTGTGACAGTTGTAACAGCTGTCGCCCCGGGCCGCTCGGCCTTGGAGACTCGGTTATCTTTTCACTCAGCTGACAATGGTTATATTGTTTGCGCTGAATAATCCGGCTTTGTTGAAGCACACCAGTTTGTGTTTTTAATTCCGGCTCTTACCTCATTATGAACTATTTTCTACCCTTTGCTCTAGAGAAATGCTAATGCTGCTCGTTTACATAGAAAGTCAAGTTCGGGAGTTGGTGCTGACATTTTGGCTTCCTGTGCAGGCAAGAAGGAGTAACGCTGTCTCTGTGTTGAATTTTCTTTCATTTTCCCTGCTCTCTGCATTGGAGCATGCCTTCAGCAATAAGTAGTCCTTATCTAAGTCACTAGGTCATTAACCACCAACACTGACAGAAGTGCCTTTACCAGGTATTCTGTTTCTTTTGATTAATTTGTCTCCATTTCCTTTGTGCTAAAGCCTATAGTGAGTAATGGTATTTGGAATAATATTAGGGCTCCCCACTGTGTACCCTTTCGCTTAAATCAAGACTTACCTGATGTATTGAGGAATCGAGACTGGGCTGTGTGGCCAGGAGGGCCTGGGGCCTGTCAGACACTCTTCGGTGACTTGAGGTGCTGAGTGACTCACACTTTACCAAGGTGACCACCCATGTTCACCAGACTCAGTCACAGATGGTGCCACTGGGCCATGAGGCACGGACACAGACCACTGGTGCTGGTGCTTTGGGACACGTAATTGTGTGTTTCTGGTGAGCTGCAATCTTTTCTTTTCCTGTAGAATTATGTTTCACTGAATTATGCTATTAAAACTCATCTTTGAGTTTCCTGTAAAGTCATTGCTGAGGACGTTGTTTTTACATTTCACAGCGATTTCTTGAGGAGGAACTAAGAAGTAATTGTTTTCTGGACTCACTATCTGGAAAACTTGTGCTTTATTGAAGCAATTGTTTTGTTTGCACTAAGTAGACGCTGTGAGTTTTGTTGGCTTTCTGGACTGACTACAAACTGTAAAACCAACTTTGTTCCTCACCTGGCAAAGGTAGAGGGTTGTTGGCTGCACCGTGTGCTGAGTCTTATATCTGACTCTGTCTGCTCTTTCCTTTTGCCTTACATTTCAAAGACCTCACTCTTTTCTTTTCTTTTTGAAAAAATATTTTATTATGGGATTTTATATCAATTTTAATAAAATTTATTTTTTGTAAAACAATGTAAAGCATAAATAAAATAGGGTAGCCATTTATTCTAGTTATGACGCATCTAACCTAAACTCATATCAGAGAAAACCCCTCTAGATGTAGCATAAAGCAGAAGCAATAAACCTGCCCACGGCCGAAGGGGAATCTCAAGGGCCTGGATTCCAATCTCATACCCGCGGCTGGGCAGTGACCTCCTTCACCGCTGTTTCAAGGCCTAACCTTAGGTTACATATTACTTAAAGAAGCTTCAATACGTAATTTCAAAGCCTGTAGTAGACGTAAAATGAGAAAATTAGAATTAGTGGGAAAAGCTCCTACAGGAGGGTACTGACAGGAAGGGAGGGGAGAGAAAACTCACAGAGTAAGTGGAAAAACAGACCAATGCAAATGACCTCACATACTTTAACTGGCCTCATCACATCTACTGTGTATGTATATTATGACATAGATTAATCTATTATATGTAGCCCAGTGTTCACAGTGTTGACTTAGAAATTATCAACCAAATTCAAACCTTTTAGGCTTTGAAAATTGTTTTAAAAAATTTCACCCAAAATATTTAAATTATTTAAAGAAATGTATTGTTGATTAAAGTTGTAATCCTCGATTAATTAGGAGTTTTGTCTATCCAGAGATCTTATATTCCAAAGACGTTAAATAGTTGCTTGTTAGATGATGTAAATTACTATCATTATCCTACATTTAAACTTCTAATTTATGTAAATTGTAAGCAAAATTGAGAGCCACACAGGAAATATTCAATCCCTGAAGCTCTTACGGCAGCATTGATCAAGTGGGTGAGAAAACACATGGATACAGCTTTATTGCCTTCTAGTTTGGTTGCAAAGGTGTTATTTAGTAGTATGCAAATGATTGAATATGTGTGCAGATTTCCAGGGCCTTCAGAGCAAACCCTAGTGTACAAAATGCTTCATCTAAAAGGTATGCTGTAACTGTGTTTTATATTATCTATAAGTACATTTCTCCTTGGTTTAATATTAGGTATTTTCAGGTGCGAGAAATGTATGCACATTATAGATTCAACGTGTGTAGGTTATATGTGTAAATATTTATTGCTAAGAGCATTAAACCCCTGCCTTCTGTGCTGGATAAACTCCCGAACTTAGCCTCAGAAACACCTCAGTAGCCTCCCTGCTAAGCACAAGGCTCTTCCTCTCATCCCCTTGGGTCTCCCATGCTCCCACTTCTCTGAGTGTAGATCAACAAAAGCAATAAAGTTCATTTCCCCAAAACAAGGCATAGTGGTCGGGTTTCGTGATACCTGATTGGTTTACATTGTTTACATGTGGGGCCTCAAAGGGGTAAAAATCAGAAGCTTCTTATTCTGAGTGCACGGGCAAGATCACCAAAGCACATTTATTAATAAACGCCGCTTTGCCTCTTGCTTTTTTTAATTTTTGCCAAAATTCTCTGTAGGTATATTTCTCTAGAGGATTTCACAGGAAGAAGTGGTGACTGGGCCAGGGAGAAAGGATTATTTGATCTGTATTATCTTTACTTTTATGTTATATCTTCTATGTTTAAATTTGGGTTTTTTTAAGTAGGAAATCAATGCACATGGTTAAATATTTTAAAAATTTAAAAGTATACATCGAAAAGTCTTCCTCCCCATCTCATAATTGTCTCTTTCAGTTCCCATGGCCACATTATTAGGATACTGATATTATTAGTCCCTTTGTATGCTTCTAGGGTTTCTGTTGGCCTATGAAAGCAAAAATAAATGTATACCTTTATTCTCTCTTTTTACGTAAGGACAGTTTATTAAACACACTGTTCTAAACCTTACTTTTTCTCTGAATAATATTTCATATAAGTCAATAGCTAGACTTTGTGTATTTTTAAAATGAAGACATAGAATTCCATTGAATTTAGACAATAATTTACTTAACTAGTCCAAGATTGAAGAACAATAAAATTATTTTGAATCTTTTGTTAATAGTGCTCTGATGAATACACTTATGCATACATTATCATACACACGTTCACGTATGTTGTATAAACCCCAAAGTGGGATTGCTCTGTCAAATATTACAGGTATTTGTAACTTTGATAGATACTAATTGTTGTCCGTAGAGGTAGTAAAAGCTTACACTCCACAGCCTTACTGATGGTATATATTATGAAACTTTTAGGTCTTGCCAATCTAAAGGTGAAAAACAGTATTACGTGGTAATTTAAATGCCTTTCTCATTTTATAACTGCGGTTGACATATCGAAGAATTATTTAAATTTTTCTGAAACCTGTTTATCTCTGAATCCTTTTCTATCATTAATTTTTTCCTTCTTCATTTCTAGAACTTCCTATACTATTTATCTGTGATGTGATTACAAATGTCTTCCCTCCAACTTGTTATATGTCTTTAGATTCAAATATCTGAGTTTTTTGTCATAGAGAAATTTTGTAATTGTATGTTATAAAATGTTAATACCCTATGGACTCTGGATTTTCAAGAATAAAAAGGTTGTCTTCACTTCCAAGTTTTAAAGAAATTCCTCAATGTTATTTTATGTTTTTGTATGGTTTTATTTTTATTTATATCAAAAGTTTTGTCTTATTTGGAATTTATTTTGGTACATGATGTGGGAAATGAATCCAACTCTATTTTTTCATACATTTTTCTAGTTGTCCAAATACCAATGTTGTTGAAACATCTCATCTCGTCCCCTTGATGTGAGATGCCATCCTAATTTCCTTTGCGCAGAGGGTTGGAGTCTGGGGATGAGGCATACTGGCAGTCATCCCTTCCTGGGGTGTAACCATACGTCTTTGACTGGGAGTGGGGCTGCAAAGGAGCTCCCATGTTCTTGGTCCTGTGATGTGGAGAAGATCTTCTGTGACATGGAGCTGGAGGAGGCAAAAGGAACTCGCCCTGGCTCAAAGGACACAGATTTCCACTGTTTTATTAACATTTAGAAGATTTTCTTGAAATGCTTATTAATTTCCTCTCTGCCTTTAGATCAATTTCCAGAGACTTTAAATGTGTTTTATAATTTTTGCCAGTTAAACAGTTGTTTCCCTGAGGGAAAAAGTGTATCCCAAGCTCTTCTCTGGAAATATGACCAGGTTCTTTTTAGTCCTTCAGTAATGATTAATTATCTATACATATATTATATTTATGTTTGTATTTATTGATACAACAGTTATGCTTGGGGTTTCATGCATATTTCGTAGGATCTTATGTGATCTTAAATGTTAAAAAGGTTTTTTACTATGTGATCTTTTTTATTTGCTTGTGAAAAAATGTTTTACTGGTAGCTTCATTTGGGGACTTGCTCAGTGGTGGTTCTTTAAATGACAGCTTTATACAGTATTTTGATAATTTATTCATTTACCCAGGACTCGGAATTACTTCTCCATTTGCCTGAGTGTTAAAAGTCGGTGTTTTCTCCATGCCTCTCACCACTGGAATTCAGTCAATAATGGTATCCCGGCCAGGCGCGGTGGCTCACGCCTGTAATCCCAGCACTTTGGGAGGCCGAGGTGGGTGGATCAGAAGGTCAAGAGATCGAGACCATCCTGGTCAACATGGTGAAACCCCGTCTCTACTAAAAATACAAAAATTAGCTGGGCACGGTGGTGCATGCCTGTAATCCCAGCTACTCAGGAGGCTGAGGCAGGAGAATTGCCTGAACCCAGGAGGCAGAGGTTGCGGTGAGCCGAGATCACACCATTGCACTCCAGCCTGGGTAACAAGAGCGAAACTCTGTCTCAAAAAAATAAATAAATAAATAGTGGTATCCCTGTCATGTTATTTCGTATTTGTTATCTTGCTGTTACATACACTTCTGTTTCTACATTTGATTTACTCCTTTGAATGATCCCCTTTGCGTCCTGGCTCTTACAGCTGAGGTGACTGAGTCCCCATCGTCAGAACCACACCTGTGTGTGCACATCGTGTCTCTCGGTTCTGGGGCTGCTGGCGACGTCAGGGTCTCGGAGAATGAGGCCCCTCCGAGGTGAAAACTGTGCAAACGGCATTACATGCAGCAGCCTTCGTCTACCCGGCTGCTCCATTCCTCTTCCACATTCTGTTAGCTGCAGTACTGGTTTATTTCCAGGGCATATGGCATTTGTATTTATTTTATTACCCTGATTCTTAGGTTTATTTTAGTTTTAGTCAATTCAATTCACAATAATAATATCTCACCGTAGTTTCCCTAGTCATCTCTTTATTGGCTGAAGTTATTCCCTGGGACTCTTTCCAAGTAGACAAATATTCCCTGAGTTTGTGCGTATTTAAAACTGCCTGAAGTATAAATGTGAAATAGATTCTGACCAGGTATAAAACCTTCGGTTCTCTTTTCACTTTTGAAAAGCTTCTAAGTATTGTGCCGCTGTTGGAGTTACATTTTGCTAGGAAAAAATATGAGGCTGGCTAGTTACATTCTCTTTTTCATGAATGACTTGATTCCTTTTCCTGACAGACTAAAGGATTTTTTTCTTTAATATTTCTTTAAAACTTTCTAGGATAGTCTTAGCGTTTCCTTTTCTGTGGAATCTAATTTTATTCTGGAAGTTTTCTTGAATCAGTTCTTAAAGTGATTCATGCTTTTCAATGCTGTCGTTTTTTCTTCTATATTTTAGATTGTCCCTGCGTATCTTCCATAGCCATTGTATGGCCTCTCAAATTTTTAGATTCTCCCTTTATTTTAATCTTACTTTATTTCCTTTTACTTTTTTAATTTCTATTTTCGATGTTCCTTCCTGTGTTTTCTGAAGTCTCTTAATCTCTGTACTTCTTCTAGGTTCTCTACGGACATCTTTTCTGTTACCATTTCACCACTTCTTCATCTGAGTTCGTACATTTCCGCTTCGCGGTCTCCGTTTTTGATCTGATGGCTCCTTTACGTTTTCATTTCATGGCCAGATGTTTGAGTAACATTTTCATCTTTCTTTCCGCATTGGTTTTTGTTGTGCACTCTTTCTCTGCTGATAAGTTCGCTTTTCTCCCCATAGTTTTTTCTTACAGTGTCTTTACATAAATCAATAATTATTAAATATTGAATTAACTGAAATGTTTTTAACCAACAATTTGTGAGTTTCTATGAAGAAGAAAGGGGGGCAACGTTGTCTTGCAAACTTAACAACCCAGCAGTCTTCTTACGCACCCTAGAATTAGGTGGTTTCTGCAAATACGGCTCAGTGTGGGGCTCTTTGTAGAGTATCGCTGAGTGAAACTGGGCCCAGAAGGGCTTTGGTGCCCTCTGTTCGTAGAGGCTTCTGAATCCGTCATTACAAACGGAGAACGCAGCGTTTAGGTTTCCGAGCCCCTGGCCTGCAGCACTGTCTGAGCGCAGCCCACCTGCCCTCCACTGCCCCTGTCCGCCTTTTGTCGTGCGTGACTGGCTTGATTTCCGCTGCCCACAGTCTCTGTGTACTTTTCAGTCTATGGTCCATATCTCTTTACCCCTAGTTTTGCTTACAAGGGAATTGTACCTTAAAATATATCCTTTTTGGGAGGAGTCAGCAATGCTGTTCATTCAGCCCTGTCATGGCCCTGGGATGTCCTTTCCTTCTACTCGACTCACACATCTCCAATCAAGCTCCTAGACTCCTCCGAGGCTTGTGTTAAAGTGACTTAATACGTGTGTGTCCATGTTTCCTACATTTTCTACTCTTTGTATGTCCCATATACGATGTTTCAGTCGGAGTCCCCACTGTTTGGCAGCAGTAGCCAAGCTCGAATGTCCATGTCTATCCCCTGCTTCCGTCAGTGACAGGAGATACCTGCAGGGTCTTGGTGCAAGCTTCACCACCCAGCAGTTCTCTCCTGTAGTTTACAGCCCTGTGGTCAGGGCTGGTTAGCAGCTTGTGGTTACCCAGGGCTGGTTAGTACTTTGCAGTTAGTCAGGGCTGGTTAGTAGCTTGTGGTTACCCAGGGCTGGTTAGTACTTTGCAGTTAGTCAGGGCTGGTTAGTAGCTTGTGGTTACTCAGGGCTGGTTAGTAACTTGTGGTTACTCAGGGCTGGTTAGTAGCTTGCGGTTAGTCAGGGCTGGTTAGTACTTTGCGGTTAGTCAGGGCTGGTTAGCAGCTTGTAGTTACTCAGGGCTGGTTAGTAGCTTGTGGTTAGTCAGGGCTGGTTAGCAGCTTGTGGTTACCCAGGGCTGGTTAGTACTTTGCGGTTAGTCAGGGCTGGTTAGCAGCTTGTGGTTACTCAGGGATGGTTAGTACTTTGCGGTTAGTCAGGGCTGGTTAGCAGCTTGTGGTTACCCAGCGCTGGTTAGTACTTTGCAGTTAGTCAGGGCTGGTTAGCAGCTTGTAGTGGGGCACCCAGAGTGGACACTTAGATGGGGCCTGGGAGCAGAGCATTATGTCCACTCTTGAGTGATAGCTGGGACACATTGAAAGGTGGAACCAGCAGAATCCCAGGTTTCATGGATGACCTGGGATTTTCCTGCCTTCAGTCGGTAGAAAGATGTGAGGTAGCTAGTCCCACTCACATTGAGAGGGAACATAATTTTGAGAACAACTGGCATCATACCATTTATTTATCTTGCTTGACAATTTACAAACATCTTCAATATGTGCCACAACCATGGACTGATATAAAATGAAATACAAATGCGCAAAAGATAACACAAAAGTGGAAAATAGCAAGTGACGCATAGAGGAAATAATTACTTGAGAGGATATAAAAAACTGTTCCCCAGAGGTGGCATTATTTGGAAGTTACATAGTATATGTTGATGTCAGGGAAATAAGTGAGTTTTTTTTTTAAAGAAAGATTTTTTTTAAAGAGAACAAGGTTCATTAACAATATGCAAAACAGATGAAATGCAGTCAATAACACTATGAAAAATCATTTTCTAAACAGAATAAGAAAGCATCAATAACGTTTTAGCTTTTGCTTTACTCTTTAGTAGAGAATTGTCAGTGTAGTGTTTTCAATAGTTATCAGTATCTTAAGGAAAGTACTTACATGTATTGTACCTTTTGAAAACTGCAATCATAGAATGCTCTAAATTATTATAGTAAAAATTGGATTAGTGATTACCATTCAGCTGGAATGTCAGGGAAATGTTGAAAATGGCCAAGAGTTTACCAGGAAAAGGCTGCAAAGGTGGCACCCGGTCATACTTTTAAATGACAGACAGACACATACACACAAAAGAAACATGTAATTGGAGGAAACTTGTTAGTGCTCCTGTGTTTAGAGTAAGTAAAAGGAGTCGAATTAATAGTTTCCATCGTGATGACCTCATTTGTGCTGGGAGCCAGAGGAGGGTTCTGTTGGCATCATCCTTGCACCTGCTAACTTTGTATTGCGCAGAAGGCACAAGGACTGGAAAGGTCATGTCTTTATGCTCTGAAAGCTTGAGTGGTTACAGAGTGCAGAGGCCCCATGCAGAAAGCTCATTACCTGCCGTGTCTCTTGTTTTCAAAATTCTTAATCAGGTTACTGGCAATAAGAATGCTGTTCCCTCTGGCTAACAGACAATGAGGCATTTATACCAGCAAGTCACATGAGAACAGCACCAGCCAACATGAATAAGTTAAAAGTGCCACTGGGACAATGAAGCATTGACGAGACTGCTGGCTGCTGATCTTGTTTATCTTGTCCGCTTTTTCTTTCTTTTTCCAAGTTTATTTCTGGACAGTTGGTTTTCATTGCTTACGTGCTCATCTATGCTGCTTTAAAATGCATTCGTGGTGGCCGAGAGTAATTAGCATGCAGAGTCTGGAAACCAACTTCTAAATTTTATTAATGAGCTGAGTTTAGTTTCCCGGTATCTTTTAGCTGACTCCAGGAGCATTAATGAAAAGTATATAAATATGAATACAGGTGTAGCAATAAAAGAGAATTATCAGTCACCCTTAATCTAATTGGTGTCACCTTAGCTTTTAGAAGGGTAATAGGAGAGTTTTGCCACCTGCGATCATTCAGGACTGTTTTGCTCACTACAGTAATTAGCTCACTTTAAAAAATTAGGTGACCTTTCAAAAGTGAGTAAAACACAATGTGCTGAGGACTGTTAAAATACTTGCTTGTGAATAAAGCATTGTTAGAATATCGTAGATATTTAGAGTTTTGAGGGACCTATGGTCATTTCGTGCACCTTCTATTTATGAATCTCTTGAGACACTCTTTTTGGGCATTGCATTAGCAACTGGAGGATATTTCAACGTGCCTGATATTCCACAGTCTCTCATCTAGTATTGTGAATTCTTAAATACTCTACGTGCAAAATGCCCTATTGTCTAGGAAGCATGTTTGACCTTTTTGGTAGTTGTGATTTATTCAACCAATGTTTGTTGTCTGTGCGTTGGATTCCATTATGATTACTTTTGGCAGGTAGACAAACACAAAACATGGCCTCCAAAGAGCACGGATGCTGAGTTTGGAATGAGACATACACAGAATAACTTCATTCAGAGGTTGGATATTACATCATACAAGTTAAACACTCTTGCCAAGAATTATCAGTAACCATGATGGCCGATGAAAGTGGATATAACTGAAGATCAAACCAGTGGGCATCTCTTGTTTCTAAGCACAATTTTCCACAGTAAAGAAACCCTCAAAATGACATTTTTACTTGTAAGATGCACAAGAGACGTGCTGATTTCGGAGGCACCCAGAGCAGTTCTCCGCCTTCATCGCCTCTGTTCATCAAGGGCTTCACTGATACTTGCGATTTTGGTAGTCATCTGCCGAGTCAGAAATGAATCCAAACTACCGTCTTCTGGCCTTTCAATTTAAATCACAAAGAAAAATTCATTAGTATTCAGTGCCTCCCCAAAAGCGCAAATCCAAAGCACGATTTACCATTATGAAAGAAAGACTCCGCTTCTTCTCACAGGTAGCAGATTTCCAAATGAGGAGAGAGGTGGCAGAAGGGCCAGGGCAATCAGCTAATCGGAGCCGTCGCCAGCTCTTCCTGCAGCCGCTTGACTTTGGGGCATTTTTTGAACATATGCTTGGAGATACAATAGATTTGATACCACACATTATAATGGATGGTTTTCTGATTGGACCTGACCACTTACTGGCCCACATCCTTCTATTTTTCTACATAAACTCTCTACTGCAGCAACTAATAGTGATTATTATTTCAGTTGCTAACGTTTGCTGGTCTTATTGTTTGCTGGGCACTGTGCTGAGAACTTCATATCCATTTATTTCATTTCATCTTATGCCACAAAACTTAAGTTCTGCTCTTCCAATTTTACAGAACTGAGACAGAGCTAATTCCCTGAACGACGTCTTAGTTCATTTCCGCTGCAGTGTACCTTAGACGGCATAATTTACAGAACAATAGAAACTCACTGCTGGTGGTTCTGGAGGCCAGACGTCCAGGCTCAGGGCGGCAGATTTCGTGCCTACTGAGGGCCAGTTCCTCATAGATGGTCTTCTCTATGTCCTCATACGGCAGAAGAGGGAAGCAAGCTGTCCCAGGCCTTTTTTTTTCTCTTTTTTTTTTTTTGGTTGCATTTCAGGTTTTGGGGTACACGTGAAGAACATGCAGGATTGTTGCATAGGTACACACGTGGCAGTGTGATTCGCTGCCTTCCTCCCCTTCACCTATATCTGGCATTTCTCCCCACACTCTCTCTCCCCAACTCCCCACCCTCCGCTGTCCCTTCCCTATTCCCCCCAGTAGACCCCAGTGTGTGGTGCTCCCCTCCCTGTGTCCATGTGTTATTGTTCAACACCCGCCTATGAGTGAGAATATGTGGTATTTCATTTTCTGTTCTTGTGTCAGTTTGCTGAGAGTGATGTTCTCCAGGTTCATCCATGTCCCTACAAAGGACACAAACTCATCGTTTTTGATGGCTGCATAATATTCCATGGTGTATATGTGCCACATTTTCCCAGTCTAGTCTATCATCGATGGGCATTTGGGTTGGTTCCAGGTCTTTGCTATTGTAAACTGTGCTGCAATGAACATTCGTGTGCATGTGTCCTTATAGTAGAACGATTTATAATCCTTTGGATAGATACCCAGTAATGGGATTGCTGGGTCAAATGGAATTTCTATTTCTAGGTCCTTGAGGAATCGCCACACTGTCTTCCACAATGGTTGAACTAATTTACACTCCCACCAACAGTGTAAGAGTGTTCCTATTTCTCCGCATCCTCTCCAGCATCTGCTGTCTCCAGATTTTTTAATGATCACCATTCTAACTGGCGTGAGATGGTATCTCAAGAAGTCATACATGAGGCCAACAAACATATGAAAAAATGCTCATCATCACTGGTCATTAGAGAGATGCAAATCAAAACCACATTGAGATACCAGACCTTTTTTATAAGGGCACTAAACCCGTTCATGAAGCCTTCACCCTTATGACTCAGTCACCTCCTAAAGACTGCACCTCTTAATGTTATTTCATTGGGAATCAGGTTTCAACATATGAATTTTTCCACATATCAATTTCAGATAAAACAAATACAAGTTTCAAGCCTTAACAGCAGAAGAGTCAGTGTCTATGTTTACACAGAAGAACAGTCTTTGGGAGTATTGGGCTGTTTTCAAGGTCAGTAGGACTATTCCAGAATTGCAAAACTGGTGTATAAGCCCCTAAGTGTAACCAGTGCTCTGGGTTTTTCACTTACCTGTAGCCACCATGCATGTAAAATTGGGACATCAATGACATTCGTATACCTTTGCCTCTCATTAATCTTTTGCTGTTTTTTTTTTTCCAATTTAATTCACAGGCCCCAGAACAAAATCTACGATGAGATAGGAAGAATTTTTTTCTTTGGTTTACAGTAATAAGGAGTGTGATTCCTTTTTATTTTTCTACCTCTGCTACATTTTAAGAGCTCTGTGGCTTAATGAGCTCCCAGGCTGATGAACACCCGACACAGAGTCTTGGGATGTTGCCAACACTGTGGGATTTGAATACTTAACATGCTACTCGAGTATGTGAGTGCCATCGAGTATGTGAGGTGGAAGGTATGCCGTCTTCTAGTGTGGGCACATGGAGCGTGGCACGGCTTGCTGCCAGCCTCACACCACATCTGTCTCCTGCTTGCGTACTTTATATCCAGGGTCACACAGTCAATTTTAGACATATTTTTAAAAATCCTATTTCCGTATTACTAAATTATTCATTAGGAGCCAGGCTTTCCTAAGTTACTCCAGGAAAGTACCTTGGCCTTCCGAGGACACAAATTGTCATTCTTATAATAAAAAGCATTTGGGCAGGAATCAGAAGACCTACATTTTCATTCAAGAACGGATACTAGTTTGTGTTGTGAGGTTAGACGGATCCATCATCGTCTCTAAGCCACAGTGTCCTGAACTCCAAAACCACAGCATGGGCCCCCGTGGTGTCTTAGGCCTCTCCTAATACACACTTTGCTGTGCGCTCCCAGGCTACAGTTTAGTCTGTTACTCCGGTAATAATCCTTTCAGGCAGTAACTTGGAATAAAATTCCATTTTCAGAAAATCTCCAGAAAACTGGAGGAGAGAATTTTATTTCAGTATTGTCCTGTGGATTGGAATATGTTGTAGGTCAAGTCATAATTCCTGAAATATTATAAAATATAAAAGCCTAAAGTAATGTGCTTAGCCAGTAACAAAGACAGCTGTGCTTAGAACACCGCAAATCTATTAGAACTAGGTGAAAATTTGCTAGCGAAGGTACTTGTGAAAATAGAAATGCAGTTTATGGAAAAACTATTCACTTACATCTGCCCACAAATAAAGAAACATCTGAATGCTCAGTTTTAGTCTATTCCTTAGTAGGTTAAAATGGTCTGGGCTCATTGTCTCTTCTTGACTTGGAGAGAAGAGAAGACTTGTTTCTCCTCAGTATGAAGGAGCCTCAGATTAGTCACATTTCAGCCCTGAGATGCTGAGAGCTTTGTAATGCAAATCAGACACACCGCTCCTTTTTTCTTACCAGCAACTTAATTTGGGACAGGATTGATTGACTAGAAAGTTTGCTAATCGGTTTGAAACAAAACCAGGCTGGGGGCCAATGGAAGTTTGCCAGAATCTTCCTTCCAAAGACGAGGTCGACAGCTGGTCTCACTTTGGAAATGCTTTTGCCCATTATCTTATCATTTGGTTCATTTTATATGGTCCACATCTCAAATTACAATCGTTATTTTGAAGGCATTCCAGAGAAAAGAAATAGAGAAAAAAAGACCCACATGACTTGGAGAATGGATTCTACAATACTTTGAAAATGAGGTACCTTGTTGTGATTTAAATCTGCCCCGATTGTTTTAGAGTTGGTAGGTGTATTGACAGTTACTAATTACCGCTGAGCTCGGGCTTGTGGACATAGCTGATGTGACAACGTTTGTTGGTGAAGCAGAGAAAACAACTTTGATTTGACCGTGAAAAGATACGAATTCCTGAACTGTTAAAAATTATAACTCTTCTTTGTGTCGTTCTCCAAAGTTTTAAAATAAAATTAGATCATCCTGCCCAAACCAAGAAGTTATGAAGTCACTGAAGTGACAGAATCATTGGATTCACTGCAGAGGCTGAAATTCCAAAGCTTTTAGGGACCGGAAGGTAATATGAATGTATGAATCAGACTAAATGTGAATAATGGGGAAGAGTGAGGTCTGTGGAAAACTAGAAAGAATGTGCTTCTACAGATGTTCAGATTTAGATTTAGAAAACGAATACCAGGCTGACAAAATGAGACCTGGTATAAACTATCAGCTTTTAAAAAATCAGAATTTGAAAAAGTATATTATCTTATTTCAGAGACATTCATGTAATTCAGTGTCTTTCATAAGGAAGAAAAAAAGAGCAGAGCGGAGAGAAAAAAGAAAATAGAAACAAGACGTGTTAAGTTTCAAAAAACACCAGGCGCTGTGCTGGGCATTTGAACAGACATAACAGCGTGAATTGCGTGAACTCTCACCATGACAGCCAGCAGTAGCCTGTATTATTCCCGTGTCATGTTTGAAAGATTTTAATCTTAGAGAGTTTAGGTAACTTATACCAGTAGAAATGGAAGAATTTAATTACAAATCCTGTGTTCTTTTCTCTTTACTAACTGTGTGAACTCAAGCAAGTTATGTAACCTCTTTTTTCCTTATGTTTAAATGGGAATAATAACCCTTATTTCACAAGAATATTTTAAGAATTAAAAAAGTGAATAATTGTAAAAATTCTCACAGTCTTTTTTTTTATGTTTGTTGAATGTAAAAGTGTGATAATTACTTTTGTTGAGCAGCCATCAGCATAGAATATGTTCACATTGTTTCTGCAGAGGGATTTGGGCAAGACCTGTTTTGTTCCTTTACCTGGGTTTTATTGTGAATTATATCCAGTTGAGCTTGTGAGAATTTGGAGTGCAGCCTGTGGTGGTACAACGGCTGAGATGAACACAGAAACATTGTGGTTACTGTAAAACTGAGAGTAATAACTACAAACTAAGGAGTAACGGTAGATCAATCAGGATTCTCCAGAGAGACAGCACTGTGTGTGTGTGTGTCTGTGTGTGTGTGTGTGCCTGTGTGTGTCTGTGTGTGTGTGTCTGTGTGTGTGTCTGTCTGTGTGTGTGTGTGTGTCTCTGTGTGTGTGTCTGTGTCTGTGTGTGTGTCTGTGTGTGTGTCTGTGTGTGTCTGTGTGTGTGTCTGTGTGTGTGTGTCTGTCTGTGTGTGTGTCTGTGTGTGTGTCTGTGTGTGTGTGTCTGTGTGTGTGTGTGTGTGTGTGTGTGTGTGTGTGTAGACAGAGAATTAATTGTAGGGAATTGGCTCACACAGTTATAGAGGCTGAGAAGTCCTGTGATCTGTAGTTGGCAAGCTGAAGCCTAGAGAGCTTGCAGAGCGGATGGTGTCCTTCCAGCCTGTCTGAAGGCCGTAGGATGTTGTCCTTCCAGCCTGTCTGAAGGCCGTAGAACCTGGAGAGCTGAGGGTGTGATTTACATTTCAAAAGCCAGTGGGCTCAAGACCCAAGAAGAGCTAATGTTTCCATTTGAGTCAGAAGCCAGAAAAGATTGGTGATGTTGCAGCCCAAGCAGCCAGGCAGAAGGATTTTCTTCTTCCACAAGAGGGACAGACTTTTTGTTCCATTCAGGCCTCGGTTGGTTGGATAAGATTCACCTACGTTAGGAGGGCAATTGGCTTTAATCTGTCAAGTTAAATGTTTTGTCCTCCTGAAACTCTCATAGCTCTCACAGACATACCAATGTTTAGCTTAATATGTGGGCACCCTGCGGCCCCGTCAAGTTGACACGTAAAAGCAACTATCGCATATGGGAATATGTAATAGGATAAGCTTTAGTGCGTTAGGAAATGGTCTGATATTAACAAAATAATAAACAAAGCTAATACATTGAATGCCGATGGGAACTTGTAACGAAGTAGGCAGGCACATGGTGAAGAGATTTGTCAGCTGAAGAAGCTAACAATATACTCGCCCAACCAAGATGGCTTTCCACAGGAAATTTTGGGAGCTACCCAGTCATTGAATCCTCTGGGAGGAATTAACTATTGGCTAACAAGAGATTTGCATGTAACCAGACACAGCAGGTAAAATTTCAGGTGCTTCTATCAAAGAACAAGAGAGCGAGCTCAGCCACTGCTGGATCCTGTGCAAAGAGCCCTGGGGAATGCACCTCCCCTGAGGTATGATGTGACACTTACATACACACTGCTGTATATACGTCGTGTTGAGTTGGAGCAAGATGGAGTCTTTTTACTCCTAGTTGATCTTCAGAATCATCATTTTTATATATTCTCCACAAACCTGTCCCTCTCTGTCCTCATAGTAAGTACCTGGCACAACTCTAGGCCCTGTAAATCCAGCTCTCCACAGAGCTGAGTGTGGCTGGATGTCTGATTTGCAGGGCCCAGGGCAAAATGAAAGTGTGGGGCTGTTTGTTAAAAAGACATGAACAAAAGCATCACTAAATGCACTAAAATCTAAGGTCTTTTCCTTTTAAAAATAATTTGTAAACCAGAAAACAGGCAACAGTGACACGTGAGAAATAACATAAACTTACAAATTGCAAAAACATTGTGTGACTCCACAGTCGCACAGATTAAGCATTCGTGCAGCTGGTCTTGTCAGTAAGGCCAGCAGGCTTCTAGCACATCTGCCATTCCAATACATTCCCTCGCTCATTCGTGCTTCTGGAAGCTATTTCAGATTCTCCCTCCGTTTAAGCCTCCAACATTTTCTCTCCCATCCTCACTCTCAGTTGATGACCTTGGGGTATATTTCACTGAAGGCAAAAGCAGAATAAGATGACAGCTTCTGCAAACTGCTGCTCCCTCATCGCCCCCACCTGGGACTACGTCCAAACACTCTGTCTTCCTTTTCGTTACCCATAAGTCACACTGGAGCACCAAGTCCCAACATCGCTCTGCAATTCCAGCAGCTCTCCTACCTCCCATAATATCGAGTTCTCTGTCTCTATTTCTTAGGTTCCGTTCAAGATGCACAGTGGAATTCTTTTGATCTAAGCACCACCTGTCCTTATGTTCCTCTCAAACTTCTACACTGTTTCTGCTTTCTTCAGAGTGAAATTCTTTGAAAGGTTTTCATATTTACTGTCTCCAGTTCCTTCATTTTTCCTCTCAGATCCACTTGGTCTGACCTTTGGCGCTCTCCTTTCACGGAGATCGCTCATTTCACAATGTTAATATTTTCCGAGTTATTACAGCCAATGATCAATTCTTAGCCCTCTTCTCATTGGCTGTGAATAGCATTTGCACAGCGGGCCGTTGCCTGATGTTCAAACACTCTCCCTCGGCTGCACGACATCACAGGCTTCCTTGTTTCCTTCCTTCATCACTGGCCGCATTCCTCCCTCTGCTTTGCTGGCTCCTTCCATCCATCCTGTCCTTTACACATGGCAACACCTGAGGGGTCAGTCCTCTGACATCTTCTCTACCTGCATTTACTCCCTTAGGGATTTCAAACAGCCTCAGAGCTTCAAGCACTATCCATACAGCAACGACTCCCAGATTCCAATGCTTACTCCAAACCCCACCCTTAACTCCAGGTGGGTGTATGCATGTACCTTGCAGATGATCCTCATACTCCCTTCATTTTCCACTGCATTTAATTTAATCTGTCAGAAATTTCAGTGGCGTCACCTTCCAAATAGATCCATAATCTGACCCCTCTTCACTGCTCATCTTGCTACTGCTGGTCCAGGTCACCATCACCAGGCCCCTGGAGTACAGCGTCGTCTCTTAACTGTTCTCCCTCTTGCATTGGTTTTTCTTCTATTTGTTACGCAGGGATCCTGTTAAAAGGGAGGCCTAGTAAATCAGTCCTTTGTAAAAGTGTACAATAGCTTCCCACCCCACTCAGTAAAAGCAAAGACCCTCCACCTGGTGGCCCCAGCCCTTTTCTCGTCCGCCCTGCAGGTGCTTTCTTGGCCGACTCTTGACTGCCTGCTGCTCGTCAGGCCTGTTGGGTTATGTGCTCCTTCCTCGGCGCCTCTGTCTGCGACATCCATTCTCCAGCGTCCCTGTGGTGACTCTCCCACTCCTGCAGGTCCTGCTCGTGGGCCCCCCGGGTCACGGTGCTTGCGTGGCAGGCTGGCAGTATGTCTGCCCTGCTTAGTTTTCCTCATGAGACCAGAAAGTCATGTGTGTCTGATCTGCTGCTTTAGGACCACAGCCGAGAAGCACTTGGCACATACTAGGCATTCGAAACAGACTTATTAATGGAATGAGTAAATAACAGTTGTCAGTCAAAAAACAATGGAATCTACATCTGCAAAACTTTGTGATGAATGAAACAGGCTGAAATATCAGAATCTTATGGACCTCGGTCACATGTCAGAAGATATTTCTAAGGAGGATTCAGACTTGGTTGCATGTCCTAAGATCATTCTAAGGAGATTTCCTCTTTCTAAGGAGATTAAAGATATCAGTGCAACCTGAAAATTGTCTTGGGTTAAGTAGTATATGGATGAAGACTGATGTCACTGTGACTGCCAGTCAGTGTCAATATCGGACGTGACTGCATGAGCTGACAGGCCCTGGGGCATGTGAAGTCTGTGAAGTGCACGCTGGACTTTCACAGAGTGTTTTTGCAGGGAGCTGGACCAACCATTACATATAACTAAGATGCTATTTGCAATATATGTGTGTGTATATATATATATATATGCAAATATGCTTCATGCAATGCTTGAAGGAGACCTAGTGGCTCCAGAGTAGACAGCATCCCGCTTCTTATCACCAGAGCATGAAATCACCCTATTACCTTTTATCAGCTTCCTTACATAAAGGGACTGTGCCTATTAATAAAACATCATGCATCTTGTTTCTCCAAGAGAAATGTTAACCAAACTGTCTGCTTTCCCGATCCCTGTTCCTTCTCTGGAGTCGGTACTTACTGCACTGTGTTCTGTTCCGCACGCATTGGCTGTGAGGGTCAGAGTGTTAGTGCAGATGACTTTGAAGTAGTTTTTTGTATGCTAAGGTTTTCTTCTAAGTCTGTATCATAGAATTCCTGTTTTGGGGTTGATCCACACCTAACCTGAAGATAACATGATGCAAATTCTGCTTTCTGTGTGTATATAAATATTGCGTTAGTCACATGTCCATTTTGGTGAGCAGCATTATACGTGGTTTTCCAGCTTACCTGAGATGGGATTTGCTTCTTCATGTTTCCGTTTCTGTCAGGCTGCACTTGGCTCCTTGCTGCCCACACCTACTCCATGATTTTATGGTAATTTCTGCCCTTCTTCTCAGTGAGTGAAAGCTTTCCCACACTCGTATTACCAGCCAATTTGAATGTCCACTTAAGTGTCAGTTCCTCATGCACATTTTAAAGTGAGAGGTTTGTCTGGAACTTTTATAAAGCCTCTCACGTGGACACTGCCTGCAGTTAAAAAAATAGCCTGTGAGAATGATCACCTTGACATCATAGTCCAAAAGTGCCCCACGGATGTGCAAAAAACTTCTGAATACATCATAGGAATTACAAAAATGAGAGCACCAGCCCACAAAGAATGGTTTTAATGTTCCTGTGCCATGCAACATAGACAGCCCAATATGTTTAGAGTAACACTTAAAATGTGTTTTAGGGATTCATATTTCAGCTACATGTTTCTGTTGGCTAATACAGAACATAAATTTTGAAAAAATAAATTTCTAATTGAAAATTTTACAAAAACTAAAATAAAAAGCGTATGATATTTCCACGCAAGGGAAAGAAGATATGCGTAGTAAACACCTAACAAGTACGTGCATTCTTCCGCCCACTTTTGGGATTATCCTAAGTATAAATAACTATTTTATAAAGATGTTTATCCTTATCATTTACAGTAAGAAGAAAACGAACCTAAATATTTAACGGTAGAAATCATCACGTGAGCTAGTGCGCATGCACACAGCGGTGCCTGATGCAGGATTTAACACTGTGTTTGAAAGAGTTTTCAATGGCAAGTCAAATGCTGACTCTAAAATGGGAAACACAATGACTTCGTGGATATACAAAAGGATTCTCATTTTTGTATAGTCATGTACCATATATGATCCTAAGTATGTAATACTAACATAAGAAAAAAATGCTTCCTAAAAACAGACCAAAATGTAGATGGCTGCCGCTGAGTGATGAGATTGGGAGAATTTTTCGCCTTTTAATTTATATTTTTGTTGGTCCAGAACATTCTTCTCATATGCTCATCTTTAAAGACGATCTCAACGCAGTTAGCCTCATCTCAGAGTTCTGCAGGGTGACGTAGGTAACAGGGAAGATTGGGGCAGGTCAAAGGGGACTCCAGGGGATGTTTGAACGTGGTGCCTGCTGGGGGGAAGAAGCCCCACAGCCCCAGCCCACTGTTCGTCACGGGTCCTTGGTGACTGTCCTACCAGTTATTTTCAAATTTCAAGATAAAATGGAGATACGAACTTTTACATAAAACTTTTAAAATTTAATGCTGGCAATTATTATTATTTTTTTTTAGTAAAACAAAGGGCACAGCAAACAAAACGTCTAAGGGAAAATCTACCTACAATGTGTTCAGTAAACGAACACAGGTTGGGTTTATGTGGCAGATATCCACAGTGTAGCACATCCAGTTGAAGCATTTTGGTTAGGAGCACAGCTGGGTATTGTCTGTGAACCTGGAGGGCCCTGAACAGACATCCCTGTGGTCCCTACAGTGCAACCCCTTTATTCACTTCATCTATTCTTCATCTTCCTTCCTTCTTTCCTTTTTTCCTTCCTCTGTCCCTCCCTCCCTCCCTCCCACCCGCCCTCCCTCCCTCCCTCCCTTCCTTCCTTCCTTCCTCCCCTCCCTCCCTCCCTTCCTTCCTTCCTTCCTCCCCTCCCTCCCTCCCTTCTTTCCTTCCTTCCTTCCTCCCTCCCTCCCTTCCTTCCTTCCTGCCTTCCATTCTTCCTTCTTTTTTCCCTCCGTCTCTCTCTTCCTGTTTCTATTAAACATATGGGATGCAGATTTGATGAATGACATGTCAGTCAAACATCACCCAGAAGTCTTAAACAGGTAAACCACAGAAGACAGTCAGGGTCAGAGTGAGAACATGGTTTCCAGGTAAATCACAGAAGACAGTCAGGGTCAGAGTGAGAACATGGTTTCCTGGTAAACCACAGAAGACAGGGTCAGAGTGAGAACATGGTTTCCAGGTAAACCACAGAACACGGTCAGGGTCAGAGTGAGAACATGGTTTCCAGGTAAACCACAGAAGACAGTCAGGGTCAGAGTGAGAACATGGTTTCCAGGTAAACCACGGAAGACAGTCAGGGTCTGAGTGAGAACATGGTTTCCAGGTAAACCACGGAACACAGTCAGGGTCAGAGTGAGAACATGGTTTCCAGGTAAACCACAGAAGACAGGGTCAGAGTGAGAACATGGTTTCCAGGTAAACCACAGAAGACGGTCAGGGTCAGAGTGAGAACATGGTTTCCAGGTAAACCACAGAAGACAGGGTCAGAGTGAGAACATGGTTTCCAGGTAAACCACAGAAGACAGTCAGGGTCAGAGTGAGAACATGGTTTCCAGGTAAACCACAGAAGACGGTCAGGGTCAGAGTGAGAACATGGTTTCCAGGTAAACCACAGAAGACAGTCAGGGTCAGAGTGAGAACATGGTTTCCTGGTAAACCACGGAAGACAGGGTCAGAGTGAGAACATGGTTTCCAGGTAAACCACAGAAGACAGTCAGGGTCAGAGTGAGAACATGGTTTCCAGGTAAACCACAGAAGACAGTCAGGGTCAGAGTGAGAACATGGTTTCCAGGTAAACCACGGAAGACAGGGTCAGAGTGAGAACATGGTTTCCAGGTAAACCACAGAACACAGTCAGGGTCAGAGTGAGAACATGGTTTCCAGGTAAACCACGGAAGACAGTCAGGGTCAGAGTGAGAACATGGTTTCCAGGTAAACCACGGAAGACAGTCAGGGTCAGAGTGAGAACATGGTTTCCAGGTAAACCACAGAACACAGTCAGGGTCAGAGTGAGAACATGGTTTCCAGGTAAACCACGGAAGACAGTCAGGGTCAGAGTGAGAACATGGTTTCCAGGTAAACCACAGAACACAGTCAGGGTCAGAGTGAGAACATGGTTTCCAGGTAAACCACGGAAGACAGTCAGGGTCAGAGTGAGAACATGGTTTCCAGGTAAACCACAGAAGACAGTCAGGGTCAAACTGAGAACATGGTTTCCAGGTAAACCACGGAAGACAGTCAGGGTCAGAGTGAGAACATGGTTTCCAGGTAAACCACGGAAGACAGTCAGGGTCAGAGTGAGAAGATGGTTTCCAGGTAAACCACAGAAGACAGGGTCAGAGTGAGAACATGGTTTTCAGGTAAACCACAGAAGACAGGGTCAGAGTGAGAACATGGTTTCCAGGTAAACCACAGGAGACAGTCAGGGTCAGAGTGAGAACATGGTTTCCAGGTAAACCACAGAAGACAGTCAGGGTCAGAGTGAGAACATGGTTTCCAGGTAAACCACGGAAGACAGGGTCAGAGTGAGAACATGGTTTCCAGGTAAACCACAGCAGACAGGGTCAGAGTGAGAACATGGGTTCCTGGTAAACCACAGAACACAGTCAGGGTCAGAGTGAGAACATGGTTTCCAGGTAAACCAAAGAACGCAGTCAGGGTCAGAGTGAGAACATGGTTTCCAGGTAAACCACAGAAGACAGGGTCAGAGTGAGAACATGGTTTCCAGGTAAACCACAGATGACAGGGTCAGAGTGAGAACATGGTTTCCAGGTAAACCACGGAAGACAGTCAGGGTCAGAGTGAGAACATGGTTTCCAGGTAAACCACGGAAGACGGTCAGGGTCAGAGTGAGAACATGGTTTACAGGTAAACCGCAGAACACAGTCAGGGTCAGAGTGAGAACATGGTTTCCAGGTAAACCACGGAAGACAGGGTCAGAGTGAGAACATGGTTTCCAGGTAAACCACGGAAGACAGGGTCAGAGTGAGAACATGTTTTCCAGGTAAACCACAGAAGACAGTCAGGGTCAGAGTGAGAACATGTTTTCCAGGTAAACCACGGAAGATGGTCAGGGTCAGAGTGAGAACATGGTTTCCCGGTAAACCATGGAAGACGGTCAGGGTCAGAGTGAGAACATGGTTTCCAGGTAAACCATGGAAGACGGTCAGGGTCAGAGTGAGAACATGGTTTCCCGGTAAACCACGGAAGACCGTCAGGGTCAGAGTGAGAACATGGTTTCCAAGTAAACCACGGAAGACAGTCAGGGTCAGAGCGAGAACATGGTTTCCAGGTAAACCACAGGAGACAGTCAGGGTCAGAGCGAGAACATGGTTTCCTGGTAAACCACGGAAGACAGTCAGGGTCAGAGTGAGAACATGGTTTCCAGGTAAACCACGGAACACAGTCAGGGTCAGAGTGAGAACATGGTTTCCAGGTAAACCACGGAAGACAGTCAGGGTCAGAGTGAGAACATGGTTTCCAGGTAAACCACAGAAGACAGTCAGGGTCAAACTGAGAACATGGTTTCCAGGTAAACCACGGAAGACAGTCAGGGTCAGAGTGAGAAGATGGTTTCCAGGTAAACCACAGAAGACAGGGTCAGAGTGAGAACATGGTTTCCAGGTAAACCACAGAAGACAGGGTCAGAGTGAGAACATGGTTTCCAGGTAAACCACAGAAGACAGGGTCAGAGTGAGAACATGGTTTCCAGGTAAACCACAGAAGACAGGGTCAGAGTGAGAACATGGTTTCCAGGTAAACCACAGAAGACAGGGTCAGAGTGAGAACATGGTTTCCAGGTAAACCACAGAACACAGTCAGGGTCAGAGTGAGAACATGGTTTCCAGGTAAACCACAGAAGACAGTCAGGGTCAGAGTGAGAACATGGTTCCCAGGTAAACCACAGAAGACAGTCAGGGTCAGAGTGAGAACATGGTTTCCAGGTAAACCACAGAAGACAGTCAGGGTCATAGTGAGAACATGGTTTCCAGGTAAACCACGGAAGACAGTCAGGGTCAGAGTGAGAACATGTTTTCCAGGTAAACCACGGAAGATGGTCAGGGTCAGAGTGAGAACATGGTTTCCCGGTAAACCATGGAAGACGGTCAGGGTCAGAGTGAGAACATGGTTTCCAGGTAAACCACGGAAGACGGTCAGGGTCAGAGTGAGAACATGGTTTCCCGGTAAACCACGGAAGACCGTCAGGGTCAGAGTGAGAACATGGTTTCCAAGTAAACCACGGAAGACAGTCAGGGTCAGAGCGAGAACATGGTTTCCAGGTAAACCACAGGAGACAGTCAGGGTCAGAGTGAGAACATGGTTTCCTGGTAAACCACGGAAGACAGTCAGGGTCAGAGTGAGAACATGGTTTCCAGGTAAACCACAGAACACAGTCAGGGTCAGAGTGAGAACATGGTTTCCAGGTAAACCACGGAAGACAGTCAGGGTCAGAGTGAGAAGATGGTTTCCAGGTAAACCACGGAAGACAGTCAGGGTCAGAGTGAGAACATGGTTTCCAGGTAAACCACAGAAGACAGGGTCAGAGTGAGAACATGGTTTCCAGGTAAACCACAGAAGACAGGGTCAGAGTGAGAACATGGTTTCCAGGTAAACCACAGAACACAGTCAGGGTCAGAGTGAGAACATGGTTTCCAGGTAAACCACAGAAGACAGGGTCAGAGTGAGAACATGGTTTCCAGGTAAACCACAGAAGAGGGTCAGGGTCAGAGTGAGAACATGGTTTCCAGGTAAACCACAGAAGACAGGGTCAGAGTGAGAACATGGTTTCCAGGTAAACCACAGAAGACAGTCAGGGTCAGAGTGAGAACATGGTTTCCAGGTAAACCACAGAACACAGTCAGGGTCAGAGTGAGAACATGGTTTCCAGGTAAACCACAGAAGACAGGGTCAGAGTGAGAACATGGTTTCCAGGTAAACCACAGAAGACAGGGTCAGAGTGAGAACATGGTTTCCAGGTAAACCACAGAAGACAGGGTCAGAGTGAGAACATGGTTTCCAGGTAAACCACAGAAGACAGGGTCACAGTGAGAACATGGTTTCCAGGTAAACCACAGAACACAGTCAGGGTCAGAGTGAGAACATGGTTTCCAGGTAAACCACAGAAGACAGTCAGGGTCAGAGTGAGAACATGGTTCCCAGGTAAACCACAGAAGACAGTCAGGGTCAGAGTGAGAACATGGTTTCCAGGTAAACCACAGAAGACAGTCAGGGTCAGAGTGAGAACATGGTTTCCAGGTAAACCACAGAAGACAGTCAGGGTCAGAGTGAGAACATGGTTTCCAGGTAAACCACAGAAGACAGTCAGGGTCAGAGTGAGAACATGGTTTCCAGGTAAACCACAGAAGACAGGGTCAGAGTGAGAACATGGTTTCCAGGTAAACCACAGAAGACAGTCAGGGTCAGAGTGAGAACATGGTTTCCAGGTAAACCACAGAACACAGTCAGGGTCAGAGTGAGAACATGGTTTCCAGGTAAACCACAGAAGACAGGGTCAGAGTGAGAACATGCTTTCCAGGTAAACCACAGAAGACAGGGTCAGAGTGAGAACATGGTTTCCAGGTAAACCACAGAAGACAGGGTCACAGTGAGAACATGGTTTCCAGGTAAACCACAGAACACAGTCAGGGTCAGAGTGAGAACATGGTTTCCAGGTAAACCACAGAAGACAGTCAGGGTCAGAGTGAGAACATGGTTCCCAGGTAAACCACAGAAGACAGTCAGGGTCAGAGTGAGAACATGGTTTCCAGGTAAACCACAGAAGACAGTCAGGGTCAGAGTGAGAACATGGTTCCCAGGTAAACCACAGAAGACAGTCAGGGTCAGAGTGAGAACATGGTTTCCAGGTAAACCACAGAAGACAGTCAGGGTCAGAGTGAGAACATGGTTTCCAGGTAAACCACAGAACACGGTCAGGGTCAGAGTGAGAACATGGTTTCCTGGTAAACCACAGAACACAGTCAGGGTCAGAGTGAGAACATGGTTTCCAGGTAAACCACAGAAGACAGTCAGGGTCAGAGTGAGAACATGGTTTCCAGGTAAACCACAGAACACAGTCAGGGTCAGAGTGAGAACATGGTTTCCAGGTAAACCACGGAAGACAGTCAGGGTCAGAGTGAGAACATGGTTTCCAGGTAAACCACAGGAGACAGTCAGGGTCAGAGTGAGAACATGGTTTCCTGGTAAACCACAGAACACAGTCAGGGTCAGAGTGAGAACATGGTTTCCAGGGAAACCACAGAACACGGTCAGGGTCAGAGTGAGAACATGGTTTCCAGGTAAACCACGGAAGACAGTCAGGGTCAGAGTGAGAACATGGTTTCCAGGTAAACCACAGGAGACAGTCAGGGTCAGAGTGAGAACATGGTTTCCAGGTAAACCACAGAAGACAGTCAGGGTCAGAGTGAGAACATGGTTTCCAGGTAAACCACAGAAGACAGTCAGGGTCAGAGTGAGAACATGGTTTCCAGGTAAACCACGGAAGACAGGGTCAGAGTGAGAACATGGTTTCCAGGTAAACCACAGAACACAGTCAGGGTCAGAGTGAGAACATGGTTTCCTGGTAAACCACAGAACACAGTCAGGGTCAGAGTGAGAACATGGTTTCCTGGTAAACCACAGAACACAGTCAGGGTCAGAGTGAGAACATGGTTTCCAGGTAAACCACAGAACACAGTCAGGGTCAGAGTGAGAACATGGTTTCCAGGTAAACCACAGAACACGGTCAGGGTCAGAGTGAGAACATGGTTTCCTGGTAAACCACAGAACACGGTCAGGGTCAGAGTGAGAACATGGTTTCCAGGTAAACCACAGAAGACGGTCAGGGTCAGAGTGAGAACATGGTTTCCAGGTAAACCACAGAACACAGTCAGGGTCAGAGTGAGAACATGGTTTCCAGGTAAACCACGGAAGACAGTCAGGGTCAGAGTGAGAACATGGTTTCCTGGTAAACCACGGAACACAGTCAGGGTCAGAGTGAGAACATGGTTTCCTGGTAAACCACAGAACACAGTCAGGGTCAGAGTGAGAACATGGTTTCCAGGGAAACCACAGAACACGGTCAGGGTCAGAGTGAGAACATGGTTTCCAGGTAAACCACGGAAGACAGTCAGGGTCAGAGTGAGAACATGGTTTCCAGGTAAACCACGGAAGACAGGGTCAGAGTGAGAACATGGTTTCCTGGTAAACCACAGAACACAGTCAGGGTCAGAGTGAGAACATGGTTTCCAGGTAAACCACAGAAGACAGTCAGGGTCAGAGTGAGAACATGGTTTCCAGGTAAACCACAGAACACAGTCAGGGTCAGAGTGAGAACATGGTTTCCTGGTAAACCACAGAACACAGTCAGGGTCAGAGTGAGAACATGGTTTCCAGGGAAACCACAGAACACGGTCAGGGTCAGAGTGAGAACATGGTTTCCAGGTAAACCACGGAAGACAGTCAGGGTCAGAGTGAGAACATGGTTTCCAGGTAAACCACGGAAGACAGGGTCAGAGTGAGAACATGGTTTCCAGGTAAACCACAGGAGACAGTCAGGGTCAGAGTGAGAACATGGTTTCCAGGTAAACCACAGGAGACAGTCAGGGTCAGAGTGAGAACATGGTTTCCAGGTAAACCACAGAAGACAGTCAGGGTCAGAGTGAGAACATGGTTTCCAGGTAAACCACAGAACACAGTCAGGGTCAGAGTGAGAACATGGTTTCCTGGTAAACCACAGAACACAGTCAGGGTCAGAGTGAGAACATGGTTTCCTGGTAAACCACAGAACACAGTCAGGGTCAGAGTGAGAACATGGTTTCCAGGTAAACCACAGAAGACAGTCAGGGTCAGAGTGAGAACATGGTTTCCAGGTGAACCACAGAAGACAGTCAGGGTCAGAGTGAGAACATGGTTTCCAGGTAAACCACAGAAGACAGTCAGGGTCAGAGTGAGAACATGGTTTCCAGGTAAACCACAGAACACGGTCAGGGTCAGAGTGAGAACATGGTTTCCTGGTAAACCACAGAACACAGTCAGGGTCAGAGTGAGAACATGCTTTCCAGGTAAACCACAGAAGACAGTCAGGGTCAGAGTGAGAACATGGTTTCCAGGTAAACCACAGAAGACAGGGTCAGAGTGAGAACATGGTTTCCAGGTAAACCACGGAAGACAGTCAGGGTCAGAGTGAGAACATGGTTTCCAGGTAAACCACGGAAGACAGTCAGGGTCAGAGTGAGAACATGGTTTCCAGGTAAACCACGGAAGACAGTCAAGGTCAGAGTGAGAACATGGTTTCCAGGTAAACCACGGAAGACAGTCAGGGTCAGAGTGAGAACATGGTTTCCAGGTAAACCACAGAACACAGTCAGGGTCAGAGTGAGAACATGGTTTCCAGGTAAACCACAGAAGACAGGGTCAGAGTGAGAACATGGTTTCCAGGGAAACCACAGAACACGGTCAGGGTCAGAGTGAGAACATGGTTTCCAGGTAAACCACGGAAGACAGTCAGGGTCAGAGTGAGAACATGGTTTCCAGGTAAACCACGGAAGACAGTCAGGGTCAGAGTGAGAACATGGTTTCCAGGTAAACCACGGAAGACAGTCAGGGTCAGAGTGAGAACATGGTTTCCAGGTAAACCACGGAAGACAGTCAGGGTCAGAGTGAGAACATGGTTTCCAGGGAAACCACAGGAGACAGTCAGGGTCAGAGTGAGAACATGGTTTCCAGGTAAACCACGGAAGACAGGGTCAGAGTGAGAACATGGTTTCCTGGTAAACCGCAGGAGACAGTCAGGGTCACAGTGAGAACATGGTTTCCTGGTTCTCCAGCTTTTTGGTCTCAGAACTTCTTTACAATCTAAAATGTTTTGCAGACCCTGAAAAACTTTCATTTTTATGGGATAAAAATAAATATTTATTAAAATCTATAGATAAAAATAGTATAAATAAGTAAATAAATTTATAATTTGTTTATATAAAAATTTATGTAAAAACGTATTTATCATATTAGCATTTGAAATGCAGAAATACTTAAAATATTGATTAGTTAATTTTAAATAACTACCAACGTTTCAAAGAAATAATATTTCAATGACAATTTTAAAAAATAAAATTTCAATTTAATTTTTGTTTTAATTTATTTAAAATTAATTTTAATTTATTTAATTCTAAAATTATATTTAATTTTGTAAATTTATGTTAATTTTATATTATTGTTATATTTATTTTAAAACCAAACAAATGAGAAGAGAGAAATTGTTTTACGTTTTTGCAAATCTCCTTAACATGCAGCTTAATAAAAGATATGTGGATTATCCTGTTTCTGCATTTCATCTGTTATGGAGTCACCTATCATGAATCTTCTAGAAAATTCCACGGTATGTTTGTGAGAGAATGAGGGTAAACATGGCAAATGACATCTTAGTATTATTATAAAAGTCATTTTGGACTTCTGCAGCCACTGAGAAAGTCTCGGGGTGCTCAGGGATCCTCGGCCCACACTGAGAATCGGTGATCAGGCTCCTTTCTGAGCTGATGATGTAGCTGAGCGTGTTGAGCCTCCTGTGGTTGAGAGCCTGCCCCTTCCAGCCTGTACCGCTTCCATTAGCTTCCCTAAACCACTCATTTTAGGGCATGTTTTCTATCAAAGTGCAAACACATTAAGTGGAAGAGAGAACACATCGAGCTGTCAGCTTAATGCCTTAATGTGAACAAGTTTAACTCACTTCAATTTGACAGTCCATGGGATCACAGAGGAGCTGAAAGAGAAATACAAGAGCCAGAAATAAGGTTGGAAAGACCCCTGCCCCAGCTAAAGGTCCGTTTTTCCTTTCACGGCATGGTCCCACCCCTGCCCCAGCTAAAGCTCCGTTTTTCCTTTCACAGCACGGTCTTGGGACAACCTCCTTCTGGATTCTTGCTCACAACTTTGAAAAGGAGCCATTCCCCCATCTATTTAATTGCTATCTTCAAAAACTATCTGGAATACGGTACCCTGTGGCCACTACCTTCCAATTTAGGACTCATGGATCCAGGAAAAGAAGAGTTACAGTTACTAATAAAAGTTAGTCAAAAGAACTGCTCCTTTTTTAAAAAAGTCAGCTTTTATTTTACATATAGGGGTACGTACACGTGCTGGTCTGTTACAGGGTCTATTGCATGTGGCTGGTGAGAATCGTATCCCTGGGCGGTTTTCCAGTGCATGCCCCTCCCTTCTTTGTGCCCAGTAGTTCACAGCATCTGCTGGTCCCACGTGTACGTCCACGCGTGCTCAGTGTGTAGCTCAGAGCTCCCACTTACAAGTGAGAACATGCAATATTTAAACCCCACTAATTTCTGTGGAGAAGCACTTTAGTTGGTAACTCTGCAGGAAGCTCCTTACGAATGTCTTCATTCTATTTTGTCTGTGGGCCTCCTTTAAACCTAATAAGCCTTATGCTGCTCTAGTCACCTGTACTTTTTTAAAAAACGATTTTCTCTCTCATTCTGACTACTTATTCTTAGGGACATGCATTGCTATTTCTTTATTCCTAAGGAAGTACACATTCAGTTTAAGCATCTGTGCCAAGACATCCTTGAAAATTAAATTCTAGTCTGTTTTAATAGGGCAAAATGGAAATATCGTGCCAGGTAATGCTCGCCAATTCAGCCTACTGCTGGTTTTTGCCGATGGAATTACTAACATACTTAATTGGAGGGAAATTCCAATAAACTTCAGCCACTGCATATTCGTGCCTTTGCACGGCAAGAGTTGGTCTCTCCTCAAATTAGGTGCAGCCAGCATCTTCCGAGGGAGGAGCTGTCTTCACCTGCGTGGGATGAATTTGATGGGATCACTGGCCTTGCCTTCTGGGAGTGGGGTCCCTGAACTGGGAGGATTCTGCTGAGATTAGGTCATGCAATCAGCCTGAGATGTGAGCACGGGGGTGAGCTCAAATTATAGTTTTGGTAACATGCCTGAGTCTCGTCAGCAAAAGTAATTCACACCAGAGGGGGAATGTGCAAAAGGTCAATAACAGATTGAGAAATTAGGTTCAGGGAAAGTGGAGACAAAATGACTTAGGATGCAGGTTGTGAAGAAAGAGGAAAGTGATGATTAGATGCAGGCTAGGGCGGCCTAGCAGTGGGAAAGGCCTGGGAGTGAAGAGGAAATTTGCTTCATAAATAAAAGAAAGGCTTCCGTGCTTCAGGCGAATCAACCGTTGAGAGTGGTGAATTGGTGAGCTGAGTCGACAGTGCAGAGCAGTTTCTGTTACCACATCCAAACAGGGGTTTTTGCTGGTCACTGTCATTTCGACAATACCACTGGAATACTCATAATTTAATTTTTTTACTGCACCAGAACTTTGGAAAGCATCTCCAAGCAAGGAATATAAGCCAAGGACATAGTATGTCTGGAAAGATATGACCATTCAATTATGTAACTGTGTTTTGTCTGTGATTTTTAAGAAAAAACTCTGTATTTTATGCTGATAGTGAGCAGTAGTTACCTATTGGCCTGTCAGTTGTGTATGTTTCATTGCCAGCTCTGTAGGCAAGACATTTCCGCTCAGCTTCATTTGCAGGGAAGCCTGATTCACTCTCAGCCCCCTCCACTCCTGTGCTGCAGCTTCTGCAGAGCCCCTGACACCACGGCCCTCAGACGGCCTCTGCTGACAGCACCGCTGCTCTGGACAACCTGTGCTAAGGATCTGTTAGTACTAACTGAGATTTTCTGTCTTGTGTAATGCATAGAGCAGTGTTTCTTAAGGAATGAGTTTGTGAAGAAAACGCACAGCTGCCCCAAACACTGTAGGAATTGAACAAGCTCTCATGGCTTCTCTCTGCAGAAATCTCTGGACTCTTTTCCATTTGTGGGAGGAGCCCTTTTTCTCTAGTGCAGTGACGTCCTCTCCATGCTCACCTCCCACACCGCCCTCTCTGCCTCTGCCCTCTGGACGCCAGTCCTCCAGCATGTCCCATCCCTGCTGCCTGAGGGATGCTTGCATGGGTTCCTCTGTGAGGACTCTCTGCCCCCAGTCACATGCCCTTTTCTCCACAATTCCTTCCTGTCTCTCCACACTGTCTTGTCCTCACAGAGTACTGCATGCCTTTCTGACAGCGTGTGTCAGTGTGCTGTGTGAGGTGTTTCCATGTACATGATGATTTGCATGTTACAGCAGTGTGTCCGTGTGCTGTGGGAGGTGTTTCCATATACATCACGATTTGCATGTTATAGCAGTGTGTCCACGTGCTGTGGGAGGTGTTTCTGTGTACATGACTATTTACATGTTATAGCAGTGTGTCCACGTGCTGTGGGAGGTGTTTTCATGTATGTGACTATTTACATGTTATAGCAGTGTGTCTGTGTGCTGTGGGAGGTGTTTTCATGTATGTGACTATTTACATGTTATAGCAGTGTGTCTGTGTGCTGTGGGAGGTGTTTTCATGTATGTGACTATTTGCATGTTTTCTGCACACTAGACAGAGTGCAACATCTTCAGCCTTTTTTTTTTTTTTTGGCTGCTCCATCCTCAGTGCCTGCTACAGTGTCAGACACACAGTAGGTGTTCAATAAATGCTAATGAACAGTTGATCATATAGGCAAACCCTTTATTAAATACTCAGCATATTCCAGACATGGCTTACTGATGAGAATATACCAATTACATGCTGCTTGCCTTCCAGAAGCTTGGTCCCACGAGACAGACAGGCATGCAGAGACAACTGCTACACAACGTGGGAAGACCTGCTGTAGAGATGTAAAGACCGAAAATGAAGAAGCCAAAACACATCCAACCAACAAACAAAACAGGAAACCAAGCAACCAACAAACAAGAGCAGCATGGAACATACAGCCTGGAGAGACGACTGCCGGGGCGACGAGGAGCGCAGGTGGAGCGGGGTGAGAACAACCAGATCTTGGATCAGGCAGATCTGAGCTTGAATTTGAGTTCTGGTACTTGCTGAGCCTCTCTGATTCTGTCTCTCGTCTGTAAAATGCGAATAATAATATTTCTTTATACTTACTGTACAGGGAATGGTGAGATTTACTTAAGACATACTATTTTAGTATGCTTATAATAGAAGACCTGAAACTAGGTAACTTATTTTTTATAAGCTTATTTCTTACAGTTATGAAGGCTGAGAAGTCCAAAGTTGAGGGGCTGCAGCTGGTGAGGGCCTCTTGCTGGTGGGAAATCCGAAGAGCCCCAAGGTGGTGCAGAGTGCCACATGGTGAGGGGCTGAGCATGCTAACGTGGTAGATCAGGTCCCTCCCCCCCTTCCTCCTCCTCCTCCTCCCCCTCCTCCTCCTCCTCCTCCTCCTCCTCCCCCTCCTCCTCCTCCTCCTCCTCCTCCTCCTCCTCCTCCTTCTTCTTCTTCTTCTTCTTCTTCTTCTTCTTCTTCTTCTTCTTCTTCTTCTTCTTCTTCCTCCTTCTCCTTCTCCTTCTTCTTCTCCTTCTTCTCCTTCTCCTCCTTCTCCTTTTCTCCTTCTCCTTCTTCTTCTCCTTCTTCTCCTTCTCCTCCTTCTCCTTTTCTCCTCCTCCTCCTCCTCCTCCTCCTCCTCCTCCTCCTTCTTCTTCTTCTTCTTCTTCTTCTTCTTCTTCTTCTTCTTCTTCTTCTTCTTCTTCTTCTTCTTCTTCTTCTTCTTCTTCTTCTTCTTCTTCTTCTTCTTCTTCCTTCTTCCTTCTTCCTTCTTCTTCTCCTTCTCCTTCTCCTTCTTCTTCTTCTTCTCCTCTTTTCTTCTTCTTCTCTCTCTTCTTCTTATTTTTCTCCTTCTTGTTCTTCTTCAAGCCACCAGTTCCTCGCCCATGATAATCCATTGATCCATTAGCCCATTAGTCCTTTACTCCATGAGCTTATCTTCACATGATTAAACTTTTTCCTCTACTGAATTATTGTTTCCTGCTTGTTCTCTGCTATGTTCCAATTTTAGAATGAATCTTTTCTCTGCTGTAGCATCCACTCAGATGTGGAGCTCACACCATTCCACTGAAAAGCACTTATTTGGGCCTTTGGGAGGGCAGAAGAGTTTATCACACTTTTGAAAGAGAATAATTAGATACTGCAGCAACTCAAACAAATGAAGATGTCCCGTTCCATACTCTTAATCTTAAGTCTTAAGGTGTTCTGTGATGCTGTGGTTCAATCCCCTCTCATTCCATTCCATTCTTTCCTTTTAGGAGCTCCAGACAAACAAACAAAATCACCAAACAAAAACCAAACACACACCCAATAGTATTAACAATTAAAAAACCTTCTTTACTTCCTTGTCCTTTGACTTATTTGTAACCAACAGAATGTAGATAAAGTGATGCTGCTGTTGAGTGACTTTGGAGGCTAGACCAGAAAATGCTGAAGAGTATCAGAATATACAACCCTAGTATATGCCACCTTAGCATAAAGTTTATTTTTTATTTATTTTTTATTTTAAGCTGAAGGCAATTGAGAAAAAGAAGATGAAAGAAGAGCGTTTTACCCTTCCTCTATCTGCTTAAAAGCAAGGAATAAATTTCCATCATAAGGTATCCCCTTGTTCTCATACCAAGAAGTGGAGACAGCACCAAGATTAATCTACATAAACAAACCTCACTAAATAACCCTTATCTATAATTAGTTTCTCCCATATATTTACCTTCCTGCAGTTTACTGCCCCTAGATGCCCAAGCCCCTTTACGTTGTCTAGTTGCCTCTCCACAATTTATTGTACTTTGTTAAAATGGTATGTAAGCTCCTAAGTGTAACCAATTCTTTGGATATTTTAGTTCTTTCACTGCAGTTCTCATGCATATAAAAATATTAACAACAAATAAAATTTACATGCTCTTCATTGTTAATCCAGCTTTTGTCAGTTTAATTCACAAGTTAAAGCTACAAAATCTAAGAGAGAGAAAAAGTTTTCATTTCTTATAAGATGATACAGCATCTGTTTCGCTTACTGAGGCACACATTTTGGAGCCCTGAGCTACCATGTATAAAATTTGAATACCCCAAGCTGGGCTTCCTCACAGTATGGGGATCTTGGAGTATTCAGATTTTATACATGATAGGTATAAAATGAAGAATCTCAATTCAAAAACCCTGGCTGAGGTCTCAGTCTACAACCAGCATCAACCACCAGACACATGAGTAATAATGTTTCCTGTTGATTCCAACCAACAGCCTTTGGGTCACCTCCAGCCTGTGGGCCTTTGCATCTGAGATGCCACACAAGACAGAGCAGAGACAAGCCATTCCTGCTGTGTCCCGTCCAAGCCCTGACTGATAGTATCTAGCGTTGTTCTAGGCATCTGAGTTTTGAGTTTAATTAGGTCCCATTTGTCTATTTTGGCTTCTGTTGCCAATGTTTTTGGTGTTTTAGTCATGAAGTCCTTGTCTATGTCTATGTCCTGAATGGTTTTGCCTAGGTTTTCTTCTAGAGTTTTTATGGTGTTAGGTCTTATGTTTAAGTCTTTAATCCATCTGGAGTTAATTTTAGTGTAAGGTGTCAGGAAGGGGTCCAGTTTCTGCTTTCTGCACATGGCTAGCCAGTTTTCCCAACACCATTTATTAAACAGGGAATCCTTTCCCTGTTGCTTGTTTTTGTCAGGTTTGTCAAAGATCAGATGGTTGTAGATGTGTGGCATTGCCTCCAAGGCCTCTGTTCTGTTCCATTGATCTATATATCTATTTTGGAACCAGTACCATGCTGTTTTGATTACTGTAGCCTTGTATTATAGTTTGAAGTCAGGTAGCATGATGCCTCCAGTTTTGTCCTTTTTGTTTAGGATTGTCTTGGCTATGTGGATTCTCTTTTGGTTCCAGATGAAGTTTAAGGTGTTTTTTTTCCAGTTCTGTGAAAAAGGTCATAGGTAGATTGATGGGGATAGCATTGAATCTATAAATTACTTTGGGCAGTGTGGCCATTTTCACAATATTGATTCTTCCTAACCATGAGCATGGAATGTTTTTCCATCTGTTTGTGTCCTCTCTTATTTCGTTGAGCAGTGGTTTGTAGTTCTCCTTGAAGTGGTCCTTTACATCCTTTGTAGTTGTATTCATAGGTATTTTATTCTCTTTGTAGCAATTGTGAATGGCCATTTGTTCTTGATTTGTCTCTCTCTAAGTATGTTATTAGTGTATAGGAATGCATGTGATTTGTGCACATTGATTTTGTATCCTGAGACTTTGCTGAAGTTGCTTATCAGTTCCAGGAGATTTTGGGCTGAGATGATGGGGTCTTCTACATATACAATCATGTTGTCTGCAAATAGAGACAATTTGACTTCTTCCTTTCCTAATTGAATAACTTTTTCTTTTTCTTGCCTGATTGCTCTGGCTAGAAATCCAATACTATATTGAATGGGAGTGGTGAGGGAGGGCATCCTTGTTTAATGCCAGATTTCAGAGGGAATGCTTCCAGTTTTTGCCCTTTCAGTATGATATTGGCTGTGGGTTTGTCAACAATACCTTTTATTATTTTGAGATACATTTAGTCACTACCTACTTTATTCAGAGTTTTTAGCATAATGGGCTGTTCAATTTTGTTAAAGGCCTCTCTGCATTTAAAGGCCTCTCTGCATCAATTGAGATAATCACGTGTTTTTTGTCTTTGGTTCTGTTCTTGTGGTGAATTAAGTTTATAGACTTGCATATGTTGAACCAGACTTGCATCCCTGGGTGAAGCCTACCTGATCATGATGGATGAGCTTTTTGATGTGCTGTTGCAATCAGTTTGCCAGTATTTTATTGAAGATTTTTGCATCTATGTTCATCATGGATATTATCCTGAAGTTTTCTTTTCTTGTTGAGTCTCTTCTGGGTTTTGGTATCAGGATAATGTTGGTCTCATAAAATGATTTGGGAAGGATTCCCTCTTTTTGGATTGTTTGGAATAGTTTCAGAAGGAATGGTAACAGCTTCTCTTGTATGTCTGGTAGAATTTGGCTGTGAACCCATCTGGACCTGGGCTTTTTTTGGTTGGTAGGCTATTAATTGCTGCCTCAACTTCAGCCCTTGTAATTGGTCTATTCAGCATTTTGACTTCTTCCTGGTTTAGGCTTGGGAGGATGCAAGTGTCCAGGAATTTATCCATTTCTTCCAGGTTTCTGGTTTATGTGCATAGAGTTGTTTGTATTAATCTCTGATGGTAGTTTGCATTTCTGTGGAATCAGTGGTGATATCCCCTTTATCATTTATATTGCATCTAATTGATTCTTCTCTCTTTTCTTTTTTAATAATCTAGCTAGTGGTCTATTTTGTTGATCTTTTCAAAAAACCAGCTCCTGGATTTTTAAGTTGTTGAAGGGTTTTTTTTTTGTGTCTTTCTCTCCTTCAGTTCTCCTCTGATCTTAGTTATTTCTTGTCTTCTGCTAGGTTTTGAGTTTTTTTGATCTTGCTCCTCTAGCTCTTTCAATTTTGATGATAGGCTATTGATTTTAGATCTTTCCTTGCTTCTCATGTGGGCATTTATTGCTATAAATTTTCCTCTAGAGACTGCTTTAAATGTGTCCCAGAGATTCTGGTACGTTGTGTCTTCCTTCTCGTTGGTTTCAAAGAACATCTTTATTTCTGCCTTCATTTCATTGTTTATCCAATCAACATTCAAGAGCCAGTTGTTCAGTTTCCATGAAGCTGTGTGGTTCTGAGTTATTTTCTGAATTCTGAGTTCTAACTTGATTGCACTGTGGTCTGAGAGACTATTTGTTATGATTTCTGTTCTTTTGCATTTGCTGAGGAGTGATTTACTTCCAATTATATGGTCAATTTTAGAGTACATATGATGTGGTGCTGAGAAGAATGTATATTCTGTGGATTTGGGGTGGAGAGTTCTGTAACTGTCTATCAGGTTTGCTTGTTCCAGATCTGAGTTCAAGTCCTGTATATCCTCATTAATTTTCTGTTTGTTTGATCTGTCCAATATTGATAGTGGAGTGTTAAAGTCTCCAACTATTACTGTGTGGGAGTCTAAGTCTCTTTATAAGTCTTATGTATCTGGATGTTCCTGTATTGGGTGCATACATATTTAGGATCATTAGCTCTTCTTGTTGCATTGATCCTTTTACGATTATGTAATGTCCTTCTTTGTCTCTTTTGTTCTTTGTTGGTTTAAAGTCTATTTTATTAGAGACTAGGATTGCAAGTCCTTTTTTTTTCTCTTTCTCTATTTGCTTGGTAAATCTTCCTCCATCTCTTTATTTTGAGCTTATGTGTATCCTTGCATGTGAACTGAGTTTCCTGGATACAGCACCCAATGAGTTTTGACTTTTTATTCAATTTGTCAGTCTGTGTCTTTTGATTGGGGCATTTAGCCCATTTACATTTAAGGTTATATTGTTTTGTGTGAATTTGATCCTGCCATTTTGATGCTAGCTGGTTGTTTTGCCCATTAGTTGATGCAGTTTCTTCATTGTGTTGATGCTCTTTACCATTTGGTATGTTTTTGGAGTGGCTGGTACTGGTTGTTCCTTTCTATGTTTAGTGCTTCTTTCAGGACCTCTTGTAAAACAGGTCTGGTGGTGACAAAATTTCTCAGCAATTGCTTGTTTGTAAAGGATTTTATTTCTCCTTTTCTCATGAAGCTTAGTTTGGCTAGATGTGAAAGTCTAAGTTGAAAGTTCTTTTCTTTAAGGATGTCAAATATTGGCCCCCACTCTCTTCTGGCTTGTAGGGTTTCTGCTGATCTGCTGTGATTCTGATGGGCTTCCTTTTGTGGGTAACCTGACCTTTCTCTCTGGCTGCCCTCAGCATTTTTTCCTTCATTTCAACCCTGATGAATCTGACGATTTTGTGCCTTGGGGTTGCTCTTCTTGAGGAATATCTTTGTGGTGTTCTCTTTTTTTTCTGGACTTGAATGTTGGCCTGCCTTGCTAGGTTGAGGAAGTTCTCCTGGATAATATCCTGAAGAGTGTTTTCCAGCTTGGATTCATTCTCTCTGGCACATTCGGGTACACCTATCAAACATATATTAGGTCTTTTCACGTAATCCCATATTTCTTGGAGGCTTTGTTCATTTATTTCCACTGTTTTTTCTCTAACCTTGCCTTCTCATTTTATTTCATTGAGTTGATCTTCAGTCTCTAATATCCTTTGTTCTGCTTGGTCCATTTGGCTGTTGAAACTTGTGTATGCTTTGCACAGTTCTCGTGTTGTCTTTTTCAGCTCCATCGATTCATTTGTTAGCATTTCATCAAACCTTTTTCATCAAACCTTTTTTCAAGGTTCTTAGTTTCTTTACATTGGGTTAGCACATGTTCTTTTAGCTCAGAGAAGTTTGTTATATTACCCACTTTCTGAAGCCTGTTTCTGTCAATTCATCAGACTAATTCTCCATCCAGCCTTGTTCCCTTGCTGGTGCAGAGTTGTGATCCCTTGGAGGAAGAGAGGCATTCTGGTTTTGGGTGTTTTCAACCTTTTTGCACTGGTTTCTTCCCATCTTTGTGGATTTATCTACCTGTGATCTTAGTAGTTGGTGACTTTCGGATGGGGTCTCTGAGTGGATGTCCTTTTTGTTGATGATGAAGTTATTTCTTTCTGTTTTTTAGTTTTCCTTCTTACAGTCAGGCCACTTGGCTGTATGACTGCTGAGGTCCACTCCAGACCCTGCATACCTGGGGTTCACCTTGGCACCTTCAGAACAGTAAGGGTTGCTGCCAGTTTCTTCTTCTGTTATATTTGTCCCAGAAGGATACCTGCCAGATGTCAGTCTGAGCTCTCCTTTATGGGGTGCCTCTTTGGATATGTGGGGACAGGGAGCTGCTTGAGGAGACAGTCTGTCCCTTATAGGAGCTCAAGTGCAGAGCTGTCAGCTCTGTTCTTCCATTCAGAGCAGCTGGGCAGGTGTGTTTAAGTCTGCTGCAGCAGAGCTCATAATCACCATTTTTTCCCTGGTGCTCTGTCCCGGGAATGTGGGGCTTTATAAGTTCCTGACATGCTGCTGCCTTTTTTTCAGAGATGTCCTGCCCAGCATGAGGTAGCCTAGTCACAGTCTGCCAGCAGAGGCATTGCTGAGCTGCCATGGGCTCTGCCCAGCCTCTGTGTAAACTTCCTTGTAGTTTTGTTTATAGGGGTATAGTTAGAACTGCCTTGGTAATGGTGTTCTGCCTCAGTAATGGTGGACTGCCTCAGTAATGGTGTACTGCCTCGGTAATGGTGTACTGCCTCAGTAGTGGTGGACTGCCTCGGTAATGGTGATCTGCCTCAGTAATGGCAGACTGCCTCGGTAATGGTGGACTGCCTCAGTAGTGACGGACTGCCTCAGTAATGGTGGACTGCCTCAGTAATGGTGTACTGCCTCAATAATGGTGTACTGCCTCGGTAATGGTGGTCTGCGTTGGTAATGGCAGACTGCCTCGGTAATGGTGGACTGCCTCGGTAGTGGTGGACTGCCTCGGTAGTGGTGGACTGCCTCAGTAATGGTGATCTGCCTCAGTAATGGCAGACTGCCTCGGTAATGGTGGACTGCCTCGGTAGTGATGGACTGCCTCAGTAATGGCGGACTGCCTCGGTAATGGTGGACTGCCTCGGTAATGGCGGACTGCCTCGGTAATAGTGGACTGCCTCGGTAATGGCGGACTGCCTCGGTAATGGTGGACTGCCTCGGTAATGGTGGACTGCCTTGGTAATGGTGTACTGCCTCGGTAATGGCGGACTGCCTCGGTAATGGCGGACTGCCTCGGTAATGGTGGACACCCTTCCCCCCACAGAGCTGGACCATCCTGGGTCCAGCTGTGCTTGCTATGAAACTCTCAATCCAGAGCATTTCAGATTGCTGGTCTTTGTGGGGATGGAACCAGCCAAGCCAGATCACCTGGCTCCCTGTTTCAACCCCCTTTTTTTTCAGTTGAATGGGAGACTTTGTCTCCCAGGTGTTCCATGGGCTGGTTGAAAAGGGGTCCAGATTTGTGTGAGTTTTCGTGCAGAGACCCACTGGAGACTTGTGGTGCTTTTCTGCCCAGGAATCTCCTGGTCTGTGGGTGGTAAAAAATCATTTGAAAATGAGTTCGGTGGCTCACGCCTGTAATCCCAGCACTTTGGGAGTCTGAGGCATGCAAATCACCTGAGGTCAGGAGTTCAAGACCAGTCTGGCCAACATGGTGAAACCCCAAATTTACTAAAAGTACAAAAATTAGCTGGGCATGGTGGTGCACACCTGTGATCCCAGCTACTCAGGAGGCTGAGGCAGGAGAATAGCTTGAGCCTGGAAGGCAGAAGTTTCAGTGGGCTGAGATCACACCACTGCACTCCAGCCTGGGCAACAGAGTGAGACTCTATCTCAGAAAAACAAAAAACAAACACACACACACACACAGTGCTGTCGAGTGCCAACTGAGGCAGGATCTTCCAAGACTGCCTTTCCGGAAGCAGGGAGGAGAGGCACAGAAATTTCAGCAGGGTAAAGTCTCATTCTGCAACCATGTTTCCAGGAGTCTAGATGGTTCAATATATGGGCAAAGTCACAGCATTTAGTCATGTTAATTAGTTACATTATGTAATATATAATAAGTTATACATAAATATGTAATATAAATATATTATGCTAATCCATTAATATATAACTGCATTATATCATATAATTACATTATGTTAATTATTTTGTTATAAAAACATCACCTTTTAATATATTAAATACTCTGATCATAACAGTGAAAGAGAAGACACATCATACAACTGAAATTATACAGTCATTTAAATTAAGCTTTGGAAGAACATAAAAACTCTTCAATATCAACTATTTTTTTGTGGCAACATCATCTTTGTTTTGATTTATATATTTGATTTTAATTTTTTATTTTTTTGATATACTATTAATTGAAATAAAAATATAAAATTGGATATGTAGTATGATACCAATTTTGTAAAATCAATCCATATATATTTAAATGTATGTCTATATAAAGACTCGAAACAAGCCATCAATTTGTTACCAACAGTTATAGGAGTGATTTTAGTTTTCTTTATCATATACTGAATTTTCCAAATTATTTTTATAATAAAAAATAATGTTCTTAAAAAGAAAATAACTATTTGGTTGTTCTGTACTATTGTGGAAAATGGGAAATACTACTGAAAACTATTTTACATTTCGGTGTTAATTTATCTTTTGAGAATATTCTATATCTGATGTGATTGTGAATGAGGTCTGCCTAATGTCAGAGGAATTTAAAAAATAGAATTATAAATTTTGCTGTTGTCTGAGAGCAGTAGATGGTTTCTGTTTCACATATTTCTTTACAGATGAGAAAAATGATCCCCAAAGGGACCACCTTTCTTTCCCTAAAAATCACAGCTCATCAGAGATTGCTCTGTTGGGGTTCATGGAAAGTTGGCTGTATTTCTAGTTAATTACTATGTGACAAATCACCAAAACTAGTTGCTTAAAACAACACATACCTGTTATCTCACCGTTTCTGTGGTCACAAATCTGGGTATGACTTACCTGGGTCCTCTGCTGCAGAGCCTCTCACAGGGCCTCCGTTTAGGTGTTGACCAGGTCTCATGTGAAGCCTCAATTGAGGAATCACCTGCTTGCAGTCACACAGCTGGGGGCAGGATTCAGTTACTTCTGGGCTGTTGGACTGAGGGCCTCACTTCCTAGCTGACTGTTGGCTGGAATTTTCTCCCAGTTCCTTGCCATGTAGGTCTGTCTGTCCGGCACGGTATCAGGCTTCATCAACGCCAGTAAGAGAGGACCTCTACTGGCAAGATGGAAGCCACAATCTTGTGTAGCTCAATCATTGAGGTGACATCCCACTGCCTTTGATGTATGATAGTATTAGACAGACACAGCCACTGGGTCGGCCTACACTCAAGGTGAGGGGATTCCACAGAGGCTTAGACACCCGGTGACGGGGATCATCGATGGCCTTCTTAGAGTCTGTCTACCACGCTGGCTCCCCAACAGTCTTGCAAAATTATGGCCAGATGCTATGTTTGCAACAGAACAATTTGTGAAATGCAGCAGTGAAGTGGCACTCTTTAACTTTGTATCTGTGTATGTATAAGCAGTGCTTAATACATAGGAGATGCTACTGCATGTTTGCTCAATTTTTTTTTTTTTTTTTGAGACGGAGTTTCGCTCTTGTTACCCAGGCTGGAGTGCAATGGCGCGATCTCAGCTCACCGCAACCTCCGCCTCCTGGGTTCAGGCAATTCTCCTGCCTCAGCCTCCTGAGTAGCTGGGATTACAGGCGCGCACCACAGTGCCCAGCTAATTTTTTGTATTTTTAGTAGAGACGGGGTCTCACTACGTTGACCAGGATGGTCTCGATCTCTTGACCTCATGATCCACCCGCCTCAGCCTCCCAAAGTGCTGGGATTACAGGCTTGAGCCACCGCGCCTGGCCTTGTTCAATTTTTTATTCATTTATTCATTTAACAAATATACGTCTTGTGCTAACTAGGTGTCAGGTAGCTCTGTGGGTGATGGGGCTGTGATAGCAAAACGAGGTCCTTGCCTCACACTCTAAACAAGGAACTTATATTCTAAACAACGTACACTCTAAACACTCTAAGTAACGCGCCACATCAACAAGGAAATACACAGTTCTCCACATTGGTGAGTTCTGCATCTGCTGATTCACCCAGCCATGAATCAAAAATATTTGCAAAGAAAGCCCTTAAACCTGTATTGAACACGTACAGAGTTTTTTCTTTTTTTATGCTCTAAATGGCACAGTAACAATGATCTGATGAGCGTCTACACTGTGAAAGGTGCTGCAAGTAATCTAGAGATGATTTAAAGTGTAGGGAGGATGTGTACAGGTCACGTGAGTACTACACCGTGCATGTCAGGAACTTGGGTAGACACTTGAGTAGGGATTTTGGTGTCTAGGGGAGGTCCTGGAACCAGTTTCTCATGAATACTAAGGGATAACTGTGTGTTGTGTCTTGATACAATGAACATACAAGCAGGTAACAGTAACTGACAAGAGGTAGAAGGTGAGGGAAAATGAAGGGGCTGCTATTTGTATGTTTATGTGGGATGATCAGGGCAGACCCCACAGAGGGAATATTGACAGAGACAGAAGGCACAGAAAGCAATCCTGAGAACGTGCAGACTCAGAGAGCTCGCAGCGGCCACAGGAGGGGGCTTGTCAGATCTCGTGGCCCCTGGGAGCTGGTGACTGTTAGCAGATGGCCAACAGCCAGCTGCCACCCTGCAGTCCACCACTCTCAGCCAGTAACCAAGCACGGTGGGGTATAAAGGCCGGCCTGCTGCAAGGACATGAAGGACTCCCCTGCCGGGCAGCCTGGGCTGGGCGGTTCTGCAGTTTCAGACTTTGCCTGCTCAGCCTCGTTTTCCCCACAGGTATTTCTCCCAAATAATTTCCTGCATGTCAAATGCCATTCCGGTGTTTGCTTCTCCGAGGACCCAGACACACACAATGTTCCAGCAGAGGCTGCACAAACAGAGCTTGGCATTTTTGAGGTGCATCAAGAAGCCCAGTGTGCGTTCATGGACAGGACAGAGGGAAGAGGGAGATGAGGTTAGAAATGTACTTGAAGTTCTCACTGAAGAAAAACAGTTGACTTGCTTATTATGAAACCCTTTTCGTTAAGGAAGAAATACAAAATGTTAGACAATGGCGTCTGTGTTGGTTACAGAATTTAAAGGAAGGGCATCATACAGCCGGTACCTTCCAATCTTCCCATTAGCAGCACTCGGCACATCTGTCTAGGTAGTAAACCTGAGTGGCCCAGTTCTGGGCCATTAAAATTTTGATGTATCCCATTAAGGAAACTTACGGCCTTAGTTCAAAGGGCTGTTGCCATTGTGTCCAGGAGAGCGGTGCTGCAGAGTGCATTTCATGCAAATCTAATAGACTGTAATGAGTGATCCTGCTTAATAAGCTACTTAGATCCTTTGGGCATTTACTTGAGAGTGACCACAAACGCCTTTTTCTGAGACCGTTTCACAGTGAGAACGTTTAACTGAAATAGCACTTAACAGATGCCAGGCACAAGAGAGCACTAAGCATGTTACGTTTTTGATGACGGGATGAAGGACACGGGTCTTACGAGGTGTGTCTGTCTAGATGCTCCTAATGACCAGACAAGAAGAGACTAGAAACTTGCTTTTCAGGAGTTTGTAGCTTAGATTCTTGTTTCACCACAAAGTGTCAGCTTGACATAGCCTGGACCTGACAGTGCTTTCCACAGGGCACTTAAAAATGCCTTTACCGCCTCTCTTTCACCTCCATAAACCATGACAGGTCTTTGCTCGGCCTCTGATAAGCAAAGGATTAGAAAATCCCTTTAAACTTCAGAAACGGAGGAATGCTCAGTCAAGCGATAAAAGCCGCAGAAATTAGTCCTGAGTATTATCACTGTGTATCAATTGAAGTCAGATGAAGAGCTCTACATTCAGCCAAAATTCTTCTTATACTAATTAGGTGCTCTTCAAAGGTGTAATTACCATTTAAAAATTACTTTGGAGTACAGGAATGACAATAGATTCTTAATGTCTTTTAATTTCTCTCGATGCTTCTCACCTTTCATTAGCACTTTCTTATTTTACCAATGAGTCACAGGACTTTGAAGGACTTTTCCTCTCCCACAGTTAAAATCCTTAACAGAAACTAAGCTCACATGGAAAACTTGTCTCAGTGATCAGAGAAAGACTATAATAATTAAAATTTTGATTGCATGGATTATCAATTGTCCAAAACTCCGTTTCAGATGAGATGCCAGCAGAGCCATGAAAACCTCTAGACCCAGCAGACAAGCTTGCCCTTTAAGCCTTCACTGTCACTGTGAGGACACCCCCAGGTGCACCTGCTGTCTAGTGACAGACATGGAACACAACTAAGTCACTCCAGTTGTGTCAGCTGAGGCTGTCCTACACCAGCTGGCAGCCTGCCAGTCATTAGGCCAGGAAGATGAGGAGACCTCTGAGCTGAGCACCCAGACACGTCAGCAATGGGGTTCATTGTTACATGTCATTGAGATTTTGTGATTGTCACAGCAATAGCTGGCAATCCATGACTGGTGCGTTGGAGAAGCCTAGGTTTACACGCACGCAGTCTTTGTGAAACTCCCGGTGACCACTGTCACCTTACCTGGGAGGCACAGCAAGCCCGGAAGTGTCCCCTCCCATGAAGGAGGTGGAGCAGGACAGTCTTCTTTTTCCTGAAGAGGAAGATATAAAGTATGTAATGCTCATGATTTAAAATGTAAATCTATGTAAACAAACTTCCCTCAGTAGAGAGAGCCTCCTGCAACCTGGGTTGAGGCCAGAGTTGGTATCTTTTTGGGTGGAGATGGTCGGTGGTTTCGCCTGTAGCAGTCTGAGATACGGAAGGAGGCGTCCGAATGGTGGCTGAGGGAAGGTAAGTTTCCGTGAGCAGGCAGCTGACAACGCCTGAAAGCCACACGTGTAACTGGAGAAACAGCCTCCCCGGGCCCTTCCCCAGATGCAGTGGAGGAGAATAGGGCCCTTAGCCAAGGATTGAACTGAGAGAGTGATTTTGTGTAGCTCTGGGAGGCGCCCTGTTTCTGACGTCCTCCTTTTGTATTGGCCGAAAGCACAGGGAAGGCAAACAGTGTTCTGCATGATGCGTGACTCGCTGACTCCAGGGAGCGGGAACCAGCAGGCAGTCAGGAAAAAGTGTTTCCTCCCTGTAAGGCCGACAGCCTTGCTAAGAGCCGGATGAACACCACCCACCCCTCTCTACGCCTGATAACAGTTTGTCAGGCAGAACACATGACTCAGCATCTGGCTCCTCCATGCGGCTCCCCTCGCCCACTTCTGCATTCTGCCCCCAGGTCTGTATCCAGCACTAGACTATGCACTGTCAGCACCAAGCTGGGCATTTGAACCTCAGCACTGAACTGTGCACCCTCAGCACTAAACTGTACAGCTGAACCTGCGAAAATTGAAGAAATCCCGCTGAGCCTTTCCCAATGGCAGCCCACCCCAGGCATCCTAGGCCAGTCCCCCTCTAACCCCCATAAACTCCCCTGCCCTGAGAAGTCAAGGGCGACTTCTCTGGCCCCTTTCCCCAGGACCACAGAACCCCGCCCGGGAGATAAATAAATTGGCATCTGATTGTTCTTATACTGGCCTCAGTTTCCCCATTTTAAACTCGGCAGTAACCACTACACTCCTCAACAAGGGTTAATTTTGTATGCTCCCTGAGAAAGAACGTTTTCTTTGGAAGACATGCATGCACCCTTGTCCCGCCAAGTGTGACAGGGACGTCAACAGGTGGAACACAGCTGATTCGGATGGGAGCCCGGCCTGCAGGTGGCCTGCCGATCCTGGGCAGTCTGCAACACCAGGAGCGCAAGAGCCCCCGCTGCTCTTCAGGGCTTGATGGAGGTGCAGCCACCGCCTTCCATGTTCTGAGACCCGCCACTGTCCTCCTCTGCCCACGGCTCATTCTGTCCTGAGTTTCTGCCATTTGGAGAAATGATTTTTTGAGACTCAGAGGAGCCAGGTCAGAAACCTCAGGTCCATCATCACGGCCCCTGCCCTGGTCATAGGTGCCGAGTGCTTCAGGGAGGGTTAGTTTCCGACTGCGTTCGTGTGCATGTACCTGCCTCGTGTTGCAGCCAGTAGGAACCAGAAATGGGAAGGGGACTGACTCATCTCCATCCTTCTGCTTATGTCTCGGAGGAGGCTCATTCATGTTTCACAGCAAAGTGGGAAGTGGCTCCTGGAAGGACAGGGAGTGAGCACGGAGCAGGAGAGGCCCAAAGTCTTTCTTTCAAAGTATTTGAACCCATAGCCACTGGTCAGAGTCATTCTAGAAAGGGCTGACTAGGATTTTCTGTGGCGTATGTGTCCTTAATAGCTTGGTGCCTTGACCCCAGAGCTTGTTCCTCACTCATGCTACACGTCCACCAGTGGTCTGTGGGGACGCTACTCCAGGTGGCCACTCAGGAGTGCGTGGTAATGGAGGGTGCTTTCCTGGCCACTGTGGCAGGGGAAAGGAGTGTGGCATCCCCTGCACTGGTCCCTTGCGGGAGGCCACACATGTCACTTCCACTCGTCATTCCTGCTCGACTTGGATGAACAGACTGTCTGCACAGGGTCGGGCGTTCCAAACAACTTCTACAGATTTTGTAATTGATGAGTTGACATCCATTAATCATAGAGCCGAACTAATGGCCAAAGGTGACGTCACCCATTAGTCCTGCTTTTGAGGTAGCATAAAAGTCATATCACAGGCCCTCCGTCCACAAACCCCAGCTGCGATTTGTTTCCCGCCCAGTAAAGGCCGTCCCTGCTTTGCGACTTCTCTCCGCTGTGGCAGTGGAGGGTTAGGTCCGCGCTTTCCGAACTCCTGCCTCCTGCCCAGTCCTGGTTCTGCCTGGTAGCCCCATGTGTCATGGCGGTGCCCCTTTTTCTTGGGAACTGTAAGAAATAAGCGCTTGTGTCAAAGGCAGTTTTTCCTCTGCGCCTACCACCTTACCACACCTGAATAAAACAAATCCCAAATTCAAATCGTAAAACACGGGGAATGCAAGCTTGTTATGAGTAGACGACGGGGAATGTGTGTGGGCTTCACTGACGGCTGCGGCCTTGGTCCCCACAGTGCTCTGCGGATGCCGCATGATCTCTGCTGGCACTGCCTGCCTGCATGGCGCTTGCCTGCCATCCCTGGACCATAGGAGGTTATGGTTGTTGAGTGCAATAATTCCTTAACCACTTTGCTGTCTTGCCTCTTTATTGTAAATAAACACTGTAATATGTGCTAGATTTTCATCTTCTGTGAAATGAGAAAGGGGGTATGATATCATTTTTAAGGTGGAAACCAGGACGCAGAGACCTGGCTCCCACATTCCGTGGCTTCCCAGGGCTCGGTCACTCTGCCGCGGGTCTCACTGTGGCATCTTCAGAAAACCATGGTGCCAGGAAGTTGAAATCATATCTGAATCCAAATAAGACATATTCAGACTACTAGGGGCTCACGATCTGAAGTCTAAGGTTTATTCCGAATTTGTGGAGACAGCATTGGTAAATACATATGCTTTTTTAAAATGAAGGGTCCAAAAATATGGCATTTCCCTAAGCATCAAGTCGGACTGAGAAATAGGTACCATTGCTTTTGATTCCAGGGGAATTTGCAAAAACTCATGAGCTTGTTCTGGGACCCCGATCTGAGTAGAGACCTCGAAGCCTTCAGGACACAAAATTCCACTTGGTGGCACGCTGCCAATAACAGAAAAGGCAGAATACTGAGCAAGCCAGCTGCCTGCCCACCGGAGACAGTGCTCTCGAGAGCGTGGCGACGCTCCCCGCCGGGGCGAGTCCCTCTTTCAGCCTGGATGACTTTCTCCTTCTCAGTGTGCACCCTTCTTGACATTAAAGACATTATCCTGTGGAGCTTCCCCTGAGCAAAGACTCCTCTTTCAGCTCCTACAGCTTGGCTGGTGCTGCTCAAGAGAACCCCACAGTCCTGGCATCTGGTTTCCTTCTGGGAGGCATCTGCCCTGCTGAAAGAACAGAGAGAACAGGATCCCTGCAGCTCTGATTCTTAAGAGAAAGCAACATGACCTTGGCTGGGTGGATCTGCTCACATGAGGCTAAAGGAGAGGCCCGTGGCTGCCTGCAGGAAGTGTGCACAACTACGATGCTGCAACTGAAAGAAAACCCTCCGAATACGGGGCAGATCCCCGGCGTGAACAGAAAACCCTCCGAATACGGGGCAGATCCCCGGCGTGAACAGAAAACCCTCTTGCATGCTCTCTGTGCCCCCGACAGGGCACTCAATGCATAACTACATGCTGTTCTGGTCTTCAAACAGTGAAATGACTGGAATGTCTAATGCCATTGCTGGGATTTCCTGTGAGAGCTGATGCCCACGTTCTGCCACGTTCCAGGTGCCATTTCCTCTAGTTGTTTTCAATAGTTCACTCCACCGTTAGCATCTTTCGGAAAAGTATTGGCAGATTGCTTTCCCTAGAGGGAATAGAGGAGAATAAAATCCCATGATTTCATCTCTTAAAAGTTGAGAAACGAAAGTCAAAAACATCCAAATTTGAGGCTGCCTTTCCTAGTTTACACATGTTAATGTCCAAAGGATGTCCAGAAGTATTTACCTATCTCATATTTATAAAACTGAATCACAAACTTTAAGAAAATTGTTCTGGCTTTTGTTATTAATGTTCTCAGGATGCTTGACATGAAATTTCTGTTTTTCTGTAAAGCCGAGTTTCCAAATATTTGGAGAAACCTAAAATAGGTCTGCAAAATTCTGCTGAGGTCAGAATATTCAGAGGACGAGGCGTGACTAATGAGGAGCATGGATTTTGTGCTTCAGAGGCACTGAGCATTGATTAAAGGCCGTTAGGGTGGATTCTGACCAGGCAGCAGTGTCCCCTGACTTCATGGCAGTCTCTCTTTTGCAAAGAGGGGGTGTGCTTTGCCTCAGGCTTATGGAAATAATGTAGTGGGATCTCAAAATATATGATGTTCCCTTCAAAGCTGTAAACATTCCAAAAAGCAGTCATTCAGTCACTAGATCTTCACTAGATATTTCTTCTAATATAGATTTTAAAAATGGTTTTTGAGATCACTCTTGCTTTCATGATTTGAAAAGGTGCTCCTTAGAGAAATAAGGCAAAAGGAAAACTTTAAGGTGGGCATTTGTCCAGGGTGCCTCAAACATTTCTAGAACATTAGATAATCACTTGGCCTGCTTTTACAAATAGTGTCAGGTTTGAAGGCGAACTGGTTTCGGGAAGACACACTTTGACTCTGATGATCGGCCCGCAGCGGTTTCCAATGCAGATGTTTACACGCAGGAGAACCCCTCACACAGTGACCCCATCAAAGACAGCTCAGGGTTGAGCTCTCGGGACTCAGCTCTGCCACAGGCCACATTTTCCTCTGAGTTTAAGAGAATGACGCACACTTACACTCAAGGCTAAATTTCTTGAGTTAAGATTGTGAAAGTTGATTATCCAGGTTGGGTCGTTCTTATCATACCTAAGTAAATCAGAGAAAAGGGGTCTGAGTAAAAAGCGCTCAGGGTACATAACATCTCCCTAGAAATGCTGTCCTCTGCAAGTCCGGTGGTTGAAACCGCCTGTTATAACCAGAACACTGTCATCTGTAGCAGGTGAGAACAGCTGCAAATCGAGGTCTCGTTTTGCCCACCACAGTCACCCACTAATAGGACCTTACCGGCCCCCGAAATGCTGCTAATGTCGAAGAACTTTCTCCCAGTACCACACAGAACATTCCTCTTTTTCCAGCCTTCTCTTTGTTCTTCGGACACACCAAACACCACCCTGTCTGCCTCCACGTCATGAATCCAGTTCTCCCCTTCCCTTTGCCAACCATGTGTGCTGTAAGGAGCAGATAAGGCGGCACCGGTCAAGTGGAAATCTATTTGCATAAGAAGATGAGGGCGGGTTGGCCAGCCTTTGCCGTTTGCTGTGTAAACCTCACACCTGATCAGACCAATCCGTAAGCTCTACGTGAATCAGGCACCGCTCCTCAAGTCTGCCTGTGAAACCCGGCACACTCCTGGGCCCGCTGGTCTTCCCTTTCATCAGAGGCAGGGCTGTTCTCCTTTCTCTCTTTTGCTTCTAAACTTTCTCTGTGTATCTGTGTTCTAACTCTTCCTGGCACAAGACAGGTATTTACACCAGACAGGGACGCTGCTTCGTTAGTAACCGTCTGGATGATTTGCTGAGCCTCTTATGGTACGCACTGAGTCAGGTGCTGTATACCAGCAGTTGAATTTGTTGTAACTTCCTAAACATCTGGGAGAACTTCCTTTGGGCTTGACCCTTCCTATTGAAGTCCAGCTGACACTTTAAGTGTTTCTCTGTAGACCGACTCACTGAGTAGCCAGGAAGGAGGTCTGAATGTCGTTCTCTGCAGACTGACTCACTGAGTAAATAGCTAGGAAGGAGGTCTGAATGTGGGGGACAGGAAGGCTCCGCTTGCAGTGGGCGTGCACTGGGAGAAAGGCTTTCCCCATGAGCCTCTGCCACTTGGGGTTCGTTTGCATGGGACATTCCTCTCCCAGTCCATCTTCAGGAGGAATCTGCCATGAGTGAGGGCGGAGGGCAGGGCTGGAGTCTCAGCGCTATATTGCCCCTCACCGCCATCCCCAGAGCCAAATTCCCACTGCTTAAGGCTTTGCCTCATGTTGCACATCTCCCACTCACTGGTCATCCAGGCCTGGGAAGCCTCTAGACCTTTTCCATTTCGGGGCTGTTTGTGCTGTTTCCTCGGCTTCAAGTTTCCTCCTTCCTAGAGTGTCGGGAAGTCCTCCGTGTTTACACCTGCCCTTCTGAGAGGCCGTTCCTGCCCCTCTCGGTCGGTCCCGTTTTTGGTTTACATAGCACGTTCATCCATTTTTATTTATTATTTGTCTATTCAGCACTTTTTTTTTCTGTTGTCATGTTTTATTTTTTCCATTAGAATATAAGCAATGAGAGGGCAGGGCTGTGTCAGGCTTATTTGCTATTACATTTGCAGTATTTATCTTGTAGGCAATTAATAAATGTGAATAAATTACCTTCAATGCTATGAATTGTAATAACTGCGTTCCCTTCTTCACACAATTGTCCCACGGTCAACATAAGCGTGTATGTGTGTTCGGGTTCTATTTTTCACAGCATTTCCCATAGGACGATTATTTGGGGCAATGTATTGACCACCAGAGAAACGTGTGTGCATGTGCATGTGTGTGTGTAGGAGTGTGAGACACATACACAGATTTCTTTAAGGAATTAGTTCACATGATTATGGAGACTACAAGTCCAGAGTCGGTAGGATAGACCAGCAGGCTGCAGACCCCGGGAAGGGCCTGTGTGGCACTTCTGAAGGCCACCTGCTGAGGGAGGACAGTTTTTGTTCTCTATTCAGGCCTTCAACTGATTGGATGAGGCCCACCCACACTACAGAAAGCAATCCGCTGTACTCAAAGTTCACTGATTGAAGAATTAATCATATTCTGAGACACCCTCACAGAAACTGAACATATAATAGTATGTGACCAGAACAGTGTTTGACTACGTATCTGGGTGCCGTGGCCTAGGCAAAGGGTCACATGAAGTAAGTCAGCATAGACAGTCTGAGACTTTAATACTGGCAGACTCGTCCTGAAGTCAGGACGTCTCATCACCCACGTGGGAATGTAACTAGGAGTGAGTGTCCCCAGCTCCCTCCCGGTTCCGTGCAGGTTCTTACCCTGGCTGACCCCCAGAATGGGAAAAAGGACCCCGGAGGTGCAGTGAGTTTGCTGTTGGGATAAATATCATGGACCCAAAGAGTTTTGTGGAAAGAGATTTATTAGACAGAGAGAGACAAAGAAAGAAAGAAAGAAAGAAAGAAAGAGAAAGAGAGAAAGAAAGAAAGAAAGAAAGAAAGAAAGAAAGAAAGAAAGACAGACAGCTCCCACACTGCCGTGGGAGGGGACCCAGAGAAGGAATCCCTTAGGGAAGGGGCATCTGTATTTAAACCCGAGCTACTCCCGCCCCATTCATGTTCTCCTCCAATGAGAGGAGTTCTTTCAAATTCCTCTGCAGTGATTGATCTTTGACTTTGATGCCGGATTGGCTGCTTGGTCCCCAACTCTGAGTTACTCTGGCCCCTCCTCCCAGGACTTTCTGAGGGCTTTCTGGACAAAGGCCCCACCTGCCTTTCCTCACCCAGCCCGCAACAGGGACACCCAGACGAAGGACTTTACTTTTGAAACCCCCTCGGTTCCCGGATGGAGGCGTGGATCTGGGAAACTCCTGCCTTTGAAACCACGCCCCTCAGGGACCCCTTGTCAGGTTTCCCTAAGAGCTGTCATTTTAAGCTGTCATTTCAGTCCTTAAGTCTCTGAGATTCAGATGCAGGTTCATATGTGTAATAGGAGGATCAGTCTAAATCCAGAGCTGGCAAACTACAGCCCCCGGGCCAGATCCAGACCCTGTTGCTGATATGTGGCAGCGCAGGCTGAGAATCGTTTTTATGGATGAACATTTGGGATTCATTTGGTTCTACGGAACTGACTTTGAACTTCCAATAAGTAAAATGTTATCTCCTCAAGGAATTCCATTTATCTCATTTGTAGGCCTGTAATATCAAAACAAGCAAGTAAAAACTAAATGATGATGCCATAACTTGAATTTTGTTAAGAAAAATCTTGTGGAAATTTGTTTTATCTCTTCTTTTATTAGTCCCTACACAGTATGTTTGATTTTGTCTTGGCTCACGAAGCCTGAGACATTTACAATCCAATCCTTTATAAAAAGTTTGCCAGCCCTTCGTCTAAATGCCTCACGTCCTCAAGTCATGACATTCGTGTGCTGAGGCTCCTGTGAAATGTAACACGTTATAGGAGTCGTTCATTGGGTGAGTCGCTGGTACGCTTTTTGTTTAAAGAGCAACGTCTTAGATGAAATGAGTTTTGAGGTTTTTGGGGAAGTAGAGTGATGGGGTGTGGGGAAAGACTCCCCACTGCAGACAAACGTTCCCTACATGTCTGCCCCGATCCTGCACCTTTGTGCCTTCTGAAAACTAAGGAAACCAAGCCAAGGAAACCCCAGTGATGCTCTCACCTGCGGCCCTGGACCATCTTCACGCTCTCTCAGACATGCCTGGTTCCGTTCTCTTGCTCAGCCACGGACTCACCGTCACTTGCAGCAACTTCCCTGTCTTTAGAGTTGGTGCTGGTCTTTGAATTATTTCTTTGGCTGTGACTCAGTCATATCTGACTTGGATTCAGACCAGCACGCATAGTCCTACTGCTCCTACTCCTCCCTTCTAGCCGGGTCTGCTTCAAATACTCCAGGATTCAGCCTAGCAAACCGCAATCCAGCTCAACACTCTCTCTGGGCAGGTGTGTCTTCCAAATGCGCAGGCAGAGGAAGCGGAGAGGCTGAGTGGGCCTCTCATTTGAGCATCTGCTTTTTCCACGGCAAGCTGTTCTTTTCCATATCTTGTTTATAAGACAGAAAGGGATGTGCCTGAATTGTCCCGGGCACTACGTTAGGGCTCTACCTAGATGGCCAGGTTGCTTTCACTCTTTTGAGATTAATAATTGCATTTCATACTCACAGAGCCATTTCGGTTTGACACCAAGTACCCATACAGATAGTATTTGGAGTCCGTGAGAAGAGAGGTTTTGCAAATGTCTTAGAAAATAAATCAGCGACCATGTGAGAGGTCAGTGTGCACTGTGCTTCCGTTTTCCACTGCAGGCTTTTACTAACCTGAGCCCATTACAGCTTTGAATTCGTAAATAAGCCTGAGGCACAAACAGCTGTGAAAGTTGTTTGGTTGAGTGTTTTGGAATTTGAATGCTTAACAAAAGTTTGCAAAATCCTGTGAAATTTATTTTTTTTTTTTTTGCATTTCATTTACATCGTCTTATTTGTTCTTTCTGTTCACTTTAGTCTTATTTTCAAACCTGTAATTCAGGCCACCTAACTCTGCCATTGGCTGGAATTCCCAGGACACAGTGCCCCTGTGATACAGGTTTGCGTGCCCTCCCCGGGGACCCAGTGGGCATCACGAGGTTCCCCCTCCCCTTCCTCACCCAGCCCTGGAGTATGTTGGAAATAAAACAGAGAACTAAAGAAAGTGGAGAAACTGCCGGCCGGACCCCAACTCCATCCAGGAAAGGCGCGTGGCGCCAGGCAGTGAGCTGAGTCTCCGGGGTTCTGTAAAGCTCCAAGGACTGAAGCAGGAATGTTTTGCTGGAGGAAAAGCCTGAGGAGAAATTCTATTTTCTGCTTCTCAAGTAGATTTGGAACATTGCTGTTCCTTTCATTTATAAACAGATTTTTCTTCCAATGCTGATATTCGAGGAGGCATTTAACTCCTATGTATTTAAAAAAGAAGGGGATAAATAAATTCAAATGCTAAAAACACTATTTGCAGTTAATTTAAATACATATTAGAGTAATCACAAATTCTGACTGATTGTAATGCTTACTTCACACAGGGATTTAACTCTTTCTACCTGAATTGATTGTAAAATGAGCTTAAAGGACAGTCACTTCCTGAAGGTTGATCCGGTGTCTCTTGCTCCCTAGGAGACAGCTGGTTTCTGGCCTTCGGTTCAGATGGATTTGTGCACAGTCTACCTCCTTGTCTTCCCCACCAAGGGGGCCCCACCCACATACTTTATCACTTTTCGGTGATGCCACGGTTCCTTCATTACCTGGACTCAGAAGCTGGCTCTGCTTGTGATTTCTCTCTGCGCTCTGTCTTCTGCGTCTTTGCCTTTCCAAATCATGTGAGTCTCCCCAGCGCCCTGCTGGCAAGTCCATCTCCGTAACCGCCCTCCCTCCCTCGTTCCTCGCAGTTGCTGCCCTTCCAGACTGCACGCGTTGGCGTGGCTCTACTTCCTCTCACATACGGTCAACACCGATCCACAGAGCTTTCCTATGCATTAAGCATGATTCTCCTCATTTTATAGATGAATCAGCTGGGACACAAAGGACTTGACGGGCGTGTCCAGTGAACACCAACAGTTAAGTATTGAGGCCAAGACTGGTACTGGGCACCTGGAGAGCAGGCTGCCGGGCTTGCTGTTCCCAGTGGGTTTTCTCTTTAATGCACATGCAGACCCCGGTTTTGTTCACTGCTCATAGCCAGGAGCTACGGACAAAGGCGTTTTATTACCCATAGGGATAAGTCAGTTTGTTCCCACCAAACAGTCTGGCTGCTTATGCTCGTGGCCCAATACCGAGATGAAGATAACCTGGGAAAGAAGAGAGCTTATTTCTGTAACCGGGTACAAGGAGAAGGCCTGGAAAATATTGCCAGACCAACTCAAAATGACAAGGTTTCCAGAGCTTATATACCTTTTGAGCTTTGTGTCTGTGTGTACATGTGCCTTCATCTAAACACACAGTGATTGACTTCTAATCTATAACTAAGGGATGAGCTGAGAAGCCCTTCCTCTGGAGCCACAGTAAATTTATTAAATAGAGGTAGGTCCAGGCGATTACCTTTATATCTTATCTCCTACTGAATCATGGAGGTTAGGGGACTTCCTTTAGACCCCCAATAAAACATTGCTGTGAAGGTCTGGGGAGTTTCTTCAGCCCCCAGTGAAACCTTGTTTAATCCTAAGCAGCTCCTGTAAAGAATTCCTTCATTATCCTGTCAGGCTCCAAGGCCCGGGAGAGACCTGGGCAGAACTCTTGGTGGGTTTTTGCTACATATAAGGACACTGGCCCCCTCAGCTTTCAGGTAGCTTAACCACTCAGTTAGTGCTGAGACAGTTGTGACGGACGCCTGCCTGTTCAGCTGTTAGTGAGATCAGGCCGGCGGCAAAAATCTCCTTGCTTGGCATAAAATAGCCTCTCCAATCCATCTAATTGCCTTATCTGTTCTTCTGTCACTCTCTTCAGCTCCTCACAACTCTGCTCCAGGCAGATGGGACTGTTTTGTCCCTCAGCTGCACCCGCACACACGTCCTCCAAACCTCTGCTCAGACAGTACCTCCGCCTAAGACGCCATTATTCCTCCTGCTGGAGTCCCTTATTTTCTTTTCTTTTTTTTTTTTTTTTAATTTTTATTGCATTATAGGTTTTGGGGTACATGTGCAGAACGTGCAAGATAGTTGCCTAGGTACACACATGGCAGTGTGTTTTGCTGCCTTCCTCCCCCTCACCCACACTTGGTATTCATCCCCAGGCTATCCCCCCCAGCCCCCCCCGCTGTCCCTCCCCCATTCCCCCCCAATAGACCCCAGTGTATAGTAGACCGCCTCTCTGTGTCCACGTGTTCTCATTTTTCTCACCCACCTATGAGTGAGTATATGCAGTATTTCTTTTTCTGTTCTTGTGTCAGTTTGCTGAGAATGATGTTCTCCAGATTCATCCATGTCCCTATAAAGGACACAAACTCATCATTTTTGATTGCTGCATAATATTCCATGGTGTATATGTGCCACATTTTCACAGTCCAGTCTATCATCGATGGGCATTTGGGTTGGTTCCAGGTCTTTGCTATTGTAAACAGTGCTGCAATGAACATTCGTGTGCATGTGTCCTTATAGTAGAACAATTTATAGTCCTTTGGATATATACCCAGTAATGGGATTGCTGATGGAAATTTTGATTTTTTCTTCTTTTCCTCCAGTTTTGGACTGCTGGAATATCCGCATGCAAGTATTTATGCAAACACACGTTTTCATTTGTCTCGGGCAACTATCCAGGAGTGTGATTGCTAAGTCTTGCAGTCCTACAAGCAATTTATGAGAATTCCAGTTACTCCTCATCCTCAGCATCATTCCATATTCTCCACGTATTGTAAATTTAATTAATATTCTATACACTGTTTCAAATATTATATATAGCTTTGTTGGGTCTGTCCAGCTGCAGAGAGTTATTATGATAGCCAATCGAGCTCCTCTAGCTCAATTTTCATTATAGTTCTGAGGACAGGTTAGTGTTAGGCAAATCATTATTTGCTTCTGCTTAGAGCAAAGGCATTAATTACAGCTTCTATTAGAATTTTTTTCCTTTTATTAAACCAATATTGATTGATTGCCTAGAATATGACAGATATAAATAACACCTGATTCCTGCCTACCGGGAATTCATGCTCCTGTGGGAGAGATGGACCAATAATCACAATTGCAATAGAATGTGGTTCATGCTAAATCTCAGAGGAGGAGTGGCTGATCCGTTCAGCATGAGACCTGAGGTGTTAGCAGTATTCCCCATATCTAAATGCAGAAGTGACTCTGGAATGGCAGGGGAATTGTTGAAGCTCATGTATGTGGTTATAAGGTTTCTTTCCCCCGACACCAAAGATGTGGTACGTTTTTCAGCACTGATTCTCCATCAGTTCCCCACCACCAACTGAGTGTTCAACAATTCAATCCATTCTGACACTTGGTTCCACAAGACTGCCTCCCTCCACTTCAGATGGCGGCCACAAACGGGTTGCCCAGGCTACCCACATTTCTGCCTGGCTGACAACAAATTTGGAGGTTCCCTTGACATTTGCTTGCGCACGTTTCAAAGCTCACTAGAATGACTCCTAGAACTCAGAGAAAGCATTACTTACGAGTATTGGTTTACTCTGACAGACGTGCTCAGGAATAGCCACATGCAAGAGACTCACAGGCAGGGACTTGGGGTGCGTGCGTGCCTGGAGCTGCCACACGCTCCCTGGGTTCCTGCCCGCTAGCACCTTGAGGGGTTCCTCATCCGAGAGGTTCTCAAAGCCCCATCGTCTATGGGTTTTCATGGAGGTTTCACTACACAGCATAATTGATCAAAGTATTGACCATTGGTGATTAAACTCAGTCTCCAGCCCCTCTTCCCTTTTCAGAGGCAGGGGAAGTTGGGCTGAAAATGTCAACCTTCTAGGGGCCCAGCAAGAGTCACCTTCTTAACTTAGACTCAGTAGTGTTGAAAGGGGCTTATCATGAGCAACAGAAGACACTCCTGCCACTTCAGAAATACCAGGGCTTCAGGAGCTCTATGCCAGGAACCAGTGTCAGCGACCAAATGTATTTTCTGTAACACCATAGAAGTCTAGCTTATTGACAAGAAAAAAGAATCATTCATGACATTTGTTAAAATGATAAAACAGAGTTCATTCAGGGGGCCTCCCTTGGTAAGTAAAGAGATCACTGCCGTGGGCTTTCACAGTGGGGGAGACAAATTGGGCTCAGCTCCAAACACATCACGAGCAAGTGGGGTTGCAGTTAGCAGAGGTTGCATCTCTGCAATCCAGCCCAAGCGACAGAGCAAGACTCCATCTCAAAAACGACATCAACAACAATAAGCTATAAAGGAACCTTCTGATCTTCCCCAGAATTAGGTCATAAGATCCGCATGTGACAGGTGCCCACCTTATACCCGGAAGTAACGAATGTCCTTGTCTCTCTGCACATGAGGACACCGGAAAGTCTGAGAATTCTAACAGGCCTGGTTAGAAAACTGTTGCCTCTGCTGCTGTTAGGTCCTCCTCCTAGGTCCAGTCATACTTCTCCAGGGCCATCCGCTTCCTGCATCCAGCATCAGACTCACGGATCACACTGTTCCTCATGTCACCTGAGACCTGCTTTGGTAAATGCGTAGCTTTCTGCTTGCTAATCTGTCTCTTGTTACATGGGCTTCGGCCACGAACCTAGTGATGGGTACGAAAGGAAATCTTTACTCCCCGTCCAAGCCACTGTGATACGTGTGATGAGGGGAGACCCCATCTCTGCATAGAGACCCCATTAAATCCCATCTTTTCACAGAGACACAAAACCTTTATTTCGAGCCAACAAAATATCCCTAAACCTAATCCTCACCTGGAAAGACAAAAGCTATTATGATGTGGGCAAAACTAAGCTCAGCAAGAAAATGCTGTTAGTGCTTCTACTTTTTCTTTCTCAGTGAAAAATGCAATATGGTTAAATCCTTTCCCCGCGTAATCTCTTTCTGATGTAATATTTTGTCTTCAGCCACATGGGACTTCAAGATCTGAACATAAAGTTGAAAACCTTGAGACAGTTACTTGTAATCCTCCGGGGTTGACCGAAAGCCTTTCCGTGGGCTTTGATGAGGGTAAACATCCAACCCCTGTGGGTTTGTAGGACCTCACGGTACAGTCTGAAGTCTTTTCTGCCTCCATAAAGGTTTAGGCAAAGCTCAGATTCTTCCACAAATGAGCTCATTGAAAGCCACAAACACAAACACCTATTACAATTGTTTTGTCAGTGAATAAAAATTACTGATAATGTGGAAATATATTTTCTTTTTGACTATGAAAACAAATGTTTCTCTTTTACAGGCTTCCTGTTAAGTTTATGTGAACAACAAAAGGTTACACACACACACACACACACATACATACATACACACACGCATATATACACATACACACACATACACACATGCACACACATACACACACGCACACACATATAGACATATACACACATACACACAATTATATACACACATGCACGCACACACATATATACACACACATACACACGTGCACACACACATACACATGTGCACACACACGCACACACATATAGACGTATATACACACATACACAAGTATATACACACATATATACACATACACACACGTGCACACACATACACACGTTCACACACACACATAGACGTATATACACATACACACAAGTATATACACACGCATGCACACACATATACATATACACACACATACACACGTGCACACACATATAGACGTATATACACACACAAGTATATACACAGACGCATATATATATATACACATACACACGTGCACACACATACACACATGCACACACATGCACACACATATAGACATATATACACACATACACACAAGTATATACACACGCGCACGTGCACACACACACACACACACACACTTGACTGGGATTCTGAAAACCAAATTCTCATTGTTATTCTCACAGCCTGTTTCTACTTTCACTGTTTTTGTTGAGATGAGGCAGGCGTTGGATGGGAGTTGAATGTGGTGTAGGGGAGGATGTCAATTTTAGAACTCTCTTTGGCTTTATGCAAATTTTCAGCCAACTGGAAACTTCTTGAGGAAAAACAAGGAGAAAAAGGTGCTGTCAGACCTTCAACTGTAAGTCAGTTTCACAAACTTATTTTTAATGTTTCCCTTAAAATATGGCTGTACTTTTCAGTATATTATTTTGGCTCACCTGCTCCTCTATGTGTGTTAATAAATAGGACACACTGTTTGCCTTTGGTGCTCTGTACAATGTTGGTTATGTCGGTGCACGTCGTTAGGGTGTCCACAAGGTGACTGGATTATGAGGTGAGGTCCTTGGAAGCCTATCTGCCATCTAAGCCCTGCTGGCATTTTCCTCCACTAATGCTGGGGGGTTACTTCAGAAGAGGCACAGCAAACACATGAATGTTTTATTACAAAGTTGCCCGTATTTGTCCTTAGAACAGGTCCATTGACGGAGGCGCGGCAGGATTTGGAAGGTTCCCACTGCGATGTCACGGCAACATTACAGACACTCTTAACCCTCCAAGTGGGGTGAGGGATGGTAGAGGGTGGGCATGTCCTCGCCAGAACACATTGCTTAATGATCTTTTAGTAGCAGCGGAGAGTCACGTTCCTATGATCAAATACTATTCCAACTGAATACGAAATGAATTCATAACGACAGAATATTAAAGGCCCTATCCAATAAAAGAGCAGATTAAATGTCAGATCTTCATTAGGGCTTCTTTAATCCAGGTTCTTTCTGTGGTTTTGTGACAAATCCTTTCATTCTAGCACTTGAACCTAAGACTCTTAGGTCTATTCTCATTTGAAACAAAGGGGGATTTAATTATTTTTAAAGTAGAATTTATGGTCTGGTGGGTAAGACTCATAAGTAGAATCTGGAAAGCCTTTAATTTTAATGTTGGAATGATTGACATCTCTGACCTCTTACAGAGCTGTAAAGCCCAGTGACTTAGTTTCCATATAGGTTAAAAACAGAATCCCATAAAATGGGTAAATATTTGTAATGGTGCAGATTGGTAACATTTATCAGGTGACATCAGGATTCTTAATAGTCTGAGTGGGCTCGTGTAATTCTGAAAAAAATACAGTCACTAATTCTAAGCAAGTTACTCCATGTAACTGATTTCATTAGTTAATATTTGAGAAATATTTCAGAGATGGAAGGCATAGTGGGATGTAATTACATCCAGGCCTGAACAAATCAGACTTCGGTAGTATTCTGGTTTTTCAGATGAGAAGTATATTTCGTGGACAGGAAAGCCCAGCAGGAGGGAGCTTCCGGAACGCCCATCCCAGGTTCCCCTCCCAGGGAACCCTAAAGTGTCAGATCCAAAAGCAGCACGACTCTGCCACGAAAGAGTTGATTCAGTAGACGAATGAAACTAGCCTGCAAAACTTAGAAATAACTTTCATTTTATTTTATTTATTCCAAATAATTTATTATTTATTATTTCCAAGTGCATTTATGGTCCTGGTTATTGGAATGCAAAATAAAAATGGAAAAACAAAATTTAGCTACCAGAAACCAAATCTATGCATTCATATTTCAGAAAATTGTACGCTCTCAAAGCTCACGTCAGGTGTTCGTTGTATTTGAAGAGATTTTGTGTGAGAGATTATAGCATTTAGACCCTTATGTTGGGTTCAGATAGGAAAGAAATGGTCTCATACATAACTCCATTTTGGTTTATTAATCTGTAGACCAAAGAGTTCCAATTGGAATTCTTTGTAGCCAGAATACTTACGGTACAGTAATCAGTGCTGCTATTAAGGATGACTTAAGACAAAACGATATTGTGATGGATTCTAGACGATGAGATCAAAGATTCACGTTCAACTGACTGTACTGATTACATTTTAGCTACTGATTCTTGTGACACAGGTGTTGGTGCTTTCAAAGATCACATGAAATAAAGTAAATTGTTAATACTCAAAAAGATAATAATGCGGTGGCTCATGCCTGTAATCCCAGCACTTTGGGAGGCCGAGGAGGGTGGGTCATGAGGTCAAGAGGTCGAGACCATCCTGGTCAACATGGTGAAACCCCGTCTCTACTAAAAATACAAAAAATCAGCTGGGCATGGTGGCGCGTGCCTGTAATCCCAGCTACTCAGGAGGCTGAGGCAGGAGAATTGCCTGAACCCAGGAGGCGGAGGTTGTGGTGAGCCGAGATCGCACCATTGCACTCCAGCCTGGGTAACAAGAGCGGAACTCCGTCTCAAAAAATAAATAAATAAATAAATAAATAAAATAAAATATAAAATATCACAAAACAAGTATCATGTAAGGTCCTAAAATAGAAAACAGTAGTTAAGTGGGACCCATGTATATTTGCATTAAGTCATTAAACTAAATCCATTTCTTTTTTGATAGGATACGACTCTCATACATCAGATATAGCACATACAGCCCCTGTGAAAACTTCAATGTCTTTCTTTGTAAACTAGTTGTAGAAATATGGGCTGCCATGTATCACATTTGCAGACGTTTCAGTTCTTCAACAGCTGTATTCGGGATGTGTTGACGAATCAATATCAGCCTTGGGGAGGATCTAGTAGCATGACAAGGGGTTAAGTGATTCGTCATGTTCCATTTTATGTATATATTTTTATCAATGCCTGCGCTATTGAAAGTACTCAACAAATACGTGTTCAGAAAGAAAGTCACCAATTTATATAAAGCATGGACAGTGTGCTTAGCGGGTAATGACAGTTGAAGAGGCAGATATTCAGAACGAGGTTTTTAGGTTACATTAGAGGGTGAGACCAACCAGGTAGAGCTTTACAGGGGTTGAAGCAAAGTTATGGCTGAAGTTAAAAGAACTACCGATGTGAATATCAGGCAGTCACTGATATTGACGTAAATATCAACAGCCGTTCCTGTGGGCAAGGCAAGGATGTAAGTCAGCTGCTACAATTATTCACCTGCAGGGACTGTGGGTTATTGTATTCTAATCCTCAGGAATTAGCCTGGCATCTGGGCACGACGGGTGCTCATCAAAGGTTTGTTTAATGTGGCAGATTGTGTTTTGCAACCATGTGTGATCACAACAATTTCTTCCACTGGCTCTTCTATATATGACCCCTGCCAAGCAACGGAGTCCACCTCTCCTCCTCCTTTTATAGGGGCAAGAATAATAACATCTTTGACCAATGAAATGCAGCCTAAATAATACTGTGCTGGTTCTGGATGCAGCCCTTAAATACTCCCAAAGCTTCTGTGTCCTGCTTTTTAGAAGTCAGCTGCCATTTTAGAAGTGTGACTAAAATAGTGTGACTTTGGGATTCTCAAGCTATGAAAAATCCTAGCCATGGGTCACCTGGGGTCAGGAGTTTGAGACCAGCCTGACCAACACAGCGAAACCCCATCTCTACAAAAATTAAAGATTAGCCGGGCAGGATGGTGGCTGCCTGTAATCCCAGCTACTCGGGAGGCTGAGGCAGAAGACTCACTTAAACCTGGAGGCAGAGGCTGCATTGAGCCGAGATTGTGCCACTGCGCTCCAGCCTGGGTGACAGAACGAGACTCCATCAAAAAATAAAAAGTCCCAGCTAAGTGGCAGTTTCCTTAGAGTTGGAGAGGAGCACATGTGGAGGCCAGTCGGGGGAAGGCTCACGGAGGGGAGTGAAGACCCCAGGCTGCAGGCACGTCCCACGTGGCTTTTGGATGACTCCAGCCCCACTGCTGTCTAATGCAACCACCTGGGAGATTCTAATCATCAACAATGATAAGGCCAGTCAAACCAGAGAACTATGAAATAAACTAATAAGCTGCTGGTTTAAGTCATTAATTTTGGGAGTGGACTTTAATGTAGAAACAGGTATCACTGAATGACTGAAAGAACTGTAATTAGATTCTAGAGGGGTATTTTTTTTTTTTTTTTTTTTTTTTTGAGACGGTGTTTCGCTCTTGTTACCCAGGCTGGAGTGCAATGGTGCGATCTCAGCTCACCACAACCTCCGCCTCCTGGGTTCAGGCAATTCTCCTGCCTCAGCCTCCTGAGTAGCTGGGATTACAGGCACGCGCCACCATGCCCAGCTAATTTTTTGTATTTTTAGTAGAGACGGGGTTTCACCATGTTGACCAGGATGGTCTCGATCTCTTGACCTCGTGATCCACCCGCCTCGGCCTCCCAAAGTGCTGGGATTTAGAGGGGTATTGATGGGGATGGCACCCACATGCAATTTCTATTTCTGGGAAGGGGAAGAAAAATGGGAAAGAAAATATGCTGACTTCATTAAACTGTGAAGTGCTTTTTAGTCCATTTTTTTGCGGCTATCACAGAATACCACAGACTGGGTAATTTATAATGAACAAAAATTTATTGACTCACATTTCTGGAGGCTGGAAAGTCCAAAATCGAGGGGGCCACCATCTGACAAAGGCCTTCTTGCTGTATTATAACATGGAGAAGAAATCCCATGAGGAGTAAAGAGAGGGAGGAAGAGAGGACCTACTTCTGCAGTAACAGCACCTGCTCATGCATGAAGGCAGCGTCCTCAGGACCGAAGCGCCTCTTAAAGGCCCCACCTCCCAGTATCATCACAATGACAGTTAAGTTTCAACATGAGGTTTGGAAGGGACAAGCATTGACACCAAAGCAGCTTTTACATGGAAGACTTAAGAACTGAGAGTAAGCTTAGTTCGCTGTACCCCACAGGCAGAACTGAGGGCAGGAGTGAAAGTTACTAGGAAGCTCCTGCCCTTTAAAATTAGAAATGTTGTAACATTGTAATGGCTGCTGCTATCACTAATGAGACCAGCTACTTTGGCAGGCTGTGTTACCCATCAGGACATTTTTATGGAGCAAAAACTCAGAGGTTACCCACCAAGCATGCAGCAGGAGGGAGTAATGGGGTGGGTTGTTGGTAGGTGGAGGTGTGGAAAAGTTGAACCAAGGTACAAAAATAACATTGGTTGACTCTAGAAAGAGTGTGTTTACATTTGAGTTTCAAAGGGCGTTGATCTTACCCCACGATGTTAAGAGTATTGCCATTTAGCCACATACACTTCAACTGTAAAGACGTTACATGGAAACTACATTTCTGTTTCTTAACTTAGGCGAAGCCTGATATTTCCATGACTTTGTGAATTAAAGAATTACATCACTTATCTACAAAATTTAGACTTTTCTGTGCTTTTATTTATAACAGAAAATTTAGTTTAGAATAGTTGTTTACAAATGTCACACATGGAATCACCCAGGAAGCTTCTTTAAAAAATCCTAATGTCAGGCCGGGCGCAGTGGTTCAAGCCTGTAATCCTAGCACTTTGGGAGGCCGAGGCGGGTGTATCACGAGGTCAAGAGATCGAGTCCATCTTGGTCAACATGGTGAAACCCCATCTGTACTAAAAATACAAAAAATTAGCTGGGCATGGTGGCACGTGCCTGTAATCCCAGCTACTCGGGAGACTGAGGCAGGAGAATTGCCTGAACCCAGGAGGCGGAGGTTGCGGTGAGCCGAGATCGCACCATTGCACTCCAGCCTGGGTAACAAGAGCGAAACTCCATCTCAAAAAAAAAAAAAAAAATCCTAATGTCCAGGCTATTCTCTATAATAAGAAAGTCAAAAACTTAAAAAACAAATTGTAAAAAATAAAAATCCAGAAAGAGTATCGTTGAAAATAATCCACAAGCCTATAGAGAAGGTCTTGAAGGCAACAAGTGTGGCCAGTTAGAGAAACTCACTCATGAAAACGAGACCCCGGAAACTGGAAGTCTCTCTGTTCTAAGGACGATGTGATTTAGAGGGACTAGAGTGTTTTGGTAACAAGAAACTAGTGGAGGCCACAGCTACAAGAAAATGCACTGGACTAAAGTTTATTCATCTTACTTCTGAGTTATCTTCCATATCTGCAAATGAAGGCGATTGGTGTCACCACCTGAGAGGCCACAAGGGCCAATGTTTCAGTGTTTTTGATATTCTTTGAACCAGTGCATGTAGGCAAGTCCTACAGGTTTTATAAGACCTTAAGACCTATATACACTTTCTTAGTTATAAGTGAACATGCTAGAAGAGTTATTTATGTGAGATAAGTTTAAGAGCCAAACATTTAAAAAAATAGTGTTTTATGTGTAATATTGCCTCGGCATTGATTCTCTGTTCAATATTTTGAAGAGTAAAATATGGTAATTCATGTCGCAAATGAAGAGAAGCTAAACCCAATATAAATGACAAGGTAATTTAAAAATGACTTATTTCAGTAATAAAACAAATTTCGTTCGTCTCTTCTATAGCTTAGTCTTCTCTGAGAACTCATCTATTTTGCTTTACTGCACCGACTGGATGAACTGTTGATGAAGAAACTGGAAAACGTTTTTGAAGTGAACCAACTTTTATGTGTCTTCTGTGAAGAGTCAGCTTTCAGGGCTGGGCGCGGTGGCTCACACCTGTAATCCCAGCACTTCGGGAGGCCGAGGCGGGTGGATCACGAGGTCAAGAGATCGAGACCATCCTGGTCAACAAGGTGAAACCCCGTCTCTACTAAAAATACAAAAAATTAGCTGGGCATGGTGGCACGTGCCTGTAATCCCAGCTACTCAGGAGGCTGAGGCAGGAGAATTGCCTGAACCCAGGAGGCGGAGGTTGCGGTGAGCCGAGATCGCGCCATTGCACTCCAGCCTGGGTAACAAGAGCGAAACTCCGTCTCAAAAAAAAAAAAGAGTCAGCTTTGATTGTCTTCCCATAATTATGGGACACTTCAAATGTCAGAACTAGATGGATTCTCTTGCGGATGGAGGAACTATCCCAAGATTGGCTTTGATTGCGATGTTTACGCTCTTCTTGATTTCATCAAATGCTGTCATTAGCTTAAATTGTGTTTGTTGGAGCCAATGGATACACTTAAATGACTCTAGTATTAACAGAATGTTGACAGGAATAATAGCTATTAGCCCAAATAGCTTCAGAAGAAGGAATCATTTGCCCAGAGACAGCAGATAAGTAGCCTGCAGTGCTTCTTGAGTGGGTGCTGTGTGTTAATGCTTTCCCAAAGTTGGATTTGAAAACTCTGCTCTTTAATTGGTTGCTATGTCAATACACTAATACTGTCTACTGTATTCGCACCCGTACGTGTCATTAGTTTATTAAGGTAACATCATTGCCATGCAATAACATGATCTATAATCTTTCAAAACAGTCCTTTTAAAAGACATGAAATCAGTATTGAGTGCATTTCCTGAAAGTGTTATGAAGACTCTAATGTGTCACATTCTGTAAGTCTGATCGTTTCTAGAACAGGGTAGAACTCACCGGTATTTACTCCGTGTCGCCCCTTCAGCTCCATGTTCTGTTACACATTTCTATCATTTGATATTTTTAACATCTTATTGCCCTTAATGCTGACGTGCCCTGTGCCCAGTGTCTAGAGTCCAGCCTGCCCATCTACCATGTAAACGGACAATATTTGTGTTCGTTGGAATGAATAAAAAAAAGATTCAATGGTTAGGCAATCACATTAAAATATCTATATAAGTTTGAACTTAAGCGAAAGGCTGGGCCGAAACTATAGGACCGAAATTTGGTCTGACATACAGAAAACTAGTAAGTTTTGTTTTTAATAAACTCCCAGGCATCAACAACACTGTGCATCTGTTAAATCAAGTTTAGCTTAACTGCCCCTCACATATTTTCTGTTTAGCCTAACGGTGTCTTTGTACGTAGTGAATAGAACTATAATCTTAAGGACGTATAAACAGACTATATCCTACTCTTGTACCAATCGCCCAGCTTGGGTCAGTCCAAGGGGCCAGCTGTTCAAACCACATTCAGATACGGCAAACACCGTGCTGTAACCAATGCAGCTGCTTCTGCGCCTCATTTCCATTTTCAGTGTGTCACTGTCCCTTCTCTGTCCATCAGTCTGCTACCGTGTGGCCGTGCGGGAGGCTCGCTCATCCTGCTCCGGTTCGGAGGGCCGCCTGATCGGCAAATCGGTCCTGTCTCAGTTAAATTCTGCTGAATTTAATTTGGCCGAGATTTTTATTTTAACACATTACAGATGCAAAGATAAACAATGATGAGAATATGTCAAAACCCTTCTGGGGTGCACTGAACGCCTCTTGCTGTGATTCTACGATGTAGTTCAAAAACCATATTTTGTTGGCAACTTCCTGAGTGATATTGGAAGCACAGATACACTGCATTTCTGGGCAAACGACCATGACATGCCCTGGAGATTTGGAATGAATGGTGTTAAGATAACCCGTCTCTCTCTAGCGGGGCAGCCAGCCATGGGTGTCCTCTCTTCCACTTTATCACTGGGGAGGACTGGGCGCGGGGCAGCAATGTCGACGGGCATTGATCTGTTTCAGAAATGAATTAACTCAGCGTTGCCAGGACCGAGCAGTGACTTCAGGCATTCCCTTTTAAAAAGATTGTATCTCATTTTCTTAGTAAAGAGATGAGAAAAAGGTGGAAACTGAGAGAAGCTAGGTAAAAACTCCAGTGATCTGAAGTAAGTCTGAAGGAGACTTTTTTCCTCCTATAATCTATTTACCATCTGATTATCCTTCAGTGAAAGATGATGTTTTCCAACCAGCGAGAGTCAGGACAAATATATGGATGTTGATTTGGAAGGAGACTAAAAAATTATCCCTGCTGTAATTTTTTTTCATTTTACATCCTCCCTAAAATAACTCAGAAAAATATTACTTTTATAAAATACTGCAGTGAACACAGCCCTGGAATTCCGGTATTATAACAGCTTTCAGATGGAGGCATAAAGTAATATTCCAAAGTCTTAGAAACCATCAGTCTGAGTAAAAATCTGACTTTGAATATTGGACTGCAGGGCCATTACTTCCTCTCGGTGGTGTGTTTCCAATTTTAGGGACGGGGGAGGGGACGGACAAACTGCTCACAGACACACCTTCTCCCAATATCAGTCCCATTTGTTTCGATGGATCTAATGGTTTTACTTTCAAGCTTAATGCCCTGAGATTTTTAATAATCTCAATTTCTATCAGAAACACCCCCACCATCAAAACTCTGTCTTATGAACTGATTTCTTTTGATTTGTAGAGTGACAGGGTAAATAATGTTAAATTCATCACGTGTTGCATGACATCTTCATTAGACCAATCACAGAGGATGGCTTTAGTGGGCAACGCGTGGGCAGTCACAGTCCTGCAGAGCTTCCCACTGGCACTGCTGGGCCAGAGTGTGGGTGACAGAACAAAAAGATTCTGTCCAAATTTCTTGGCAGGCCCCGTCAGGCAGGCTGCAGGAGGAGAGAAGACGATGGATGCTTCGATAGATTATTAAGAGGCTGTTTCAACATTAAAAATATGAGGCAATTATATCAATACTACGTGCTACCAAAAGTAATATATAATAAAAATATTCTGAGACAGAAAAACACATTCAAATGCAAATGAAGGGAACCAAAATGAGAAAATAATGAGCGAAATAGCAAAAGTTAAAACTTGGGTATGTTTGTGTGACAATAAATCTCTCTTCTCCATTTGAAAAACAACTGAACATCTCTGCGTGTTACATTATGTTCGATTTAAAAATTCTTAGAGTTTGAGTTTTTAAAAACAAAGTCGTAGACACATCCCAGGGTAATAATTTACTATTAACTATGCTGTGTTCCATATAGCGTGCTATATTCAGCAAGTGCCTTTTGGATTTTGGTTAGGAAGAAAATTTCAACAAGCCTGCTGCTGCAGAGACAAACTTCTAGGACAAAGACTTTTTTGAAATAGAAAGTTGGAGTTTTGGCTGGGTGCAGTGGTTCACGCCTGTAATCCAAGCACTTTGGGAGGCCGAGGCGGGTGGATCACGAGGTCAAGAGATCGAGACCATCTTGGTCAACATGGTGAAACCCCGTCTCTACTAAAAATACAAAAAATTAGCTGGGCATGATGGCGCGTGCCTGTAATCCCAGCTACTCAGGAGGCTGAGGCAGGAGAATTGCCTGAACCCAGGAGGCGGAGGTTGCGGTGAGCCGAGATCGCGCCATTGCACTCCAGCCTGGGTAACAAGAGCGAAACTCCGTCTCAAAAACAAAAGAAAGTTGGAGTTTGTCTTTTAAAAGTTCCTGTGCATATCTGTCTTTGGGTGTTGCTCTTCCTTCCTCATCAGAGACAGCAGTGCCTCAAGTTTAATGTCAGAGGCCTCTGTTTGCCCCCGAAGCATTTTGTTAACGTCAGGAGGGCGTCACAGGCCAGGTTTTCACTGAATGCATTCCTTAGGGTCTTAAATGTTAAACGCAAGCTGATTCACTGTTCAGCTTCTTCGTTTTCTCTTTTTTTGGCAAGTCAGCAATGGCTCTGCAAAGCCAAGCTCTGAGTTAGCCATTAGAGCATTAACGAATCACAATTTGTACTAAAACTCATCTTTTTTTACCTTTCGCAATGAAGCTCATCTTCATTAATGTGTTTTTCTATGAGGTACATGCAGTTATTAAAGTGGTGCCATGAAGATGAATTCTGTGGGTGCCCCTCAAGCATCACTGATATGTAGCAGTCCTATGGCAGAGTTCCAGCATAAAGCCACTGCGTGACACCAGCGACGGGGAGGACCTAACACCTGCAATCTTGGGCTACGAGGGGATTTGCTGCTCGACACCGGTGTGCTCGGACATACAGTAAACACACATCTGCCGTTTCCTCCAGATATGTCAGCAGCCCTTTTCCCAGGGACGGTTGAAAAGGTTTGGCTCTGTTTTCTGTGTCTGCGTTCTAAACCTTCTGCCCTTTCTTCACGTTGCTGACTATCCATTTGGATGTTGGCTTATTGATTTCTCAATGCGCCTCCTCCTCAGACTGGGCTTTCTTCCTTTGGATGTGCTCTCTGTGGTTGGCAGTACTGTCCACAGGCATCCACAGCTGGGGAGAAGGTAGGACGCTGGCATTCGCTTCCCAGGGACGTATCTCAGGAGAGAAGTTGTTCAGGTTTTTGAAACTGTTTCTGTTTTCGTGCCTGCCCTTTAACATATCCTCCTAGCAAAATAAAATGCAAAATAAAATAAAATGTAGAGATCTGTAGCCTCCATCAATGAACGTGTGATTTGTAATTAATAAGTCATTACTACAAATAAGAAAAAGTTGAGTAGTTGTAATGATCCAGTTCACACCCTGCGGTGATGAGCAATAGGAGTGAAGACCCTTTGGGCAAAGCAGTGTTCTGTGTGATCTTATCCTGGTGCTCAGAGAAGCCCAGCTTTCTAGGCGAAGCTTCCTTCCAAGCGGGCATGGAGAAGCGGGCAGCTCAGCTTTCTAGGCGAAGCTTCCTTCCAAGCGGGCATGGAGAAGCGGGCAGCTCACAGCTCTTTCCGGCCTGCAGTGTCTGGCTGGGGACAGATTCTCAACCTTCTGGAGTCTCTGTTGGGTCCTGGCTCTTTCTTCTCAGCACAGTCCCTGGTCATCCACTCTGTGTTCCCTGGAAGCCAGTTTTTAGTCTTGGTAACTTCACTCTTACCAAAGACAGAGTTAGCATGGCTTCCCAGGGCAAGCTGACTTGCTTCTCAGAAACTCCAGAAATAAAGTCTTTGAGTCCCAAAATGGTATACTTAGCGGGACCCACAACATTTGAATTTCTTTCAAATCCAGAGCTTAAAGGCATCTAGGCTACTCAGAAGCAGACAACAAGCAGGAAAAGGTGCTCTGTGAGCTGGTCGTGCAATATTCTTTCAGAAGCACGGAGCTTCAGGAATGACGGAGGAGGAGGAGGACTGAATTAAATCACACGTGTGATTAGCTCTGATTGCTAAGGGGAGCGTTCTCTGATATAAAAATGACCTCCCACCAATGCAAACATCGGTGTCTTCCAGGGAGGGAGGAGGCGGGAAAGACCTAGCTTGTGCCTGTAGCTGTTTCCAGTTCTCTGAGCCTTTATTTTGCTCAATTCTAACCCTAGTCTCAGCCACCTGGCATGATCTTCCCAGAGGATGGACGCCTCTTCCTATGGGCTGGGTGGGTAAGCACCGTGGACTCCTGTTTCAAAGCTGCCCTCACTCTTGCGTTCCCTCCACCACTGTACTCCTCAGCCTGGAAGCTGACACGTGTTGTTCGGCCTCAGACTCTAGTCAGGAGTAGCCCAGCTGGGCCCGTGGACCACAGCTAAGCCGGGGGACAGGACGGTGCCGTGGACCACAGCTAAGCCGGGGGACAGGACGGTGCCGTGGACCACAGCTAAGCCAGGGGACAGGACCACAGCTAAGCCGGGGGACAGGACGGTGCCGTGGACCACAGCTAAGCCGGGGAGAGGACGGTGCCGTGGACCACAGCTAAGCCGGGGAGAGGATGGTGCTGTGGACCACAGCTAAGCCGGGGGACAGGATGGTGCCGTGGACCACAGCTAAGCCCGGGGACAGGACGGTGCCGTGGACCACAGCTAAGCCGGGGAGAGGATGGTGCTGTGGACCACAGCTAAGCCGGGGGACAGGATGGTGCCGTGGACCACAGCTGAGCCGGGTGACAGGACGGTGCCGTGGACCACAGCTGAGCCGGGGGACAGGACGGTGCCGGGGACCACAGCTAAGCCGGGGGACAGGACGGTGCCGTGGACCACAGCTAAGCCCGGGGACAGGACGGTGCCGTGGACCACAGCTAAGCCCGGGGACAGGACGGTGCTTTCAGGCCACTGCTTTTCATCGAATCCTATGTATTTGATTTTGCACATTGATAAACTGCTCTAGGAAAGATTCCATTGACTTCCTCAGACCAACACAAACACTCATGGTCCAGAAGAGGTTCTTCCTCCTGGGAGTGGGCCTCCTGTCCCGCACGCTGCAGTGACTCTGGGTCCTCCCGCCCGGTCGAGGCTTCATTCAGCAGTGCCTTTGTTAGCACAGGTTTGTAGCCCGGATGACAGCTGCCATCCTCCATGATGGAGCTCAGATTCCACCAGAAACATGTATTCCCAGCCTTGTCTTGCGTCATTTTTACCTGTGGCTGTTGTGTTCCTTTTTCCGGCAATAGTGAGATGCCCTGTGCCCTTGTGCCCAGGGTCCTATCTAATTCATCATTGCGTCCCAGCCACTGTTTGGCAGAAGTGCAGTCTTCAAAGTGTGATGAATGTTTGAATGATGAATCAACCTGTGGCAGAAGAACCTGCTTCTCCTGTCTTCCTATCTGAGCACCAGCAGCCCTGCCCCGCGGGCTGCACCTCCTGCCACGCCATGTGCCAAACTGTGCTTCTGGGCACCCGGGGAGTTCCTGGTGGGCCCAAGTGAGATAAGAGAGAGAAGAAAAAGGTGGCATGGGATAAAAAGAGAAACAGGAAAGAGAAGAAAAGGAAGAGAGGAAGAACTCGTGGAGTGGAGGGCACCCTTTTCCCCACCACAGGGACGTTACGTAAGTTGCCGGTACAGGTTCACTCACAAATGGATCTGATGCCGGAGACCCTCTTCATTGTGCATATTTGCATTATGATGTTGTGTTGTTTTTAGGAGCCCATAAAGAAAGCAAAACCCTGTGGGCCTCTAATGACCTCGACAGAATGCCAGATAAAAAGACGAGCTCAATTCGACTGTGTTTTAAAAGCCAGCAGGACGCAGGGACTCACGCCTGCAATCCCAGCACTGGGAGGCCCAGGCTGGAGGATCACTTGAACCCAGGAGTTCCAGGGTGCTGTGAGCCCAAATTTCACCACTGCACTCCAGTGCTGACGACAGAGCGAGAGCTTCTTATGTCTTAACAAAAAACGCCATCGACATAAACACTGTTAACAGTGGCTGAGGTCCTGCCATCCTTTCTCTCTGAGACGGTGGAGAGCGAATGCGAAACCTGTTGTCAGCTAGATCCGGGACTGGTCTTCCCTCGAGGCCGGATGCCTATTTTGGCATAATTTGGACATTGGTAGAAAGCTCCTTTTGTTAATTGTTCTATACTATGACAAGTTCTTTTGGGTCTCAGAGTCACCTGCTGATACATAAATATACTTGCAAGGAGGAAGATATGAAGCCTCTGTCAACCCATCTCATCACACCCAATGCCTGAGTCAGGCAGGCAGGTCCTTAGAATAGTTACAGCACAGGGTTTGTTTGGTGAGAGGCTCTGGAGCAGGAGAGGCAGCGCGTGGGGGATGCTGTCAAGGACAGCTTGATGCCTGCGGTGATGAATCCGCCACGCCAGGTGATGCTGTGTGTCTTCTGAAGTCGTCAGAGAGGTCTGGGGAAACACAGGAAAGTAAATGTCTTCAATATCCCCTAATTTCCCGCACAAACTTTGGGTAATGCTGAGACCCAGGAGTTTTCAAACTCTGCATGGGCTTAACGACCATGCGTAAAAGCTCACGGTGATGAATTAGAAGGGAAAAATAACACAATCTTCTCCCTTCTTTTATGTGGCAGGCAGGGATGGCAGGGAGTTACTGGTGTATCTCAAAAGGCGTCTGATTTTTAAAAGAAAATGGTCATTGTTAATCAGGAAGAGGTCCTTCTTGTAGAATAGCTGGGGTTTGAATTTCAGCTTTAGCACAAAGTTTCTGGGTTACAGTTGCACACAGCAGGCTGGTGAGTGTGTGTGTCAAAGAAGGAGGTGGCATTTTTAAAATTCCACTCTCTCAGCACTCAGCTGTGAGACAGTGCCATTGCCACCAGAAGTACGTCTCTTTCTACCCAGCTCTTCCCGCTCTACACATCTCCACAGACAATGAGGTGTTGTCCCTGAAGACGGCCTGCCCCATACGTTCATCGGTGTTTCTCCGTCCCGAGTCAGTGTTTTCCTTCTGTCTCTCTGTCCCAGAATAACTCAAGCTCAGCGCTGCTGACATTTTGGGCTGGAAAATTCGTGGTCACAGGGGGCTTTCCAGTGTCTGGTAGGATACAGCATCTCTGGCCTCTACCAACTAGGTGCCAGGGGCATCCTCGCCAGGTGTGATGGACGTGCATGTTCTGTGGGGAGGAGACGAGAACCATCCACAGTTCTACCCTTTTATACAACTAGTTTAGGAGAAACAATCTCTCTTCTTTTGTGTTTGCTGATAAAGTACTTATCAGTCGTCCATTTATTCCTTTAACTATTATTGCATAGTTCCTGTATGATGAGTATAATTCTGTTACTATTGCATACTTCCTTTATGATGATTATAATTCTGTAACTATTGCATAGTTCCTGTATGATGATTCTAATTATGTAACTATTGCATAGTTCCTGTATGATAATTCTAATTATGTAACTATTGCATAGTTCCTGTATGATGATTATAATTCTGTAACTATTATTGCATAGTTCCTGTATTATGATTATAATTCTGTAACTATTGCATAGTTCCTGTTTGATGATTATAATTCTGTAACTATTATTGCATAGTTCCTGTATGATGATTATAATTCTGTAACTATTTGCATAGTTCCGGTATGATGATTATAATTCTGTAACTATTGCATAGTTCCTGTATTATGATTATAATTCTGTAACTATTATTGCATAGTTCCTGTATGATGATTATAATTCTGTAACTATTATTGCATAGTTCCTGTATGATGATTATAATTCTCTAACTATTGCATAGTTCCTGTATGATGATTATAATTCTGTAACTATTATTGCATAGTTTCTGTATGATGATTATAATTCTGTAACTATTATTGCATAGTTTCTGTATGATGATTATAATTCTGTAACTATTATTGCATAGTTCCTGTTTGATGATTATAATTCTGTAACTATTATTGCATAGTTCCTGTATGATGATTATAATTCTGTAACTATTGCATAGTTCCTGTATGATGATTATAATTCTGTAACTATTGCATAGTTCCTGTATTATTATTATAATTCTGTAACTATTATTGCATAGTTCCTGTATTATGATTATAATTCTGTAACTATTGCATAGTTCCTGTATAATTATTATAATTCTGTAACTATTATTGCATAGTTCCTGTATGATGATTATAATTCTGTAACTTTTGCATAGTTTCTGTATGATGATTATAATTCTGTAACCATTATTGCATAGTTTCTGTGTGATGATTATAATTCTGTAACTATTGCATAGTTCCTGTTTGATGATTATAATTCTGTAACTATTATTGCATAGTTCCTGTATAATGATTATAATTCTATAACTATTGCATACTTCCTGTATGATGATTATAGTTCTGTAACTATTGGATAGTTTCTGTATGATGATTATAATTCTGTAACTATTATTGCATAGTTCCTGTATGATGATTATAATTCTGTAACTATTATTGCATAGTTCCTGTATGATGATTATAATTCTGTAACTATTATTGCATAGTTCCTGTACGATGATTATAATTCTGTAACTATTGCATAGTTCCTGTATGATGATTATAATTCTGTAACTATTATTGCATAGTTCCTGTATGATGATTTTAATTCTGTAACTATTATTGCATAGTTCCTGTATGATGATTATAATTCTGTAACTATTATTGCATAGTTCCTGTATGATGATTATAATTCTGTAACTATTGCATAGTTCCTGTATTATTATTATAATTCTGTAACTATTATTGCATAGTTCCTGTATGATGATTATAATTCTGTAACTATTGCATAGTTCCTGTATTATTATTATAATTCTGTAACTATTATTGCATAGTTCCTGTATTATGATTATAATTCTGTAACTATTGCATAGTTCCTGTATAATTATTATAATTCTGTAACTATTATTGCATAGTTCCTGTATGATGATTATAATTCTGTAACTTTTGCATAGTTTCTGTATGATGATTATAATTCTGTAACCATTATTGCATAGTTTCTGTGTGATGATTATAATTCTGTAACTATTGCATAGTTCCTGTTTGATGATTATAATTCTGTAACTATTATTGCATAGTTCCTGTATAATGATTATAATTCTATAACTATTGCATACTTCCTGTATGATGATTATAGTTCTGTAACTATTGGATAGTTTCTGTATGATGATTATAATTCTGTAACTATTATTGCATAGTTCCTGTATGATGATTATAATTCTGTAACTATTATTGCATAGTTCCTGTATGATGATTATAATTCTGTAACTATTATTGCATAGTTCCTGTACGATGATTATAATTCTGTAACTATTGCATAGTTCCTGTATGATGATTATAATTCTGTAACTATTATTGCATAGTTCCTGTATGATGATTATAATTCTGTAACTATTATTGCATAGTTCCTGTATGATGATTATAATTCTGTAACTATTATTGCATAGTTCCTGTATGATGATTATAATTCTGTAACTATTGCATAGTTCCTGTATTATTATTATAATTCTGTAACTATTATTGCATAGTTCCTGTATGATGATTATAATTCTGTAACTATTGCATAGTTCCTGTATTATTATTATAATTCTGTAACTATTATTGCATAGTTCCTGTATGATGATTCTAATTATGTAACTATTGCATAGTTCCTGTATAATTATTATAATTCTGTAACTATTATTGCATAGTTCCTGTATGATGATTATAATTCTGTAACTTTTGCATAGTTTCTGTATGATGATTATAATTCTGTAACCATTATTGCATAGTTTCTGTGTGATGATTATAATTCTGTAACTATTGCATAGTTCCTGTTTGATGATTATAATTCTGTAACTATTATTGCATAGTTCCTGTATAATGATTATAATTCTATAACTATTGCATACTTCCTGTATGATGATTATAGTTCTGTAACTATTGGATAGTTTCTGTATGATGATTATAATTCTGTAACTATTATTGCATAGTTCCTGTATGATGATTATAATTCTGTAACTATTATTGCATAGTTCCTGTATGATGATTATAATTCTGTAACTATTATTGCATAGTTCCTGTACGATGATTATAATTCTGTAACTATTGCATAGTTCCTGTATGATGATTATAATTCTGTAACTATTATTGCATAGTTCCTGTATGATGATTATAATTCTGTAACTATTATTGCATAGTTCCTGTATGATGATTATAATTCTGTAACTATTATTGCATAGTTCCTGTATGATGATTATAATTCTGTAACTATTGCATAGTTCCTGTATTATTATTATAATTCTGTAACTATTATTGCATAGTTCCTGTATGATGATTATAATTCTGTAACTATTGCATAGTTCCTGTATTATTATTATAATTCTGTAACTATTATTGCATAGTTCCTGTATGATGATTCTAATTATGTAACTATTGCATAGTTCCTGTATTATTATTATAATTCTGTAACTATTGCATAGTTCCTGTATGATGATTATAATTCTGTAACTATTATTGCATAGTTCCTGTATGATGATTATAATTCTGTAACTATTGCATAGTTCCTGTATGATGATTATAATTCTGTAACTATTATTGCATAGTTCCTGTATGATGATTATAATTCTGTAACTATTATTGCATAGTTCCTGTATGATGATTATAATTCTGTAACTATTATTGCATAGTTCCTGTATGATGATTATAATTCTGTAACTATTGCATAGTTCCTGTATTATTATTATAATTCTGTAACTATTATTGCATAGTTCCTGTATGATGATTATAATTCTGTAACTATTGCATAGTTCCTGTATTATTATTATAATTCTGTAACTATTATTGCATAGTTCCTGTATGATGATTCTAATTATGTAACTATTGCATAGTTCCTGTATTATTATTATAATTCTGTAACTATTGCATAGTTCCTGTATGATGATTATAATTCTGTAACTATTATTGCATAGTTCCTGTATGATGATTATAATTCTGTAACTATTGCATAGTTCCTGTATGATGATTATAATTCTGTAACTATTATTGCATAGTTCCTGTATGATGATTATAATTCTGTAACTATTATTGCATAGTTCCTGTATGATGATTATAATTCTGTAACTATTATTGCATAGTTCCTGTATGATGATTATAATTCTGTAACTATTGCATAGTTCCTGTATTATTATTATAATTCTGTAACTATTATTGCATAGTTCCTGTATTATTATTATAATTCTGTAACTATTATTGCATAGTTCCTGTATGATGATTATAATTCTGTAACTATTATTGCATAGTTCCTGTATGATGATTATAATTCTGTAACTATTGCATAGTTCCTGTATGATTATTATAATTCTGTAACTATTATTGCATAGTTCCTGTATGATGATTCTAATTATGTAACTATTGCATAGTTCCTGTATTATTATTATAATTCTGTAACTATTGCATAGTTCCTTTATGATGATTATAATTCTGTAACTATTGCATAGTTCCTATATGATTATTATAATTCTGTAACTATTATTGCATAGTTCCTGTATGATGATTATAATTCTGTAACTATTGCATAGTTCCTGTATGATGATTATAATTCTGTAACTATTATTGCATAGTTCCTGTGTGATGATTATAATTCTGTAACTATTATTGCATAGTTCCTTTATGATGATTATAATTCTGTAACTATTATTGCATAGTTCCTGTATGATGATTATAATTCTGTAACTATTATTGCATAGTTTCTGTATGATGATTATAATTCTGTAACTATTGCATAGTTCCTGTTTGATGATTATAATTCTGTAACTATTATTGCATAGTTCCTGTATGATGATTATAATTCTGTAACTATTATTGCATAGTTCCTTTATGATGATTATAATTCTATAACTATTATTGCATAATTCCTGTATGATGATTATAATTCTGTAACTATTATTGCATAGTTCCTGTATGATGATTATAATTCTGTAACTATTATTGCATAGTTCCTGTATGATGATTATAATTCTGTAACTATTATTGCATAGTTCCTGTATGATGATTATAATTCTGTAACTATTGCATAGTTCCTGTATTATTATTATAATTCTGTAACTATTATTGCATAGTTCCTGTATGATGATTATAATTATGTAACTATTGCATAGTTCCTGTATGATGATGATAATTCTGTAACTATTATTGCATAGTTCCTGTATGATGATTATAATTCTGTAACTATTGCATAGTTCCTGTATTATTATTATAATTCTGTAACTATTATTGCATAGTTCCTGTATTATTATTATAATTCTGTAACTATTATTGCATAGTTCCTGTATGATGATTATAATTCTGTAACTATTTGCATAGTTCCTGTATGATGATTATAATTCTGTAACTATTGCATAGTTCCTGTATTATGATTATAATTCTGTAACTATTATTGCATAGTTCCTGTATGATGATTATAATTCTGTAACTATTATTGCATAGTTCCTGTATGATGATTATAATTCTCTAACTATTGCATAGTTCCTGTATGATGATTATAATTCTGTAACTATTATTGCATAGTTTCTGTATGATGATTATAATTCTGTAACTATTATTGCATAGTTTCTGTATGATGATTATAATTTTGTAACTATTATTGCATAGTTCCTGTTTGATGATTATAATTCTGTAACTATTATTGCATAGTTCCTGTATGATGATTATAATTCTGTAACTATTGCATAGTTCCTGTATGATGATTATAATTCTGTAACTATTGCATAGTTCCTGTATTATTATTATAATTCTGTAACTATTATTGCATAGTTCCTGTATTATGATTATAATTCTGTAACTATTGCATAGTTCCTGTATAATTATTATAATTCTGTAACTATTATTGCATAGTTCCTGTTTGATGATTATAATTCTGTAACTATTATTGCATAGTTCCTGTATGTTGATTATAATTCTGTAACTATTGCATAGTTCCTGTACGATGATTATAATTCTGTAACTATTATTGCATAGTTCCTGTATTATGATTATAATTCTGTAACTATTGCATAGTTCCTATATGATGATTATAATTCTGTAACTATTATTGCATAGTTCCTGTATGATGATTATAATTCTGTAACTATTCCATAGTTCCTGTACGATGATTATAATTCTGTAACTATTATTGCATAGTTCCTTTATGATGATTATAATTCTGTAACTATTATTGCATAATTCCTGTATGATGATTATAATTCTGTAACTATTATTGCATAGTTCCTGTATTATGATTATAATTCTGTAACTATTGCATAGTTCCTGCATGATGATTATAATTCTGTAACTATTATTGCATAGTTCCTTTATGATGATTATAATTCTGTAACTATTATTGCATAATTCCTGTATGATGATTATAATTCTGTAACTATTATTGCATAGTTCCTGTACAATGATTATAATTCTGTAACTATTGCATAATTACATTACCGCCTGCAAATGCTCGTCTAGCTGTCTTCTAGAAGCTACAGAATGTTCCAGAATCCTTTCGCAGCTCTATTGTCCAAATCTCCTGACATGAACTGATTAGTATATCCATTAAAATAAATATCCTCCTAAGTTTCGGCTGAGCTTAAAGTACACAAAGTCCCTGGAGGTATGAAGGGTTGGGGAAAGCTCAAAATCCACAGCCTGGTCAATGAGGCCCAGGAGTTCCCTGAGCCTTTGTTCAGGATCAAGAACCTGCAGTGAGGACACATTGTCCTGCTGCTGAACTGTCAGACGTCAGCAAAGTAGCGTTGCTTTTGCTGGCACCTCAGATGCTGGTGGGCTACATGTGGAATGACTGAATTTCTGCAGTGAGCCAGCTGAGACCTGGCAGGTGGACCACAGGGAAGCCTGGCTGGTTCCATCAGCGGGTGTTTCAGGGCGCGATGCTCTGGGGTGCGGAACTTTAAGTCAGCAGGTCCAGGAAGCCCACGTGCCTTTTGAAACTGCAGCCTGCGGCACAAAAACAAAATGAGGGTGGGTTCGTTTTTTGGGAGCGAATCTCCAGGTTGAAACGCAGTAGAAATGACAGCAAGTGACAACTTTCTGAATGATTTTCTTTAGTCCATACTTTTAGTGTTTCCACCCGCTGACTGCATTCTCTCTTCTGCACTGTCTAACGTATCTCCAACGATGCATTTTCAATGAGAAGTCAGTCACCTCGAGAGGCGGATGTGCTCACGGGCAGGCTGAGAATTTTCTTGTCAAGTTGATTGCAAAGCTGACTCGTGGTTCTAGCCCTAGTGCTGTCAGGGAGACTCACTGTCACCAAAGCTGTTAAAAATGAAACTCGTAATGAGGGAGCATGAGTGGAACATCACGTCAGTCTCCTTGTTCTTACCGATCGTCTCATTTAATTGGCACTGTTTTATTGAATTTTTAATGAAATGAAATGAGATTTTAATGTAATCTCATGGAGTTTAGACCTAATGCAATACATTAATGTATTATGTATCTTTTTTCATTAATTCGTTTTTTATGAAGTTATACAATGAAAAGTTTCCCACATTGCCAGTTATTTATAAACTTTTAAAAATTTTTCTGCAAAGTAGTTTTGTTATCTGTGATAAAGTAAAAAGCAACGTGGAATCCTGCAATCACGTTTTGTTGACCGTTGCTGCAGTTCAGGAACTGTGTGTTGTTAAGAGAATGTAGGTTTGCATTTGTAAATGTTGATGAACTTTCTCACTGAGCCACAGTTACAATAACCCTTTACACTGATAGAACTGGGCTGGGCACAGTAGCTCATGCCTGTAATCCCAGCACTTTGGGAGGCCGAGGTGGGTGGATCAGGAGGTCAAGAGATCGAGACCATCCTGGTCAACATGGTGAAACCCCATCTCTACTAAAATACAAAAAATTAGCTGGGCATGGTGGCGTGTGCCTGTAATCCCAGCTACTCAGGAGGCTGAGGCAGAAGAATTGCCTGAACCCAGGAGGCGGAGGTTGCGGTGAGCCGAGATCGCGCCATTGCACTCCAGCCTGGGTAACAAGAGCGAAACTCCATCTCAAAAAATAATAATAATAAAAAATAAATCGATAGAACTATGGCAATAACTACATAGTCCTGTGGTACGCCTGGCCACCGAAAAAGTTTGTGGCTGATTTCACTTAATTGTGTGATCTAAAGTGGGTTTCATTATAAACCATACGCTTAATCTCAGTCACACAATGTAACTTTTTGTGAAAGCTGTACAGGTTTTCCTGAAAAAATGCTGAAAGTGCTTTTGTCTCGTGACTGTGTTCTGATTATTGTGTGCCAGGGTACTTAGGGAATTACAGCCAGCTTCTCAGATACGGCCCGTAATGAACCTCAAGTCTGTAAAACCTCCACCATTTTAACGAGGAGACGCTAATCCAGAAAGGCATTTCCAGTTGCCCAGAGAAAAAGTGCATAAAAATCATGTCAGAACACTTAGTGAAATCCATGAATAGCTTTTGGTAAAATGCGCGATTCATGTGTCTGTAATTTTCTAAAATTTTGTTTTAAATACGTCTTAAATTTCATACATATGTTCATTTTTGAAACTATTAGATGAGCATAGAGAAATAAAGAGTTAACTTGTAATTTTATACCCAGAGGAAACCACTGTTGATATCTTATATAATCATAGAGACATTTATGTTTTGTACAACATTGTGGAAAAAACATCTGTTCATAATATTTTAAAATAGATTTTCTGCTCAATATTGTACTACTTACCAACAAGGAAATTTTTAGCAGCAGCACTGTTTATGGCTGTATAGCATCATTCAGTAGGGGTCTACTAAAATGTGCTTAACCAATCCTCAATGTCGGTCATTTAATTTATTTCTAATACTTTTGCTACATAAATAATGCCATGCTGAGCGCTTGCATGTCAAGTTTTGTATACTTATTCACTGTGATCTTACGATAAATTTTTCCAGAGTGAAAGGGAATTTATAATCCTAAAAAATGACTCCAAGGGAACTTCAGAATCTCCCAGACAGCCTATTCAATTCTTACTGTGGTTCAACAGATGGAATAATATTTCAATAGGCACTTCATAGAAGAGATGAACAAAATGGAAGAAAGAGAATAAATTGCGCACTCGCTCCGGAATGCAGAGTGTCTGACGGTGTAGACACGTCCCTGAGGGTAGATGCTGCTTTTGGGGGATCTGTATCAGCAGCTGTCCTGGACCCGGATACACTGCACTGTCCTTGCCACTCCTGCTCCAGGAAGGGAATGACACTGCTGGGGTTGCTGGGCATATGGCCCTGGCATCACGGCCTCCGTACCTGGGTTATTCACAGAGGTCACCCTGCTGTACCAGTCCCCTGTGGTGGCACAACAAATTACCACAAATTTAGTAGCTTAAGAAAACAGCAGTTTCTCCTCCCCCGGTGCTGGGGGCCGGAAGCCTGGAATCAGATTCCACAGGGCCACGCTCTCTCTCAGGATCCAGGGACGAGCCCTTCCTAGCCTCTTCCAGCTTCTGGCGGCCCCAAGCTCTGTTTGATGGTTTTTCCCGGTTTCTATTTCTCTGCTGATACGGTCGAGGTTTCCACTCACGTGAACTGCACCTGCTCTTCTCTCACTGAGCACAATCATGCTAGCGCCGCTTCAGAGTCTTTTGTGGGTAATTTTGACATCGTCCCATCTCAGGCTTGGGATCCGCTCACGGTCTCTTCTCTTGAGAATTGGTTACATTTTCCTGGTGATTTACATGTCAGTTAATTTTGGGTCATATCATAGGCATTTTCCACACGATTTTGTGTGAGCGCCGGGTGTTTGTTTTAAAGGGTTTTATTGTTATCCAGGTGTGCCGAAGCCACCAAAGGAAGACGCGATCGCTGTTTGTAGTTCTCAGGAGCTGGGGTGTCTCCATGGAAGCAAGGGGTTGCTCATGGACAGAGGAGGGAGAGGAGGCGGCGGGAATGAGGATCCCTTCATTATGAGACCCTCAGGAAGGAAAGGGCGAGGCAGGTGTGCTGGCGCAGGACTGGCCGGTTCCAATGCTTTCAGCAGGCTCCGGGTTGGGGGACGTCCCTGTCATTTAGCATCTGGCCCCCAGACGCTCAGGGAAGGGGCCCGTGTGCTTGCTGCATAGAGCCGGGCAGGGAGGTGGGGCGGGCTGACTTACCTGTCAAGGCTGCGCTCACAGGTGAGTTGTTCTCTGTCTCCAGGAATCAGCAAACCCTGGGAGGGGCAGCCTGCCCCAGGTCAGCAAGGCCTCAGGTGCCAAGCATCAAGAACACAGTGTGAGAAACTGGATGGATACAGCCTTGTTAAAACCCCTCGAGGAATTGTTTACTTTTTCTGGCAGGCAATCCGTGCAGCTTGGCTCAGAGGGCAAGTTCTCTCCCTGTAGTGGGTGGGTGGGTCTCAAGGCGTTTCTTCAGGTGCCCTGGTGGTTCTGATTTTGTCCTGTGCACAAACAGCCTGGGGGGCAGGGGACCAGGACTGTGGGGGCACCACACACAGAGCAAGGCAGGCCTATTCTGCAGCTCTCCCGTCTAGGGACTGCCCTGACTCCCCAGCTTACAGGGTCCTTCTCCTGATCCTTTGGCCTGAGGGAAGGGGTTTCTTCTCTGTGGGTGAGGTGTGGGCTGGACCCTCTCACGACTTCCAGGAGAACTGAAGCCAGGACAGGGATGCACCACACTCACCTGCGCACTCTGCAAAACACTGTGATTTTTATCATTTCAGACGGAGCTTAAATCTCTTGGACTCTGAGGCCTGCTCAGACCTGCTCCTCCAGTGAAGCGAAGCTAGGACAGCCTGCCTCTCAGGCATTGTGATGTGGCTCTATGACTGGTGCCACCTTGAGGGAAATGTGGCAAGAAAGAGAGACAGGAGGGTTAGGGAGAAAGAGGAAAACAGAGGAAGTTGGGGACGGAGTGGGGGAGAGAAGACGAGAGGGGCAGAAGAGGTGGGAAAAGAGGAGAGAGAAGGAGGAGGCAGGAAGAGAGGAGCAGAGGAGGAAGAATGACAGATGGGAGAGGCCGGGAGAGTGGGCACTCAGGATTCGTGTCCCCCCCCCCGCTTTGGAGCATAGGAGCCCCTTTGCTGCTGGCCAGAGAGACTGGATTTCTCCTGGGATTTAACTGCTCATGTCACCACAGCTGGTGCTCCACTGGGAGAGCCAAAAAAACTACGTCCCCACCAAGGAAGCACGTCCTTTTTTATGAACTGAATCGTGTCCCCTTGGAACTCACACAATGAAGCCCCAGCCCCGGTATCTGACAGTGTGACCATATTTGGAAACAGCAGCTTTAAAGAAGTGACAGAGGTAATGTGAGGTCGTCAGGGACCCGCATGCGGTCTGGCCAGTGCCCAGGTAAGGAGAGGCTGGAGCACAGACATGCCCACTGCAGGAGGCACGGAGCGAAGGCACTGTCTGCAAGCCAGGGCCGGAAGCCTCAGAAGCAGCTCCCTGCACACCTGAATCTTGAACTCCAGCCTTCGACATCGTGAGGGAGTAGATTTCCGTGGCTGGCCATTCTGTGGCCACCTGTAGTGACTCTGGCAAATCACTAGACGCCTCTGTGGGATGCTTCCCGACTGTTGATTCTCTTCCCAATCTGTCTGCTCTTGTGGGTACCTGGAGCTCTGGAACAGCTGCTTTCTGATTTTGCCCAGAGCTTTCAGTTGCAATCAATGAGAAAGAAGCTGCAGAAGTTTATTTCATCTTGACCATTCACATATATTAAACTGATGTGCTTGTTACATTCTACCATGTCTTGAGTGTAATCAAATGGAAGAACAGCTGATGTAACAGGAAAGCAGAGCAGCCTTTCCTGATCAGCCTCACCTCCCTCCCAGCAGGCCACATGGAAAGTTTACTCCTGGAGGCCCCCATTCGTCTTGAGGATTGGCATGATGGGAACGGGATGATCTTGGGTCATACCTTTTGCTTTCTTTCTTCACTTACATTCAGAAAAATAATATTATAATTTAGGGTTTTGATTAAAAACCTGAAAAATGCAATGAAGTGCATGCCTTTAAAAAAGTGTTTCACGAGAACACTGCAGTTTTATTCCAGAAGATGTAACAGAAAGATTTTGGCTTCATGTAATAGAAAGCTCAATGAGAATAAGATTAAACACTAAGGGAAATGGGTTAGCTCACGTGGAGAAATCGAGAAGTGGGCATGTCCTGGATTGGCCAATCCAGGGGATTACCCAACTAGCTTACCTGGGAAAAGTTGCAGATAACATCCATGTAAATTCTCCCCACTCCTGCAGCCTCAGTGAGAAAGTGCCTGTGTGCACTCACATGTGCTGTGCGTGTGCGTGTGTGTGTGAGTGACGTGGGGGCTTTGGACAACCATTGTCTTCTGTGCAGACGTGAACTTTCCCTTTGACTGGAGAAGCTGGACAGCCGCTGAGTGAGAGCTGCTCTAATCAGCCTGTGCTATCAGTGCACTTTGCTAACGATCCAAGAAATGAGAGTCCCCCAGGCTGTGTTACTCCCACTCGGGAGGGCTGCACCCAGCGATACACAGAAAAACTTGTGACACGCAGCTCTCTGAAAAAGGCTCTGATTTGCAGCATCTGTCAATTTCCACAGTCTAAATATTGACCCACTTTTTGTTACCAACACAATATTCTTAAAAACGGCGATGGGAAGCTTCGCACGGTGGGCCCTCGTGAGCCAGCATGAGATGGTCCCAGCACATCACTGGTTTCCCCTTGAAATAGTGAGAATACGTGGTGTTTCTCGAGAATGTGGCTGTGCACAGCCTAGAACGGGATGTCTCAGCCTCGGCACCACAGACCTTCTGGGCTGGCACTTCTCTGCTATGAGGGCTGCACTGGGCATGGTGGGCTGGCACTTCTCTGCTATGAGGGCCGCACTGGGCATGGGGGCTGGCACTTCTCTGCTATGAGGGCTGCACTGGGCATGGGGGCTGGCACTTCTCTGCTATGAGGGCCACACTGGGCATGGGGGCTGGCACTTCTCTGCTATGAGGGCCGCACTGGGCATGGGGGCTGGCACTTCTCTGCTATGAGGGCTGCACTGGGCATGGGGGCTGGCACTTCTCTGCTATGAGGGCCGCACTGGGCATGGGGGCTGGCACTTCTCTGCTATGAGGGCTGCACTGGGCATGGTGGGCTGGCACTTCTCTGCTATGAGGGCCGCACTGGGCATGGGGGCTGGCACTTCTCTGCTATGAGGGCTGCACTGGGCATGGGGGCTGGCACTTCTCTGCTATGAGGGCCACACTGGGCATGGGGGCTGGCACTTCTCTGCTATGAGGGCCACACTGGGCATGGGGGCTGGCACTTCTCTGCTATGAGGGCCGCACTGGGCATGGTGGGCTGGCACTTCTCTGCTATGAGGGCTGCACTGGGCATGGGGGCTGGCACTTCTCTGCTATGAGGGCTGCACTGGGCATGGGGGCTGGCACTTCTCTGCTATGAGGGCCACACTGGGCATGGGGGCTGGCACTTCTCTGCTATGAGGGCCGCTCTGGGCATGGTGGGCTGGCACTTCTCTGCTATGAGGGCCACACTGGGCATGGGGGCTGGCACTTCTCTGCTATGAGGGCCGCACTGGGCATGGGGGCTGGCACTTCTCTGCTATGAGGGCCACACTGGGCATGGGGGCTGGCACTTCTCTGCTATGAGGGCCGCACTGGGCATGGGGGCTGGCACTTCTCTGCTATGAGGGCCACACTGGGCATGGGGGCTGGCACTTCTCTGCTATGAGGGCCACACTGGGCATGGGGGCTGGCACTTCTCTGCTATGAGGGCCACACTGGGCATGGTGGGCTGGCACTTCTCTGCTATGAGGGCTGCACTGGGCATGGGGGCTGGCACTTCTCTGCTATGAGGGCTGCACTGGGCATGGGGGCTGGCACTTCTCTGCTATGAGGGCCACACTGGGCCTGGGGGCTGGCACTTCTCTGCTCTGAGGGCCACACTGGGCCTGGGGGCTGGCACTTCTCTGCTAGGAGGGCCGCACTGGGCATGGGGGCTGGCACGTCTCTGCTATGAGGGCTGCACTGGGCATGGTGGGATGTCTAGCAGCATCCCCGGCCTTTACCCACTACCTGCCAGTAGTATTCTCCCCATTGCGACAACTAAATTATATTCAAACTTCGACAAATGTCCCCGTGGGCAAAACTGTGCTTGTTAGACATGGGCATCTCCAATAAGCACAATTTTGCCCTTTCAGTGGCTTAGATGTGGTGGCCACAGCAGTGGTTTAGAAAAGGGTGAGTTAGCTCACTATGAAAGCTGTGTATTTGAGGTCTTGCTAACATTTGAAGGCAGAGAGAAGGCCTGTCATTTACTGTGGGCTTGGACTGATAAATGGCCGTCCAGGAATGTGCTGTGCAAAGTCAGTGTTCCCACGTTTCTGAATGTGGATTCAGATGTTTTTTTCTAGTTGGTGTGTCAGGTACAGAATCCCTGCATTCTGTTTGCTCTGTAAGGTAGTATTTTAAACAGTCATTGAAACATATTAAACTATTGATTTTCCATAATAGCCTCTGCTCCAGTAGAAATTTGGAATTGATAAATTCTTTTTAACTTCAGGTGTGTGAGGAAATTGGCAGATTTAATCTACAAATACAGTAGAGCCCTTCTGTTATTCCCTGGGTGAGACCCAAAGGCGAACATTGGAGTAAGGTGAGGAAAAATTATTTTATGGGTCTTGGTTAGGGGTTTCAAATGTCCATCATGATATAAATCAGATGAATGCCTTGTGGAATTAATTACTTTTATGACTATGTTATGATAGAAAAAATGCCAGAAACTGCTCCTTCTGGGAATATTGACTTCATAGCCTCAGAAGACAGAGCCCTATGGGAAAATTTGCTACGATGGATCCTGCCATGAAGACTTGACTATCTGCATCTACACCCTGAAGCCGGCTTTGCGTGTGCAGTGTGGACGTGTGCTGTGTCTCTCGGACCAGGAGAGAGGACCTTTCTGTTAAAGGCACGTCCTGGCTGTGCCTGCGGCTGTGGTCTGCCCCTTCTTCCTCTAGGAGGGCTGAGACCCTCTAACTGTGTAGCTTCGGACTAGACCAGTGCTATTCAAAGAATGATCTGGGGACCATGACCAGGAGTCCTTTGTGGACCTGGGGACTTAACACCAGGAGTGAAAAGTCCAGAAACTGAGCGTTTAGAAACTCGTCATGAAATCTGATGATGCCATGTTGGCCTGTTTCAGCAATTCATCTGTTCGGTAGTTTTTAAGAGTGTTGGTCTACAATAGATGAGGAAATACAAAAGCAAACAACAGACCAACCAACCGCCTCCAGATCTGGGTCTTTTCCTCTGAATACTCTGATAAGCAGGTCCATTTCCAGCTCACGCACCGTGAAGCCGTCTATGAGAGTAATAAACTTTCTGTTTCTTTCAACCAGAGAGGGTGGTGAGGCTGCTGGAATGAAGTGAGTCCGAACGGGGTGTCACGGGGCCCTCGGAGCCTCGTCCAGGTGCACGTCCAGGTCCCCAGCTTCTCTGCGTACGGCCTGGGCCCTTCAGTGCTCTCTCTGGGCATGAGATGTGAGGCTGGATCCTGACACTTCCAAGAGAACGGAAACCAGGACAGGGACGCACCACACTCACCCGTGCACTCTGCAGAGCCCTGTGATTTTCAGCGTTTCGTGTGGAGCTTAAACCTCTTGGACTCTGAGATCTGCTCTCCCGTAAACTCTAACTTAAGTGCCAGGAGATACATTAAATGCATTTGCAGTTCTGTTGCTATATTTGCAAGTGTCTGAAACTCTGCCTATAGTTCGTAATTGTAGATAAAGAAGTAAAAGAAAGGGATTTTTTTCTGTTAAAGGTAAAATAAGCCCACATGTCACATTCAGAATGGCACTGATGGGAGAGCCGTTTTCTCTCTTTTACATAAGATAAAGTTCCTTCTATTCCAAACTTCTGCAGAGCAGCACCAGTTCCGATATCTGGGAAATGCACAGGTGACGGATAAATATGACAGAAAAACTCCAAACTGGACACTGAATGCAGATATTCTTGTGCTTCTGGGAGTCTTGAATGCGAAACTTGTTGGGAGTGGCCACCAGCTGTGGCTGCCAAAACGTGGGCATCTGACCTTGGCTGAGATAGATTCGCCTCTGCCACAGCTCTTCCCGACCTCCCAGCGTTTTCGGGGAGTCACCACACTCGCACATCAGGCGTCGTCCATGGAGGACAGCAGCTGTAAGGTCCCACGTAGACATGGACAGCCAGCCCAGGAGTCCCCCGTGGACGTCCCCTCCCCGATCCCACCGTCTTGGGCGCTTTCTCTGACTTACTGACTTCCTCACCAATTGCGCTGGATTCCTGTTGGCTTCTGCAGGGATGGCACCAGGTTCAAGATGTCAGAGAAGGACCTGCAGCCAGTGAACAGGACATAGGGCTTATTAAGGAAACTCTTTTATTTTACTTTCGGTTCTGGGGCACACGTGCAGATCTTGAAGGACCGTTACATGGGTACACACATGCCATGGTGGTTTGCTGCCTCCGTCCCCTGTCGCCTATCATTAGGTATTTCTCGTAACGTTATCCCTCCCTAATCTCTCCACTCCCTGCTATCCCTCCCCTGGCCCCTCACTCCCCGTCAGACCCCAGTGTGTGATGTTCCCCTCCCTGTGCCTGTGGGTTCTCACTGTTCAACACCCACTTCTGAGTGAGAACATGCAGTGTTTGGTTTTCTGTTCAGTTTGCTGAGAATGATGGTTTCCAGACTCGCCCATGTCCTTGTAAAGGACATGAATTCATCCTTTTGTGTGGCTGCATAGTATTCCGTGGTGTATATGTGCCACATTTCCTTTGTCCAGGCTATCACTGATGGGCATTTGGGTTGGTTCCAGGTCTTTGCTGTTGAAAACGGTGCCGCAATGAACATACATGTGCGTGTGTCTTTAAAGGAAACTTTCATACAGGGCAGTTAGGTGGTTGCAGGCTGGTCAGGAGAAGTGCTGCCATTTGTCGAAAGCGTGCAGTTTACACAGATCAGGTTCCTGTGTATTCTCAGGGCGTGCTACAGTTGAGCTGTGCCACTTATAATCTGTGCATTTCTCCGGATGCATATTATACTAAATAAAAAGCTTACGTTCATAAAAGGAACCACTGGACATAAAGGAGATGTGTTTGCAAACTTCCTTGAGGTCTCTCTGCAACCTCCCCCTGCATTTCCCTGTAGGTCCTTCGACGGGAATGTTTGGAGAACTAAGAGAAAAAAACACAAACCCTGACTTACTGGTGTAATTTAGGGTTTTTTGACTTACAATAGGTTTTTTGGGACATACCCGCATCATAAGTCAAGAGCATCTGGGCTAAAAAGAGTTTACCTTAGGATATTTTGAGTTTATCAAGGGATTAAATGCATTTGACTTATGATATTTTAGACTCATGATGGGTTTATCAGGCTGTAACCCCACTGGAAGTCAAAAAGGACCTGTGTTTAAATTTTCAAAGTATGCGAGTATGTTTGCATATTTGCTCTGTATCCTCCCCTGCCCACGTGCACAAAGCAGACCACAGGTAGCTTTGTGGAAAAGGAGATATCTAAATGTTCCAGGACACAGTTGTGAGATATGTAAAGTGAGCTGAGGGGCTTCGTACAGGGTCCCCCTTGCTGATGCTGGCTGCCCATGTTTGCTAAGTCTCCATCCTTGGCCTGGACAGAGCATTGCTGACTAGCCTACCTCTTTTCATCTACATGATCGTAAGATTATCTTTTTTTTTTGTCAGATATTCCTATTGTGGTCTACAAAACTTGAAAGACACAAAACTTGATGTGATATCCTGCTCCAACTTGATTCTGTGTCTGCAGAAAAACCCTTACCCACCATTCCTTTCTCCCTAAAAGCATTCATTAATGGTTTGAATGGGATGGAAATAATTAATCTTAATTGCTCAAGGTGTTGCCCAGACTTCAACTCCAGGCTATGAATGTCTCATCCACCCATTCACAGAGATTTAAAAATGAGTTTTAAACAGTAGAACCATTAATTTGGTGATCTTCAGGCACCCTAACACTTACCAGCCACCCTGAATCTCTCTGTCGGTTCACAGTGTGTTTTTAGCTTTTTTTCTTTTTACTCACAAAACAGGAAAGTTTGCATGAGCTGGCGGGGGTGAGCAGGTGTGAACAAAAGTGTTGGTATGTGTTTTAATAGATTTTGTGTAAATTATTCTGTAATCCTCATAGTAGCCCGAAGGAAAATACACACCTTTTCATTTTACGGATGAAGAGAATGATCTGTGAAGCAGGCTCAGTGTGGGCCCGTGGCCAGCTTCCCTGAGTCTGCGGAGGGAGAGCACTCACAGGCAGGAACTCACAGGTACAGACTTGTTACTTATGGACAGGCAGCGAGGGACAACAGACATTCGTGGGGAGCTGCCTCCCCAAGACTCAGAAAGCTGCCCAGGGTGAATGGGGCCTTGACTCTGTGTGTCCTCGTTATGCTGCAGCTAAGGGACCCTGGAAAGCAGCCCCCCAGGTTTTACACCATAGGGAAATGATGCAGTGAGCTACGGCAGTGAAGGGCACCCCATTTCTAGGGGAGGGTGGGAGCAGAGCCCGAGTGTTCCAGCCAGCTCCCCTTGTCTCAGAGTGTTGCATTCCCAGCACATTTCCCAAGGCCTCCTGGAGAACAGTCCTGCAGTGACACACCTCCAGCTCCCCAGCGTAGAGGCGATGGGGCTCAGATTCCACACTCAGGGCCGTCCTCAAATGCCATGATGATTGTTCCACAGACCAACGCTCACAGTGAGTTAAACTGTTCTCCTCCTCCTCTCACTCGGGAACCCAAGGCTGCTGCTGTAGCCCCCTAGGACACGTGCCAGCGAGGTCTACAGTATCAGCAACTTTACCTATCCATCCCAGTTTTCCTGAGCGGTTAGCAGAAGACAGCTGATTCTGAAGTGAAAGTGTGGAGTGGAAATCCAGGACTCTGCTGCTGGGAAGGCAGATATCCATCCCAGTTTTCCTGAGCGGTTAGCAGAAGACAGCTGACTCTGAAGTGAGTGTGGAGTGGAAATCCAGGACTCTGCTGCTGGGAAGGCAGATATCCATCCCAGTTTTCCTGAGCGGTTAGCAGAAGAAGATGACTCTGAAGTGAAAGTGTGGAGTGGAAATCCAGGACTCTGCTGCTGGGAAGGCAGATATCCATCCCAGTTTTCCTGAGCGGTTAGCAGAAGACAGATGACTCTGAAGTGAAAGTGTGGAGTGGAAATCCAGGACTCTGCTGCTGGGAAGGCAGATATCCATCCCAGTTTTCCTGAGCGGTTAGCAGAAGACAGATGACTCTGAAGTGAAAGTGTGGAGTGGAAATCCAGGACTCTGCTGCTGGGAAGGCAGATATCCATCCCAGTTTTCCTGAGCGGTTAGCAGAAGACAGATGACTCTGAAGTGAAAGTGTGGAGTGGAAATCCAGGACTCTGCTGCTGGGAAGGCAGATATCCATCCCAGTTTTCCTGAGCGGTTAGCAGAAGACAGATGACTCTGAAGTGAGTGTGGAGTGGAAATCCAGGACTCTGCTGCTGGGAAGGCAGATATCCATCCCAGTTTTCCTGAGCGGTTAGCAGAAGACAGATGACTCTGAAGTGAAAGTGTGGAGTGGAAATCCAGGACTCTGCTGCTGGGAAGGCAGATATCCATCCCAGTTTTCCTGAGCGGTTAGCAGAAGACAGATGACTCTGAAGTGAGTGTGGAGTGGAAATCCAGGACTCTGCTGCTGGGAAGGCAGATATCCATCCCAGTTTTCCTGAGCGGTTAGCAGAAGACAGATGACTCTGAAGTGAGTGTGGAGTGGAAATCCAGGACTCTGCTGCTGGGAAGGCAGATATCCATCCCAGTTTTCCTGAGTGGTTAGCAGAAGACAGATGACTCTGAAGTGAAAGTGTGGAGTGGAAATCCAGGACTCTGCTGCTGGGAAGGCAGATTGGATGAGCGACTTGCGAATACTTAGGGATTCATAGAATAGACGCTGTGTGGGTGTCACGGTGACACGTTAATCAGGGATCAAAATGTCCTTCTAAATTAGCCATGTTAAAGAGAAAGGAGAAGCCCAGGAAACAGAAGAAAGCTTTCTGTCATAGGGTATTTTAGAATAAATATTTGTAGAAAACAGTGATTTTGTTTAAAAGACTCCCGATCTCACATGGTGTCCTGCACCCATCCCCTCTTCCTGCAGGATCTCACATGGTGTCCTACACCCATCCCCTCTTCCTGCTTTGTTTTCCTTCTCACAGCTCATTTCCTAACAAGCTGTAAACTACACTTATTTATCTTGCAAATGCTTTCTGCTAGAATGTAAGCTCCACGAGGGCAGACGCTTTGCTCATTCTCTTTGGAACAGTGGACACACAGGGCTTGCACAAATATTTGTTGAATGAATGAATATATGTTTCATATTTGATGCCTTACTAGTGTCTGATCAATAGTTAAATCTTTTCCCCATCAGCTGATTGGACATGTTCCTTGAAGCCATCACGGAGGGTCTGCTCTGCAGCCTGTGGGTGGCTCAGGGGCTCAGGCTGGTCTAATGTTAGCTTGCTAGCGGCACTCAAGGCTTCTATCAGAGTTTCTACCGAAAACATGATTTTCAAACTCTACCAGCGTGAGCTGTTAGGGAGGATTATGCTGCATATTTATAGCAATTTCTGGACACATTAAAGCTATGAATATGAATATGAAAATAAAGATTTTTTTAATTTTTGGAGGGCTGAGACAGAAACAGACAATTTGAAAAATATATAAATGAATCAACGAGGTAAGTTGTGGCACTTTTCAAAACATGGTTCTGGACTCCTAAGACCATAAAAAAATCTGCTGTATATGAGATGCCAGTAGTCAGGGCCGAGCCAAGAAAACCGAAACAACACTAATTATCTTAGCGAGAGATTTAAATGTGGGAAATTAAACAGAATAAAAAGGGAGAACTGAACTACTGCAGAGAGTGAAACTGCAGGGGCAGCCACCACTTGTCTAGGGAACAAAAGAACGAATTTGGGGTTACTGGAATCCAGAGGCTAGAAGAGGGGGTCCCCAGAGCTGGGGCTCAGGCCCCCAAGGAGGTGCACTGCCCAGCTGCTCCTCATACCTTCGAGGGGCTCATGGAGAGGCTGGCTCTGCGAGTGCCGAAAGAAGCCAGGCACGGAGCCCACGCTGTCACTGCTGACTGCTGCTGCCACGTTTAATTTAATTAATAGAAAATTAAATACTCCACTATAATGCTCATAAGTTACCTGGATTGTTTTATTTCCTTTCAGTGTGTTTATATTATTCATTGAAAATAAAATGTATTTTTTTTTAGTTGTTTAAGGGTTCTTATTTTCCCTTCTCAGGGTTCTGTATTTTTATAAAATTAAAAATTGTTTTCTAGGAAATGATAAGAACAGGTATAGTCGGATACGTGTTCCTTCATGACGTCTACGCCAATCCGTCTGACGTCCTAGATAACCAGCTGGAGCGTTTCCTGGTCTTTTTCATCTTGTGCTTCTTTTTGAAACACTTAAAAATGATTAAAATGGTAAAATTTATGTTATATGCACTTTTTAAAAATTCAACCTTTTTTTAGTACTTGTAGAATTTTATTTGTTACATTTATACCTCTGACACTTGGGATGACATTCTTTTGAATGCTGTAACAAACTGATCTAATTATATATTGTTCTAAATTACTATCCCGTCACCTCAACTTCATTTAGTGAAAAGACCATCTTTGCTGCAACAGTGTGAGTCCAACCGTTAGAGGAGATCAGATTTCCACTGGAGTTGGGTCTGTTTCTGTAATCTATCGCACTGGCCTTTTCGTGCACTAATTCCACACTAATTTAGTTTTACTGGCTTTACAGTATATTTTAATGTGGGGAAATCTAGTTTCCCATTTGAAGCACTTCCTTTCTCCTGTTTTTATTCTGAGATCAGTCAACAAAATTAAGTACAAATATAAAATATAATCTTTTTCTGGTCTTATTCCGTATTTATGGCTAAAAGTGCCCCTTTTCTTTCCAAACGCTTCTTTGAAGATATTTGATCCACTTTGGAGTGCGGTGTTACAGGTTTATTGTGTGTGTATTTATAAATTGGAAAGCAGTTAACAGAAATAGTTTGCTTTTCCTTCTTTAATTGTTTTCGGGTAGTTCTCTTTGGGTGTGGTCTGCTTTTCCACTTTCTATTCATTTTGCATGGAATTCAGCATGAACTTTTCTATCAGTTCCGCCTCTGAACCTCCTTCTGGGACAATGGTGGAGAACTGAGGAACGATGCGTGCTTTTGTTTTGCTTTTGTCTCTGCAGGATGGTCAGGTTTCACTTTTTAATTTTGTCCCTCTGGGCCTCCTTCCCCGGGGTGCCCCCTCCTTCCCTTGTGTCTGACTGTCCCCCAGGTGAAGCGAGGGACTTGCTGCTTTGCTTCTGCACATTTGCAGGCTTCTTCTCCGCCTACAGTCCTGTGAAGTATCTGCACCTCCTCCAGAGGTGACATTGCCTGTGCTTTGTCCCAGTGCATCACTTTGCTCTATTTTTATATTCCGTGAAGTCCTGTGGCATTGGGTAGGCAGTGGGAGGGCTGGTAGAATCATGGGTAATGTGAAGATCATAGCAGTTGGTTTCTTAGTTATCTGGAGGGTGTGGATTATGAATACAGCTGCACTCCTCATAAATTTTATTATTTGCTTTTGGGAGGGACAGTGAAAATCAGGCTATTGCCACATTTTTTTTCTCTATTACAAATCCAGACGTTTAATTCCCATTTACTTTTGTTCTCAAGGTGACTTTATGATAATGACCAGAGGTGGCCTTAGTGCTGAGGGAGCAGGAAGGGAAATTTGTGGACTCTCATTGGGTGAGTCATTCTCCGTGACCCGCTCCTCCATTGTGGACTCTCACTGGGTGAGTCATTCTCCGTGACCCGCTCCTCCATTGTGGACTCTCACTGGGCGAGTCATTCTCCGTGACCCGCTCTTCCACTGTGGACTCTGATTGGGTGAGTCATTCTCCGTGACCTGTTCTTCCACTGTGGACTCTGATTGGGTGAGTCATTCTCCATGACCTGCTCTTCGGGCAACCCACGGATCTCACTCTCCCGGGCTCCTGTGGTGCGTTGTTGGAGTTTCATGCATGTGAGCGTCTCACATTCAGGAGCCCCAGAATCTAAGCACACAACATTGCAAGTGGATTCCGCACTCCTGAACATGCCTTCCAGTTCTTTCCAAGAAAGGGTGCTAGCAACGCAGTACTGGAATCTTTTCGTATCTTTACAGAATTGTAGCTAATCAACCAAACTTTATCGGGACGCTTTTCTTTTCTGTAGATATTCAAAGTAGCTCCTTAAAGTGTTCAGTGTTTTTTACCAGTTTATTTCCATGAAGCTTTTTTAAAATACATGTCTTCAGGATCATACCGTCTGTTTTTTGACACTGTAGATTTCCGTGTGTCTAATTAGAGGGCTCTTTTCCGATATTCTCCCAGGTTCTGCACTTCCTCAGCCATCACGAGCATATTCTATTCCGTGGTGATTGGATCGACATTTTAAATCCTGTTTGGCCGAAATAGAGTTTCATGTTTAGGTCCAAGATGTGTGTAAACGGATCTCTCTAAAGAACAGTGTGACCTTCCCTGTGTGAAACAACTGAAAGCCAGAATTCACGTCCTGGTCAATATTGTGGGTGCTGTCTAAGCAAATGCATGCAACCCTTACACACAAACATTTCTGTAGGTTCTGTCACCCGAGAAATCCTCTGTGAGTCCGTTCAGATCCCTCTGGCACCCCGGTGACGGGGAGTTCAGCATCACTTTCAAATGCAATCTTTCCACACTCACTATACCCCTTCCTTCCATTGTCACATCATGAATGTGTGTAAGTGTTGCGTGCATTTGCACATTTTTCTTGGGGAAAAGTCCATCTGATGATCAAAAGAGTCTGTGTTCCAGCAAAGGTACAGAAATTATTATCGTTTGAGTTTCTGGTTAATATTATGTGAAAGATTTTAAAGACATAATCTACTCATCATTTTAAGAAGAAATAATCTAAAACTTACCCATCTTGTATAAAAAAAGAACCAAACAAATTAACTGTACACTTACTCTTCCTTAAATGTTATTTTTTTCTTTACTTCATTTATTTCTCTTCTATATTCACTGTTACAACATCATATTGATTTGTATTTTCTTTTTGTAATTTGGAAGGCAGCTGTGCTCACTATTATATAACCAATGCTTGAGAGTTTTCTCGTGGTTGCTATTGAAGTTGGTGTTCAGGTATATTACATTACCTAATGATTTCATTTCAAAGTAATAAGTGGGGTATTGCAAACTGTTTTATTTCCTAAAGAGGCCCTTGTTCTGATAGAAATGAGAACCACTCTGCCATGCCCTCTGCAAACAATTCTAATTGGGTAATATCTAATCTTTTGCAAACTGTCCCCAGAGACCTTGCTGATTTTAGGGCAGAAAAAAGTTTCTATGTAGAACTCTATGTTTGAGAGGAGAGGGGCTACATACAGAGAAAAAACAAGCTTCCAAAATCAAGAAAGAAAAAGGTGGAATCTGAGTGTCTCCATCTTTTCATCTTTATCTCTGTGTGTGTATGTTCTGTTCCGTCATGTCTCATCTTTCTTTATGTCTTAAAGGGAGAGACGTGCACACAGCAAGCATATATTTGTTAACTGATTCATGTTCCACACAAACCCAAATTCTCTTGTTCTTATCCCACCCACAACAGAGTTCAACACTGCTAACAACGCAAAAGATTAGGAGGGGGTCTAAACTTCATCCCCTTCTGTTTAAGCGAATCTCCCTCTCTATTTAATGGCTGTTTATTCCATTACTGCTCATGAATCGGGTGACAGTCCTCTGCATCTGTGCAGGAAGCGCTCTGCTAAATCATCCACTGGAACTCAAGGAGGACAGCACAGGCCAACTTCCACTGCACTCGTGCTGACTTTTCGCCTAATGAAAAGGGTGTCTGGCACCTGTAAACCAGAAGGAGCCCTCTCCTGCTAGTGCAGCTCACACTCCTGGGCTGCATCCAAGCTTTCTTTACACATTTTGAAATCCAAATGTAAGAATGACATACCTTTGAAAAGGCAGTGGATTACGTGGAGGGACTGACGGAGTGGGCAGGGTAAAGTAGGGAGGGGAGAGGGAGGGTGCAAGGGGAGCTTGAGGAAATGTCTCCCAGCCTCCGCCCTCACCCCCCCCCAGCTCTGCTTCTGTGGGGCTGAGGCTTCCTCTGCTAAGCCTGTGCACTTAGAAAAGCCCCCTCCAGGGGGTGATTTCTGGGCTGCAACTGACCCCCACTGCTTCACGCAGACACACACACCCACACACACACACGCACACACACGCGCACACACACGCACAAAGTAAGAATGTCGGCAAGGGCACCAGCAGGACATACACGCTTTCCTGATACAATGCTGCTTTTAACAAGCAGGCGACCTCTCCCTCTCTAAAACCACTGTCAATAGACAAAGAGCTTTGGATCCCTCATACGCACCATTCGGTGTAATGTTTCCTTTACTGGAAGCCTTTGAGGTAGCAGGAACCGTGCAGGGTGACGGTTTACACAGAGCCCAGAGGCCGGTTCCCTTGTGGGAACTCTCCAGCCAGCTACTCAGAGATGACCGTGTGCTGCAGACCTCGGCCACTGAGTGCCGAGTGTAACAGAAGTCTGGGTACATGTCTGTCAATATGTTTATCAATATGTTTATCAATATGTTGCTTAATCGACATTTCCAAACAGCATTTTTAGTCTCCTCCAGGAAACTCTAATTATACATACAGTCACGTGTCACATAATGAAGGGAACGTTGTGAGAAATGCATTCTTCGGAGATTTTACGGTGTGTGGACCTCGCGGGTGCCCTTCCACAGACCTAGATGGCACAGCCTCCTACACACCTTGGTACAGCCTTTGCTCCTGGCCTACCAAGCTGCACAGCAGGTGACTCTACTGAACGTGTGGGCCGTTGGAACACAATGCTGCGCATTGATGCATATAAGCTTAATAAACTTAGAAAAGGAACAGTAAAAACATGGTGTAAAAGTGGGAAATGGTAATTTTTCCAGGCACTTACCATGAATGGAGCTTGCGTGACGGAAGTTCCTGGGGTGAGTCCCTGAGTGACAGGGGAGTGAAGGTGGGGGCCTAGGACACTCCTGCACACCCCTTCAGAAACACTAGACACTCAGGCCACACTGCATTTATTTAAAAACACTAATGATTAACCTTTGCTTACTCTAATGTCAAACTTTTAATTACAAAAATGGCTCTTTTGTAATTACACTTAGCTTAACATGCAAACGCATTGTACAGCTGTACAAACATATTTTCTTTCTCTATATCCTTATTCTTTTACCTTTTTTGTATTTGGATTTTTTGACTGTAAATTAGTTCATGATAAACGAAGCCACAGACACGCACCTTAGCCTCTGCCGACACAGGGTCGGGTCTTCAGGCTGGTAGCACTGCTGGAGCTGCCATGATGGATGTGAGTATACGCTACTCACACTATGAGTGAAAATGCTTTGAGAAACAGACACTAGCTTTTAGACTCAAATGCAGTAAGTTGCGTTAGCTGTACTGCTGAGTACAGCTGAGTCCAGGACCTGGGCACAGGGTTAACAGCCACAGAGACTGTGGATTTTGATCACACGCATCCTGAAAAATACAATCACTTATTTGGGTCTACAGGTATTATTTGTATAGTTTCATTTTATAAACAATTATTAAATGCCTACTCTTTGCTAGATGTTATGTTGGCTTTGGTGATGGAAACAATATGTTTCCCTTCTTCAGAGTTTGCAGTCTGGTAGGGAGACAGCCTCACGAAAAATGATTGCCATGGAATGTGGTAAGTCCATCATCGTGCATCCAGGCACTGCTGTGGCGTGATGTGTGGGAGCCATTAAGGCAGGTAAAAGCATGGAAAGAAATATCTTCGAGGAGGAGGGGACCTGCGGGAAAACTGAAACATGAAGGGCCATTGGAAGAAAACTTACGGGCAACGTGGTAGAGTTCGCGATGGCCACAGTGATACTGAATCAGGCAGTTTGGCTCACGAAGAACAGACCTGGGGACAGCCCGAGAGTGAAGGCAGAAAAGGGAGGTGACGCTGGATGCAGGAGTCCACGCCCGTAATTCCAGCATGTCAGGAGGCCAGGGCAGGAGGATCACTTGAGTTCGAGGCCGGGAATTGCAGACCAGCCTGGTCAACACAGTGTGACGTCGTCACTCCAAAAATAAATAAATAAAAGTCTAGTTGGATGTGGTCCCATCTCCTTGGGAGACTGAGATGGGAGGATCGTCGCAGCCCAGGAGCTCCAGGCTGCCTGAGCCATCGTCGTACTGCCGCACCCCAGCCTGGGCCACAGAGCCAGGCCCTGTGTCTACGAAACAAGAAAGGAGCAAAGGAGAGACAAGTGAGATCCTGCAGTGCAGTGGGCTCTCCTGCAATCCTACATCTTCATGACTCCTGGTGCTTCACGTTGTCAGAGCGGTAACTAAAACTCAGCCTCGTGAGCCTCCTTTTCTACCACCCTGTCCCCATGAGCCTCTTTTTCTTCCACCCCCATGAGCCTCTTTTTCTTCCGCCGTCCCCCATGAGCCTCTTTTCCTTCCACCCCCACCTTCCTTTCATGCCACCATCTGCCACTATAATCTTCTTTTTTCCACCATCACATCCCTGAGCTTCTAGAGTGCGGGACATGTCTCATTTGACTTGGCACTTGTGTCTGCTATTATTATGATACTGTGTATTTATAAGGCACCACAGGATATGACTGTTACATCATAAACCATCAGCAAACCTTGAAGATGTAATTAGGGAAAAAAATCAGCTTTCGTGGTAGTCAAGTGCCCACAGGAGGCAGCTACCGGGGGTCACTGCAAGGCCTGAGGAGCTGGAACCGCGACACGCAGGAAACAGCCCCTCCTCCGACACCGGCTTTATTTAGAAGTACGATTTATGTTTTTCTGTGTAGGAGCTTGAGGGATTTCAGAACATGGTGTCCAGTAAATGTGTTTTACATGTTATTCTTTCCTTGGCATCATGGTTTAAGCCATTCCAAACATCTTCATAATCAAAAGCATAACAAATTAAGACTAAAACAGTGCCTGTGGAAACGTCCTTTGCACCCTCCCCTGTTGGAGACTCTGCTTTTACCATCACGGACCGCAGGGCGGTTGGCAAGAGCAACCAGCAGACAGGGCTCTGTGGCTGGAGCTGAGTCGGGAGCCATCCAGGCCTGCTCCGCGGAGGTGTGGACACTCCACAGACCCTGTGCTCCATCACGGCGACAGGACTCTGGGACATATCTGCCTGGACTGCAGGTTTAGGCCCCTCCAAATTCATGTTAAAACCCTAATCTCCAAGAAGGTAGTATCAGGAAGCACGGCCTTTGGGAGATGATTAGGCCATGAGGACCTTATTGCCGTTATAAAGGAGAGAGCTCCTGTCCCCTTCAGTCACAGGAGGACACGGTGAGAAGGTGCCATTCAAAACCCAGGACAGCAGCCCTCAGCAGATGCCAAATCTCCATGCACCTTGACCTTGGATTTTGTGACCTCCGCAACTGTGAGAAACGAAACTTTCTTTGCTTATAAGCCACTCTGTCTATTCTGTTCTGAGACAGAAATCCAAGCAGCCACAGACAGTATCAGCTACATAAAGTGGAACCCAGCTGGCTCTGCTCCCGTGGTCCTCCTGCAGAGTCGACAGCATGCCCGCCTCAGATGCATCGTCTTCACACACAAGGTAGCGTAAACTGAGTCGAGAGGTGACTCTCTGTTAGCTCCATCATTTATTTCCTGGGTGATCTTGGAAAACACATCTCTAGGGCCATCGGTTTTCTCTCCTGTAAAATGGGGATATTAAGAGTTCTTACGGGATTAAGATATGCTACTGGGCTGGGTGTGGTGGCTCGTGCCTGTAATCCCAGGATTTGGGGAGGCTGAGACAGGTGGATCATGAGGTCAAGAGTTTAGGACCAGCGTGGCCAACATGGTGAAACCCCGTCTCTACTAAAAATGCAAAAATTAGCCCGGCATGGTGGTGGGTGCCTGTAATCCCAGCTACTCGGGGGGCTGAGGCAGAGAATGCTTGAACCCAGGAGGCGGAGGTTGCGGTGATCAGAGATCACACCACCACACACCAACCTGGGCGACAGAGCGAGACTCCATCTCAAAAAAAAAAAAAAAAAAAAAAAAAGACATGCTGTTGAAGCGGCTACATTGTCTGGGCTACATACCCTGGGTTCCTTGTCGGGGGCCAGTAAAATTTACGACATGGACACACACGAGAAGTGTGAGAGAGGAAGTTTAAAAGGCAGAAGAGAAGGAGAAACAGCTCTCTCCACAGGGACAGGGGTCTTTGAGGGGACAGGTGGCTGATGTGCCTAATTTTGTAGTGAGGTTGGAGGGGGCGCTGTCTGATTTCCACAGGGCTCACAGACCGTTTCCATCGGGTATGACATTTACATAGCACTCGGGAGGGCGGGCCGCCCCCCCAGCCTTCTTATGCAAATGGCCTTTCGTGCTATTTGGTGCCATGGCGTGTGTTCCTTACAGCGCAGGTGGCTGACACCACCTGGAACACGTCTAGGCCCCAGTTCCTGCCACGATTCACCTGCAAGCTCCCAGCTTGCTCGTCTGTGTCTGCAGCTCGACTTTTGCAGGCTGCTCTTTATTAGAAAATGATCCGCAGCTGCTTTGCGTTGAAAAGAAAGGCCTTACGTACTCTCCCATACCCCGACTCTCTGCCTAAGTGATGGCTTCTTTCTTCCCAGAGCACCACGTGGCTACTTGACATCTGAAACAGTCGAGCAGTCATGGTCATCTTTGGATGTCCCTACCAGAAACGCGCAGTGCCCTGCCCACCGTGTGAGCTCTGTAGTCTCTGTAGTTGTCCCCCATTGCCAGCCTGCCCTGCCCTCTGTGTGACCAACTGTCATTCATTCCCCCTCAGGCGCTGCTTCCCAGAGTTCCGCAGCCGCCCGATCACATGTGCAGTTGCTGTCACAGAACCCCTCCGTTTTCTCCACAGTCTACAATTATCCTGGTTAAGCACTTGCTGGCCTGTCCGTTGTCCCTCTATCACAGCAGAACAAAAGGGGCTCGAGGACCACCAATGTCTCACCTGTCCTCCTCACGGCTGTATTTCTGAGCCTAGAAAAGTACGCGATCGAATGAAGCGCTCCATAAATGCTTTTTGAATGAGCAGGTAAATGAACCCAAATGCATTTTTCTTACTATTGCTTTGAATTATTTTGACACATTTCCAATCACTTGTTTCTCTTTTTCTCTACTTCCAAAGAAACCTCAGTGGATACTCTGCATGACTTAGAAGGCCCCAGGCGAGGGTCCTAAACATGCCACGTCTGCATCTGTGGGCGTTCCTTCAGCCTAAGCAGAAAAGATACAGTGAGAAGATACGGAGGAAGAAACAAAAGTCCAATGTGTATTTAATATTTATCAGCATTGCAAATTTCTCCAACACAGGAAGAAAAGATGAAGTTCGCTTAAGTGGATCCAGTTTCCTTGACTACTTTTATTTCTCCCTTGAAGCAAATAAAGGAGGAGAATGATTTAAATTTATTCTGCTATTTGTGAGGGTGCCAGGTCAGGAGGCTGCTGAAGTTTGTCTTTTCTTTGCTGAGGTAAATTTCCAGCTCAGGCACATGGGCTGAAGTGGAAGAGCAATCAGTTAAAAGAAATAATGCATTTGGGGTCCGTCTGTTGGAAACGTAATTGAAAGCATGAGTGTTCTGTGGTTTCTCTCAAACTTCAAAAGTGTGCGTGGTCACATGACGGGGAGTGCCATCTGTTGGTCGTTAGGGTCATGTTTTACTTTTCTGCTTAAACTTTCAATGTAGTCAATGAGCTTAGCTTTTTATAAAGAAAATTAATTATTACTCGTGTTAGGCTTACATTAGTGACTAATTCACTCATTTTCCCTTTTCCATTAAAAGAATGGTGTTAGATAATAGATTAGAATCACTTGGCAATTCATCACAGTCACCCACTCTTAGAAACTGCTCTTTGGCCAAAATAATCAGTAAAAACACCACTCGGAAAAGAAATAATCCATCTTTTGCAAGCCTGAGAACATGTTGGCAGATTTGCAATGCTTGGTAACAATAGCGTTTGTCCTGGGACGTACGGGAGGTGCCTGCAGATAGAACGGGTGCCTACCAGCATCCATCACCTACCTGAGCACCTGCAGGAGCCTGATGGTCAACAGCAGAGCCGTCAAGTGAAACCCACGGAACTTCGGAACCTGACGCTCACACTCGGGAGTGCAGCATCTAGCCCAAGCTGACGCTGTTGCTTAGTGGCAGAATGGGGCCTCAGATCCAGCTTTCCCGATTCTTGGCTCAGTGGCCGCCCCGCTGCACGTGAGGGTCCTGTGGAGTCAGACTCCTCCGCTAAAGCGACACGGCTTGCATTAATGCACAGGGGCTTTCCGTGCTGATCCCATGACACATACTGAAGGCAGATCGTGTTCTAGGCTGTGTTAGGGAAGCTCCACATAGTTACACAGTGTTCATTCCGTAGCCTAATCGTTTGACTGTTTTCAAGTATGTAGGCCTAACCTACCAGTTCCCTGTGATCTGGAAACTTAATTAAAGACACTGCGTCAGGGCCGGGCGCGGTGGCTCACGCCTGTAATCCCAGCACTTTGGGAGGCCGAGGCGGGTGGATCATGAGGTCAAGAGATCGAGACCATCCTGGTCAATACGGTGAAACCCCGTCTCTACTAAAAATACAAAAAATTAGCTGGGCATGGTGGCGCGTGCCTGTAATCCCAGCTACTCGGGAGGCTGAGGCAGGAGAATTGCCTGAACCCAGGAGGCGGAGGTTGCGGTGAGCTGAGATCGCGCCATTGCACTCCAGCCTGGGTAACAAGAGCGAAACTCCGTCTCAAAAAAAAAAGACACTGCGTCAACTGAGTGTTTGTGATACGAGCGTCAATTATGAGATAACAGAGATACCAAAGAAGAAGGCTCTGCCTTTAAGGAACTTGCCAACTTGCTACATGGAAATAATGGACCAAATGGCACTGGTGAAAACACACCTTCCCGCCAGGACGTGGCCTTTTTTAGTCGCTCTGTCACCACTTGAGCTCTTCTTTCCTGGTCTTGGAAGTTTTCTTCTCTTTTCCTCCCTCTGAGCCTTGGACTCCCCCGGGGTTCTGCCCTACCTTCTCTCCTTTGTTCTCCCCCAGGATCATCTCATCCAATCTCACAGCTTCTATTATCGTCCACAGCAGAAATTATTAACCTGAAGTCAGTGGACAAACTTCTGGGGCCTGTGAGTTCCCTAAAATTATATGCAAATTTGGTATATACGTTTATAGCTTCTGCCAGGTTGGCAGAGGGGCCCTAAACGCCACAGCTCTGTTGATGTGGGTGATTCCCAGGTCTGCATGTTCCTGAGGATCAGAGGCCAGCTCTGACTGGCCCTGTGCACCGTGGCTTAGAGATCTCTCAGCTGCATGAAGCTTAGAGCAATCTTGACCTAATCCCAGTTCCCAGGCCCTCCCTGCATCTCCACCTTCCGCTTTTGTGTTCCTGTCATAGTAAACAGCATCATCACCAGCCCGGCTGTCCAACCAGAAACCAGGGACTTCCAGACTCTTCTCTCACTCCACACAGCCATCCCACGTACTGTGGGCTTCTTCTCCAAAATCTCTCAAACTTACTCCCTGCCCTGCCCTTCCCCTGCCTGGCCTTCGTGGCTCTCCTCAGCCTTCAGTGCACACAGCAGCCTCCTGACTAGGCTTCCTTCAGTCTCACTTCTATCTCTTTTCTCCATGGAGGTGAGAGAGCATTTTCTAACATAAAATCTGATCACATCAGCTGCGGGCGGTGGCTTAGGATGCAATCTCAGCACTCTAGGTGGCTGGGGTGAGTGGATCACTGGAATTCAGGAGTTCCAACCCCGTCTCTACTAAAAAATACAAATATTAGTCGGGGGTGGTGGTGGGCACCTGTAGTCCCAGCTACTCAGGAGGCTGAGGCAGGAGAATCCCTTGACTCTGGAAGCAGAGGTTGCAGTGAGCTGAGATGGCGCCACTGCACTCCAGCCTGGGTAACATAGCGAGACTGTTTCAAAACTGAATGAATGAATGAATGAATAAGTACATATCTGATCACATCATGGCCTGGCTCAGAAGCCATTCCAGTGTACTCCAGAGTGGAACACCACAAGGATTGCACGGTCTCCCGTAAATTGTTTCATGCTCTGTCCCCAGGAGCGTGACACTCACTGTAACCTCCCACATTCGTTAGCCTCTCAAACATGCCGTGCTCCCTGGCACATTCTGTCCTTGAAATACGCTTCCTCGCTCTGCTACGAACCTCCCCTTTCTCATCCAGCCCTCCTCAGAGCACCCCCAGCCCTCACTTCTTTCCTTCATCAGCTCACGGCTCCTCATTCTTCATTTCTTCTTCTCCTTAAGGCAGGTCTGATTTCCTCAGAGAGGGAAGATCCCCCTGCTGTCAGTTCTCCCACAGCACCTCCCCATTTGTGATACCTTGAATTCACTACCTTGTGGTGATGTGGTTGTGCCTCTTCGTCCAACAACCGTCCACCTGCCGAGGGCAGGCGTCACATCTGTATGCACATTGTATTCCCAGAATTAGGCTCTTGGCTCAGCACTCAGTAGGAGCTGTGCAAAGGCATAGTGATGAGCCAATGTGCATGGGGCAGACAGTGGGATGTGCAGGGAAGTCACGCCATTGGTTACGTTGTTACCCAGCAAGTAGTGCTCAAGCTTGTTCAGAAAAACACATAGGATGTGGCTTACGCACGTTAAGAAACCACAAAAAAGAAAAGATGAGAAAGCATTCTGGGAAAGGTGAGCTGATTAAAGATATGATCAGTGAGTAGAGGAGCTGCAGGTTTCATGCAAAGCAGATCGTTTCCTACATATAAAGACTACGGCAGAAAAATTAATAAATAATTGATTGCTCACATTTTTGGCTTTGAAGGCCATAGAGTTAAGTCATTACAGCTACTTAACTCTGTTTTTGCACCGTGAAAGCAGCCACAGACAAACGCATAATCAAATAGGGGTGGCTGTTCTCCCAGAAAACGTTGTTTCTAAAAACAGACACAGCGTCGGCCTGTTTTTAGAAATAACGTTTTCTGGGAGAACAGAAATTCTTTAAATCCTTGTTTTTACAGGTTAGGCATTGATAAGGTGGAGAGACTGCAGTTGTTGGAAACTCCTTCTAAAGGCTCTGAAGTATTTATGAGTTATGATTTAGCGGCAATGTTGTGTATATGAGTTCATCTATGTTTTGTCGGTTTGTCTGTTGAATACATATTGCATTTATTTCTAAAACTTGATTGGAGGTCCTGTTATATAACCATTATGAATTGTAGATTGATACTTACAAATAATCATGTAATTTACTAGAACAGTCTTAAAAACTAGAAAACATCAAACTAAACGACAAATTTTCATCACTTTGGTCATGAAAATATGCAGTAAGAGATTCCTGTATGAGACCCATCACTCACGAGGGAGCGGACAGGACAGGCTTGGCTCTGGGCTGACCAAATGGGAGCGTGGAATTTTTCCCACTGTTGGTAAGACACAGCCAGGCAAAGAGGCCAAAAGAGACGCGGGGTCCACAGTACAAACCCACAGGCTTGCGAATGACATCAGCGTCTGGCTCGAGACTTCAAATACGTGGCAGGGGAAGAAAAAGAAGGCTTTTGGCTTACAGTTCAGCATCTGTCCCAGCATCAGCAACAACGAAATTGTTCTAAAAGAGTAATGGAAAACAGATAGGATCGAAGAAGACGGGGATGGAACGAGTTTGAGCACGGGGAGTTCACCAGTGGCCTGCCCAGGACCGTGTGGATTTTAATGCCACTTCAGGGCAATAAAAATGAGATGTCCCACCATCTTGAAGGTTTGGGGCTTCTAACAGAATAAGCATTTGATTAATGAAACAGCACGCACTATAAAGCACAAGGGATCGTAAAAGGCTGGTTTTTAACGGCCTAAGTACCTTTTGCATCTTGACGTCTTTTACCACCTTGTAAATCACCTCTGGAGAGAAGTAACTGCAGTGACACGGCAGACTTCCATCACCGGCCTGTCCACCCTGGGACCTCGGCTCCGGGTTCTTCAGTGTATCGTCCTGGCTGATGCCCGGCGGTGCCATGCCATCATTAAGAGGAAAGGAGTGCTGGGCGTTGTCGTGGACCTAGTTTTAGTAAATGTCTCTGGGCAAATTCTCCCTCCAAAGGCATCTTCCCTCCCTTGCTGTCTCTGTTCTGCAGTCCAGCATGCGCCCGTTGGTGGGAGTTAACGGCCAGGGTGTTGGCCTGCTGGGCTCTGCATCTTCCCTCCCTTGCTGTCTCTGTTCTGCAGTCCAGCATGCGCCCGTTGGTGGGAGTTAACGGCCAGGGTGTTGGCCTGCTGGGCTCTGCATCTTCCCTCCCTTGCTGTCTCTGTTCTGCAGTCCAGCATGCGCCCGTTGGTGGGAGTTAACGGCCAGGGTGTTGGCCTGCTGGGCTCTGCATCTTCCCTCCCTTGCTGTCTCTGTTCTGCAGTCCAGCATGCGCCCGTTGGTGGGAGTTAACGGCCAGGGTGTTGGCCTGCTGGGCTCTGCATCTTCCCTCCCTTGCTGTCTCTGTTCTGCAGTCCAGCATGCGCCCGTTGGTGGGAGTTAACGGCCAGGGTGTTGGCCTGCTGGGCTCTGCATCTTCCCTCCCTTGCTGTCTCTGTTCTGCAGTCCAGCATGCGCCCGTTGGTGGGAGTTAACGGCCAGGGTGTTGGCCTGCTGGGCTCTGCATCTTCCCTCCCTTGCTGTCTCTGTTCTGCAGTCCAGCATGCGCCCGTTGGTGGGAGTTAACGGCCAGGGTGTTGGCCTGCTGGGCTCTGCATCTTCCCTCCCTTGCTGTCTCTGTTCTGCAGTCCAGCATGCGCCCGTTGGTGGGAGTTAACGGCCAGGGTGTTGGCCTGCTGGGCTCTGCATCTTCCCTCCCTTGCTGTCTCTGTTCTGCAGTCCAGCATGCGCCCGTTGGTGGGAGTTAACGGCCAGGGTGTTGGCCTGCTGGGCTCTGCATCTTCCCTCCCTTGCTGTCTCTGTTCTGCAGTCCAGCATGCGCCCGTTGGTGGGAGTTAACGGCCAGGGTGTTGGCCTGCTGGGCTCTGCATCTTGTAGCTTACAGTAACACACTCGGTGCATCCAGGTTGCTGTCAGGCAGCCGGTGGCTGAGTTAGGGCTCTTCCGTGCACTTTTCATGTCCAAACCCGGGTGGGAGAGCAGGCCCAGGGGCATGCTCCTCTCATGGGATGCAAGGCCAGCCGCACCTGACATGCATTTTGGTAGCCACCGGTGGACATGGTGTACTGGAAGTCTGCTCATGTGTCATTGCACACAGCAGGTCAGAAGGCTGAGCTCAGAGTCACTGAGGGAAGAAGAGCTTTCACCCCTGGGAAGTCTGGGTCGGGATGAGGAAGGCAGGGTGGATTGGAGTCAGTCATCCTGCTGACCACACCATAGGTTGTACTTATGACTACAGAGCCTGAAAACCTCACTGACAACCTCTGAGGTCAAAGTGGCTGTTCTGCTCCTGGAAGTCACAGGCTCACGTGTGGTGAGTTTTACTAAAATGTCAGGAAAGAACCCCAACTTTCAAAATTCGAATCGCACAGATTTGTAGACTTTACCTCAAGCAAATTCTTGGTGAAATAGCTCTGGACTCTTGAGGTACAGCCAAGGAACTGTGCTAAGAAGCTTCTGCACGTGATCTCATGTATTTCCCACAACAGCAGTGAAAGGTGGTCGTGACCGCATTTTCCATACCAAGAAACTGAAGTTTACAGACCATGCTGTATAAAGGCCATCAAGCAAGGGAGTTGGAATGGGGATTTGAACCCAGGTCCGCCTGATACAAAATGATTATGCTGTGTTGGAAAAACGTGTCAGGGCTTAACATTAGTGAGAAACTGAAACCCAAAATATGCTTGAACATTTTCATTCCAGGTTCACCTTCTTTCATCGCCGGTTCCACTTCAGAGGCTGATCTTAGGGAAGATCTCTTTGATATTTACAAGAATGCATTCATGCGAGGGTGCTCGTGGCAGTGCTGTTTGTAATGGAGAAAAATCTGAAATGATAAGAGGATCAAACGTAAGGATTTGAGAAGTAATTTGATACATCTGTTAGGAATCTCTAGAGTTGCTATTTATGCAAATATTTGATGACATTGGAAGTGTTTCCAAAGAAGAGACTGTAAAGCAGTTTGCACAGTCTGACCTCACACGGGCAGACAGAATACTCAAACAGTAATAGAGAATGATTCTGTATAATATGCTTTTAGGTAACCCACTCCCATGCATACCAAAAGTTTATCAAATTACATATATATGTAGAACCTTATATATAAATAATATATATTTGTCAATACATACGTGTGCAATATATATATATGTAAATATAGGTAAGTACAGACTAAGACTTGGCCCCCTCACCAACCCACTCACCCCCAAAACTGGCCCAGCAGCCAAACTCAAGCTGAGAGAAATTTTACTGACCTGAGCCCGGGGCAAACTGACCTTTGGCAACAATGCCTTCTCCAGGCCCCAGTTTGAGATGTAGGGAAAACAGGTTTGGAAGAGACAGTGATCTTGGGGGGATCATCTTTTCTGTAGAATGAAGATTCTCACTTGTTCTTTCTTCATCGGGTACACACGCTGTTTTTAAAGCGAGTTGTTCATACTGTTTATGAAGATACACATATTCCTCATAGGAAATTTAGAAAACAAAAGTTTTTAACGATAAAAATAATTATAATCTCATCCCATCTCTTAGACCGTAATACTTTTTAACTTTCTTTTTTTTAAAAAAGACACGATTTAGCTCTGTTGCGGAGGCTGCAGTGCAGTGACATTATCATAGCTCACTGTAACCTCAATCTTTCAGGCTCAAGTGATCCTCCCACCTCAGCCTCCCAAGTTATGGGGACTGTACCAGGTTAATTTCTTTACTCTTTATTTCTTGTAGAGACAAGGTCTTCCTGTCAATACACTGCCCAGGGCTGATCTTGAACTCCTGAATTAGGGATTGTCCCACCTCGGCCTCATAAATTGCTGACGTTACAGGTATGAGCCACTTGACCTGCCTCTAACATGTGAATTTACATCCTGCATGTAGAGATATGTACACACAGACAGCCGTATACACACACATATCTGTATCCATGCATGCACACACGTTTTATCAGGCCTCCACTCCTTAACAGCCTCCAGATAGAAAACTTAGAGGAGCAGCGAGAGGGTACTTCCAACATTCGTACGCTAAGCTACCTACCACAAAGCTTTTAACTGCTGTTGATTTTAAATGGAAAGAATCTTTCAAAGAGAGATATCAAAGACTCTAAGAAAATATTGGTTTTGGTATTAAATGGCTAGTGTGCTTGTCAAAAAATGACAAGAAGGAATAAAAATTAAACTGAAACAACAATCACCACTACAAAATCAAGAACAGCCACCTTATTTGGAGTGTTTGTGAGGAATTAGAATTAGTATCTTTCTCACAAGCAAGTTCTTCTCCAGGCAGAACAGACGAGAAACAGCAACTAAAAGTATTTACAAGTCAATGTCAACCGCAGCAATTTCTCCAGCAGGAAAACACAGCCTCGGGTTCTGTAATGGTGATTGCACTATGAGAGCTAACATTTACTGAGTGGATATTATATAAAGTAAGCATTTCCCTACGCAAAGCATATTTTAGGGCAATTTCTGCATTGAGTTGGCCGAATGTTGGATTGCCCCAGTGCTAGTATTTCTTCTCCTATTGAAAGGCTGTTTTCTACCTTAAAGTCATCTGTTGAGCTTTTTTTGCTTTATAAACCTGAGTCCTTCTTACTGTAATTTCTTCTCATGTAAGATGGTAATATTAAAATTATTTTTACCTCAGGACTGAAATTATTTTCAATGAGCAATTTATGTCACTGTTACAGTATACAAGTTTAACTTGAAGAGTGAGTAGATAATAAATGGTCTGTAGAACACTTACAAATATCTACTGACTTTTTAATACAATGCTAAATTCTAATAACAAGGCAAGATGCTTATGTGAACGTTCTCGGCACCGACCCATCTGCCACTCTGAGTGCAGGCAACCATCATCTCATTTAAACCTCGAAGTCTGGGGAAATCCTTATCCGAGTATTAAAGAACTGTACTAGCCAACTGCAGACCGAAGGAGGCCACGTGAATTTGACAAAGATTCAGGGATGGAACTTCGACAGTCACATTTTCTATTAATCAGAAAAAGAGCCACCAAATTCAGCCAGAGATGCAATTTTGTTGTTCTTTTCAACAAAATGGAATAAAAGTTGTTAAAGAATGATGAAATTTGAAGATAGAAGTTGCCTTGGTTTACAGATGAGCCACCAGAGGCTCAGAGGGATGAAGTGCTTGATTTACTGCAGTACACAGCGGGTACCATTCATGACTCCACACATGGCCTCTAATATTCATTAGGGAGTCACTGAAGGAGGAATTATAAACTTTTTGGAAACACCGCTGCTCTCTACCATTCACCCTTATTGGAAATGCCTTTATCCGGAGAACCTACACTCTCTTCATGGAAAGCAAAATGAGTTCACGTTCCATGTAGCACTCACCCCACCACGGGCTTGCCTTGCATAGGGGACGCCTCTGCAGGGAAATGCCGGGAAGGACAGTATTAAGAAATCCTCATTGTTCTCAAGGGAAGGTGAGAGGCTCTGTTTCTCTTGCCGAAAGTCAAATGGGTGTTGTTAGTAAGTGGACTCACAGTGTGGATAATGGCACAGAAAGCAAGTCACTTTGCTTGCCGATGGAGAACGGCGCTTCGCAAACTCCTCTGGTCCCCGTTCTGACTGTGTGACGTGTAATCAATGTGCCATATCTGCAGCCACCAGCCTTTCTAAACGTAGAAGGAAAATGAAAGCCGTGATTTCAGACCACTTCAGTTTCTTCCCATTTTTCTTGTCTTTGATAGTGAAAAAGTGGGCAACTTTAAAAAAAATGTCCTAAGTGAGTAGCTGAAATCACTGAGTATCTTTCAGGTATCTGGTTTCATTCTCTCAGTAAAGAACACATGAGTGATATGAATGTGACTCATATATAATTCCCTCTTTTTTTTCTGTTATACAAACATTCCAAAAAGGGAAACATTAAAAATGGAACTCAGGGCAGACGCATCTGTCGTTATGAATTATGATTTAGCGACAGTCACTGCAGGAGAGAGAGAACCTGTCTCTTACGCTGATGGTACTTGCGATAAAATACAAGAGGATGTGGCACCACTCTCCTTGATAAATTGAGCACTGCAAAAGCCATGAATGTGAAATTATCTAGCACGTGATAAATCTGCTGTAATAAATAAAAAACGAATACTCAGAAGAAGTAGGAACTGCGTGAAGGAACCTTTGCTTCGAACTCCGCCTCTCTAACTTTGGGCAGGAATCCTGGCTGTCTGAGGGTTGCAGAATCGGGCTCTTTAGGTGGTGATTACCGCCACAGAAACCCTTGCCTAAAAACGAAAAGTTACGGAGTATACAAGTTTCACCTTAAAAATATGCCCAAGGGATGAACGCGGAGTTGGTCGAAAATCCGTTGTTACTTGTCAGGAATGACATGTGCTCTTCCGGCTGACATCCAGGGAGGCTGTTACACAGGATGAGTCTTCTCAACCTCCTCTCAATTTCCTCTGCAAAACCTACTGTGGTCTTCAGGCAGGAACGAATGTCACATTTTAAAGTATGTTGAAAATTTCTAGAAAGTGTCATTAGAAAGCCCTGATGCTCCCTTCATCTTAAGCTTAGCAACAAAGATCTAGTAAACATCCCAAGACTAGCAGTTCTCTAAATGCTTTTACGGCAACAAACGGAACATTTAAATCCATTTTAAATAACTAAGATGGTTCTCGGATAAACCACAGGATTTGGAAGTTTGTCCATAGTATTTTCCGGTTCTCTTGCAGACCGAGTTGAGCAGTGGTTAAGTTACGTGACATCCCAGACTGTTAGAACAGGGCCTCCGGCACCTCCACAGGCCCGGAGCAGGCAGATCAACACCGACGTGCTTCCCACCCACCTTGGGCTTTTAAAAGGTGAAGCTGGCAGGAGTGGCTAAACCCACTGGGAAGGCACACCAGACCCAGGAATGGGTAGAATCTTGGCTGGGCACACTGGCTCACACCTGTAATCCCAGCATTTTGGGAGGTCGAGGCAGGCAGATCACATGAGGTCAGTAGTTTCAAATCAGCCTGGCCAACATGTTGAAACCCCATCTCTACTAAAAATATAAAAATTAACCAGGCACGGTGGTGAGGCCTCTAATTCCAGTTACTCAGGAGGCTGAGGCAGGAGAATCGCTTGAACCTGGGAGGCGGAGGTTGCAGTGAGCCAAGATCACACCACTGTACTCCAGCCTGGGTGACAGAGCCAGGCTCCATCTCAAAAAAAAAAAAAAAGTCTTCCTCTGCATCATGTTATTCAGTACAGTTTTAAAAGCATCATTTCTTATGGCCTGATACATTTCAAATGCCTCCCCCTCCCCAGGGATCTCTATTGCTCCCTCCACATTTTCCACTGGCTTTGGTCTTTGTGATAAACCACAGCAAAAGTGAATGCATGGGATCATTTATTTCCAGCCCTTCTGCTCCCCGTGAATCCAAGTCTGCTGAATCCAAGCGTGTGGACCATTCTGTGTTCCTTGCTTAAATTGCAAGATATGACAGCATGGGAGATCTAGAAGAATCAAACTTCCTTGATGCTGTTAGGGAATCGGAAGAGGACTCCAGGAAGAAAAGAGAAGAAGGGGTTCCTTCTGCCCCATTTCCAAGCCTGGAAGAGCTCCTCTGTGTGAAGCAGGGCACACTAGTGTTAGATTGGTAGATCCTGGAGAGGAAAGGTCTGCATATCCTGAGAAAGCTTTGTAAGAGCAGAGACCTCTGTCTGGAAAGAGCTGTGAGGAGGTGGAGGGACAGAGTCATGAAGTTTCCCATAATACTGGGTGTCACAGAAATGTAAGGTCAGATGCTGTGTCTCCATCTCCATCAGGAGATCCACCAACTAGAAAGAGAACACATGTGCAGAAATGTGTGGCCGTAAGTGACGTGTGTGTGTGGGTGGACGAGGGAGCACCCCCCCAAGATGGCAGCATCTCATTAGAGGCTGCAGTGAAGAGACGACATCTAGGACCATGTGCTCCCCCAGACCATGGTGCCCTGGAATTAGGCACAACTTCTAGAAAAGTAGAGAAGAAATACTGACATTGATTTTTATTTAATAGAATCAGAAGCTAATTTAAAAAAAAAATAAGAAACATAACTCATTCATACTAATTTCTGGTCTGAGATCTACATCTACAAATGCATTCTAACTTTAAAGAGCTTAATAAAGAGCTGAATTTCTTAGGGTCTTCTGCTGTGCATATCTGATTGCTCATCTGAGAGACTGTGCGGTCCGTTGGAAAGAGGGTAAGTCAGGGAAGCACAAGACCTTGAGTTCTGTTCCTCTACCTGCGTTCTCTTGGTCTCAGGCTTTTCACATGCAAATGAACAGTTGGATCTGATGATCTCTGAGTCCCCCTTCCAGCTCTGACAGTGCCATTCAGTGAGCCGGACTGTTGGCAGTGCTACCAGATGAGATGTTGCATACAAAGCACCTACCTGGAAGGTTGGCACTAAGGTGGTCAGTAAACACCAATTCCTAGTACCCTCCCCGTGGCATTATCTAGTGAGCCTTCTTTCAAATTCAAAGGTATGATTTCCGCGGTCTAATCTACATGAAAGGCTGTAATTCTCTCCTTTCTCTGAGTTCCAAGCGCAGGTCTTGTTCTGAAGAAACCGCACAATGGACTGATTTGTCAGTGTATTTGTTGCCAAGGATTTTTCTTCTGCAGTTCTTTTCATAAAAGTGGCACTTGTTGACCCGAGTTGATGACCAGCCTGAGACAGGGCTTCCTGCACCCTGACGGTCTCGCTCTCTGCTCCTATTGCATTCTTCGATGGGACAGTGAGTCCACTGGGCCAAGGGCAGCACTCCAGAAGGAGTCAGTGCATTGTTAAAATGGGCCCCTATGTGAGTTCACATAGGTAGAGGGAGACGCCGGGTCATCCCAGAAGCTGAGGACCTACCTAAATTAGTGCTTCTGGGTGCTGTTGCCTTGACAGAGCCACGACCACAATGCAGGGTTTTCACATCTGCTTTGAATACAAGTGTTTCCTGCAGGGCTCCTGGTGTCGGACCCTTTTCTTTCTCTGTTAGAAGCCTGTGGCAAACTCCTCTCCAAGGGGACAGTGTTTCTAACGGGATTCCTTTGATGGAGCTGGCTGCAGAGAGCAACTCTGCGATGGCTGAAACAGCACCCTGTCACCCCTGTGGCTCCATGCTCTTTCTCTCTTCATTAACGGCAGCCTTCTCACTGGCCTCTTCATCGCCGTCTTTTACCCACATACAGGGTCCTGCACCTGGGGCTGAGCTGGAGGAGGGAGGAGCTCACAACGATGGGGCTTTGGTTTACTTTTCTGACTCAAAATACCTCAGCCAGGAGCCGTGGCTGGTTTCTTTCACAGTGTGGTCCGCAGATCCCCTGCTTACTGATATGCCTGGGGTACCCAGTGAGTGGAGTTTTGAAGACCCCATTCCAGAAACCCGGATTCAGAATCCCTGGCGGGGAGCCCTAGAATCTGCCCTTGTAACGCCCTGGTGCTGGAGATGCCACTCGCCCATTCCCTTCTGCGCCTGCGTCTCACTGCTGAGAGCCACCGCGCTTACTCATTCGCAGATGAGCGTGGAATCTTTTCTTTGCCAGTAGAAGCCGGAATGGGTTTGCTGAGAAGTGTCTCATTTCAGTAGGCTCATGCTTCTGGCACATCCAAGTTTTACCGTACGCACCGAGACGACCGCCAGGATTTAACAGGCCGGAGCATGCAGCTCTAACCGTACACATGCTGCCCTCAGAGTTGTCGTCTGTGTAACCACAGCATTTCCTGTGCCTTTTCACCTGTTACGTGCTAATACTTGATCATTTGCGAGGAAATGACTGTCGGTGAGTGCTGGAAGTGACACACTGTTGTACTTTTTGATGAACTTAGCTGTTCTGGAGGCTGTATTGGTCTGGCTGGCTGTTGCATTTGCTGGCTAAGCATTTCTTTCTCTTTCTTTCTTTCTTTCTTTCTTTCTTTCTTTCTTTCTTTCTTTCTTTCTTTCTTTCTTTCTTTCTTTCTTTCTTTCCTTCTTTCTTTCTTCTTTCTTTCTTTCTCCTTCCTTCCTTCCTTCCTTTTCTTTCTCTCTTTCTTTCTTCTTTCTTTTTTTGAGATGGTGTCTCTCTGTCGCTCAGGCTGGAGTGCAATGGCACGATCTTGGCTCACTGCAACCTCCACCTCCCGGGTTCAATTTTTGTATTTTTAGTAAAGATGGGTTTCACCATGTTGGCCAGGCTGGTCTAGAATTCCTGACTTCAAATGATCCACATGCCTCGACCTCCCAAAGTGCTGGAATGACTGGCATGAGCCATCGCACCCGGCCCTGGCTAAGCATCTCTTACGGATGATCTGAGTTGTTCCATCTTACTCTGCTCCCTCTTAGCATTTCCTAGTCACCCACATGCCCTGAAGCTGTGTTCAGTCCATTCCAGTGCCAATGTTGTTGCTGTCACCTCCCACATGTGGCAGGCACCGCAGTCTCCTGCTCTTATCTTTGACATGCACCCCAGCCAGTGAGGCAGGAGGCTTAGATTCTCCCATGTTCAAGGAAATGGCCCTTAGACACCGTCTAAGGGGACCATATTGGCAGTCTGATAAAGTCACATCTAAGAAAAACATTTGAGAAAGCAGCAGCTAGCTCACGTTTGCTCACGGAGGAATCCAGTCATGCTCAAACATTAATGAATACATTTTTATTTCACTTTATTGCATTTTAGGTTTTGGGGTACATGTGAAGAACATGCAAGATTGTTGCATATGTACACACATGGTAGTGTAATTTGCTGCCTTCCTCCCCATCACCTATATCTGGCATTTCTCCCCATGCTAACTCTCCCCAAATCCCCACTCCCTGCTGTCCCTCCCCTATTTCCCCCCAACAGACCCCAGTGTGTGATGCTCCCCTCCCTGTGTCCCTGTGTTCTCATTGTTCAACACCCGCCTATGAATGAGAACATGCTGTGTTTGATTTTCTGTCCTTGTGTCAGTTTGCTGAGAATGATGGTTTCCAGGTTCATCCATGTCCCTACAAAGGACACGAACTCATTGTTTTTTATGGCTGTATAGTATTCCATGGTGTATATGTGTCACATTTTCCCTGTCCAGTCTATCATCAGTGGGCATTTGGGTTGGTTCCAGGTCTTTGCTATTGTAAACAGTGCTGCAATGAACATTCGTGTGCATGTGTCCTTATAGTAGAACGATTTATAGTCCTTTGGGTATACACCCAGTAATGCGATTGCTGGGTCAGATGGAATTTCTATTTCTAGGTCCCTGAGGAATCGCCACACTGTCTTCCACAATGGTTGAACTAATTTACACTCCCACCAACAGTGTAAGAGTGTTCCTATTTCTCCACATCCTCTCCAGCATCTGTTGTCTCCAGATTTTTTAATGATCGCCATTCTAACTGGCGTGAGATGGTATCTCAATGTAGTTTTGATTTGCATCTCTCTAATGACCAGTGATGATGAGCATTTTTTTATATGTTTGTTGGCCTCATGTATATCTTCTTTTGTAAAGTGTCTGTTCATGTCCTTCGCCCACTTTCGAATGGGCTTGTTTGTTTTGTTCAGTAAATCTGTTTTAGTTCTTTGTAAATTCTGGATATCAGCCCTTTGTCAGATGGGTAAACTGCAAAATTTTTTTCCCATTCTGTTGGTTGCCAATTCACTCTAATGACTATTTCTTTTGCTGTGCAGAAGCTGTGGAGTTTGATTAGGTTCCATTTATCTATTTTGGCTTTTGTTGCCAATGCTTTTGGTGTTTTGGTCATGAAGTCCTTGCCTATGCCTATGTCCTGAAAGGTTTTGCCTAGATTTTCTTCTAGGGTTTTTATGGTGTTAGGTCTTATGTTTAAGTCTTTAATCCATCTGGAGTTAATTTTAGTGTAAGGTGTCAGAAGGGGTCCAGTTTCTGCTTTCTGCACATGGCTAGCCAGTTTTCCCAACACCGTTTATTAAACAGGAAATCCTTTCCCCATTGCTTGTTTTTGACAGGTTTGTCAAAGATCAGATGGTTGTACATGTGTTGTGTTGTTTCCAAGATCGCCGTTCTGTTCCATTTGTCTATATCTCTGTTTTGGTACCAGTACCATGCTGTTTTGATTGCTGTAGCCTTGTAGTATAGTTTGAAGTCTGGTAGTGTGATGCCTTCCGCTTTGTTCTTTTTGCTTAGAATTGAGTTGGCTATGCGGGCTCTCTTTTGGTTCCATATGAAGTTTAAGGTGGTTTTTTCCAGTTCTGTGAAGAAGGTCATTGGTAGCTTGATGGGGATAGCATTGAATCTGTAAATTACTTTGGGCAGTATGACCATTTTCATGATATTGATTCTTCCTAATGATGAACATGGAATGTCTCTTCATCTGTTTGTGTCCTCTCTTACTTCGTTGAGCAGTGGTTTGTAGTTCTCCTTGAAGAGGTCTTTTACATTCCCTGTTAGTTGTATTCCTAGGTACTTTATTCTGTTTGTAGCAATTGTGAATGGCAGTTCATTCTTGACTTGGCTCTCTTTAAGTCTGTTATTGGTGTATAAGAATGCTTGTGATTTTTGCACATTGATTTTGTATCCTGAGACTTTGCTGAAGTTGCTTATCAGTTTCAGGAGATTTTGGGCTGAGACGATGGGGTCTTTAGATATACAATCACGTCGTATGCAATTTGGCTTCCTCCTTTCCTATTTGAATACCCTTTATTTCTTTTTCTTGCCTGATTGATCTGGCTAGAACTTCCAGTACTGTATTGAATAGGAGTGGTGAGAGAGGGCATCCTTGTCCAGTGCCAGATTTCAAAGGGAATGCCTCCAGTTTTTACCCATTCAGTATGATATTGGCTGTGGGTTTGTTGTAAATAGCTTTTATTATTTTGATATATGTTCCGTCAAAACCATCATCAGAGATTATTGCAAACAACTCTATGCACGTAAACCAGTAAATCTGGAAGAAAGGGATAAAATCCTGGACACTTGCCTCCTCCCAAGCCTAAACCAGGAAGAAGTCAAAACCCTGAATAGACCAATAACAAGGTCTGAAGTTGAGGCAGCAATTAAGAGCCTACCACACAAAAAAAGCCCAGGTCCAGATGGGTTCACAGCCGAATTCTACCAGACACACAAAGAGGAGCTGGTACCATTCCTTCTGAAACTATTCCAAACAATCCAAAAAGAGCGAATCCTTCCCAAATCATTTTATGAGACCAACATCATCCTGATACCAAAACCCGGCAGAGACTCAACAAGAAAAGAAAACTTCAGGCCAATATCCATGATGAACATAGATGCAAAAATCTTCAATAAAATACTGGCAAACCGATTGTAACAGCACATCAAAAAGCTTATCCATCATGATCAAGTAGGATTCATCCTGGGGATGCAAGGCTGGTTCAACATACGCAAGTCTATAAATGTAATTCACCACATAAACAGAAGCAAAAACAAAAACCACATGATTATCTCAACTGATGCAGAGAAGGCCTTTGACAAAATTCAACAGCCCTTTATGCTAAAAACCCTCAATAAACTAGGTATTGAGTGAACGTATCTCAAAGTAATAATCAATACATTTTTAAGGACCTTCTGATATGGTAATGCGTGTGCTCTTTTCCTAACACATTAAGTAAACGGAAACAGCTCTGACTTTGATGATCATTGTAAATTTGAGGAGCTGGTGACCATAAATGGTATTTTCACATAACTGTAAAAATTACTATTAATGTCAAAATATCTGTAATTCATATTGAAACACAATCACATGTATGGTTAGTAGTATTGTGGTTTATCACTTACATTCATAATTGGAGGAAGTGCTATACCTTTTAATTAAAGGTTATAGGAAATAAAGACGCATTCTTTCATTTAAGTTCAGAATCCCCTGAACCGATTTCTACGAGCCCCTGATCTAGCTCAGTCTCCCAATTCTACCTGGGAGCAGAAGCCCTGAGAAGTCGACTGGACGCCAGGATCACGCTGCTGTTTGCCAAATGGGACTCTCCCTCGGGTCCCTTAACCCGGCTCTGTCTGCGGTGCTCCCTGCTCCCCTGCTGAACCCTGAGATGGACTTTCGTGGTGATTCTGCTTCGTGATTCCATCATAGTTCAGACTTTGTCATGTTACATTTGATCCCAGCAATTCTGGACAATTCTTTTTCTCCGACATGCTTTAATTTTCTTTGAATGTCGGCGCTGGGTGCAGGCCACATTTCATTTCTCCTGGGATGTGTTGGCAAGTTCCCTAATAATGTTTTCATTCTTATCGATCAACATACCATGCACCTGCTTATTTAGAGGAAATAGACACAATTATAGCAGGAAGAGTGTTTATCTTTTGGGTCTTTTCTTTTTCAAGGGGGTCTGGAGATTGTATTACAAAATTTGATCGACATATAAAAGCAAATTGACAGAGCCTTCTGAAGAGCCACGGGGACTGGGTAAGAGCTAGAACACACTCTGCAAAATGGATTTCAGTCTCTGAGATTCTAATCAGGTAAAGGATCTCCTTAAGTGGGCTGGCTTCTGTGAGACTAATCACACTTTACACTACCTGAATTGTTTGCATTTGGAATTCTCCCAATCAGTTTACTATTTTTTGGATTTTTTAAAGACCAAAGTCAAAAATAATATATTAATCTTTAGATCTTGTGTTGTTACTTAATTTTTCTTATATATAATTTTATTTTCTTGACTGGGCTGCATGCATTCTGAGATTAGGAAGCTAATAAGAAGTGCTGCATTTCTTTCCGTCTCTCACGGCCTTCGTAACAGTGTTCCGTGTAAGTGTGCGTACACAGTGCACGGCGGAGAGAGCCTCCGCCTTCTACCCAGACACACACGAGAGCAAATCCCACCCTCACTTCCTATTTCTTGCCAGGTGTGAATCCAGCCAGCTATGCCCCAGCCTCCTTACTAAGTGATACCTACTTATCCAGGTGCATTAGCCGAATGACACAGCACAGAAGGTGGTCACCACAACACGTGGCTCACAGCAGGAGTTTGAAGGGACAACTATTGTGAATTGTGGTTCCATAAATACGTTTGATTTGGTGCTCTTACTAGCTAGTGTCAGGGGGCCTCTCTTGCACGTTTTCTTGCAGTAGTCCTAGAGAATCGGAGCTAAGTAAGGTGAAAGCCTGCGGAGGAGCAGCAGGAGCATTCCATGCATTTTAGCAGCTGTTTATTGTGGCTGTGTCGTGCCTATTTGTCTCCTTCCCCTCTCCAAGAATGGATTCCATCCAGCATCGGCATGCTCCCTCTTCAGTTTTCACAGCCCTGCTTACTAAGTCAGTGAAATCATTCATAATGCTTTCAAAGGGCCGAGAGGCGAAAGCATCTGAAAAGAAACAGGATTATATGGGGATTTTAGAAGGCTGACATGTCATACTAAGTTTTTCTCCATCTTGCATTCACAATATATTTAGAGAGGACCCAGAAGACAGATGAATGGAGATCAAAATTTTGAAACATTTATTATACATTTCGAAAATTCTAATCATGCCGAAGAAGATGACTTCAGCTCTGTGGTCTAACACTTCCCCTAAGTCTATGCTAAGCCTTCTCAAAGCAAAACAAAACAGAACAAAATTGGAGGCTGTCCCCCTGCACATGCAGACAGTGCCTCCCCTGCAGAGGCATCTTCTCAGTGGATAAAAAGGCTTCTCTCCAGGCTCACACATTTGAAAACAGAGGGGAGGTCACTCTGCTAGGCGTGCTGTTTCTTCTCCTTCACTCACTGGTAAGATCGGTCCCTCCTCCCAGAAGAAGGAATTTTAGAAAGAGAAGCGAAGTCTGTGCATCTGCCAGCTGAGTGGTCCTGAACGTGTGGACAGCCCGTGCAGCACCTCAGCGGGGGCTTCACCTGGGGCCTCACCCCGGACCTCTGAGTGCTGTGCTGGTCCAGGGTCCAGGGATCTGCATTCCGCTGGGTGTTCTCACTCAGTGGTCCTTAACCCTGGTGGCACATCAACATTTCTTAAGCAGATTTTTAAAATTATCTATGTGTGGGTGGGTGTGGTAGCTCACACCTGTAACGCTAGCACTGGGAGCCCAAGGCAGGCAGATTACCTGAGCTCAGGAGTTTGAGACCAGCACAGGCAATTCGATGAAACCCTGTCTCTATGAAAAATGCTGTAGTCCCAGCTATTCGAGAGGCTGAAGCAGGAGAACGGCTTGAAGGCGGGATGTGGAAGCTGCAGTGAGCCAGGATCACGCCACTGCACTCCAGCCTGGGTGACAGACGGAGACTCCTTGTCAAAACTAAATAAATAAATACATAAAATAAAAACAAAAAGTATCCATGTTTGAGACCCACAGGCAGAAACAATTTATACATCAAAATTCTTAGGCTAAGGGCTGGGGATTCACACATTATGCAAGTGCTTTGGCTAATTCTGAGGTGCAGGCAGCGTGGTCCAACCCAGGCCACGGAAATGGGGGTCCTGGGCAGACAGCAGTGGGCAGATGCTGGCGGTGACCTCAAACTCTCAGTCTTGCCTCTGGGGTGTGTCCTCTCCTCCTGCCTCAGCACTTGGCGTTAAGAACATTATGAAGTCATCTGAGATGCAATCAGATCTGGTGACAATGAGCCGTATGCGATGGTGAGTTTCTGAGGCACAGGAAACTCAAATACCACTGACACCTCTAAACTCCTGAGCTAAAATGTGGACTGCATTGTTTTAAGACTTAACAAAATTCAAAGTAGGCGGAAATTATGCAATGTATTTTGAAGAGATATTTTTCACAAACTTCAAAGGTATCCAGACCGAAGACTTCCTTCATTAGCACCTGAAATGCCCCCGAAGAGGGCCAGTGACAGAATAGGAGAGAAACAAAAACCTCACCGTTTTTAGGTGAGTTACGCTTTAAGAAAAAGATGGAAAGACGGGCTGTGTGGCTGAAGAGAACAATGTTCTTCACAAACCGAATCACAAACCGGGACGTGAACACGGGACGTGTTAAAGTCAGTGCTGAAGGTGTTCTGAACACGGCAGTTAGAATAAGCTGGATACAGTTTGGCGCTGGGTCCCCACCCAAATCTCATCTTGAATTGTAGTTCCCACAGTCCCCACGTGTCGTGGAAGGGACCTGGGGGTTATTAAATCATGGGGGTGGTCACCCTCTTGCTACTGTTCTTGTGATAGTGCCTGAGTTTTTATGAGATCTGGTGGTGTTAAAAGAGGCTTTCCCCCTTTTTTTTAATTTTAAATTTTTATTGCATTTTAGGTTTTGGGGTACATGTGCAGAACGTGCAAGATAGTTGCATAGGTACACACATGGCAGCGTGCCTTGCTGCCCTCCTCCCCGTCACCCACACTTGGCATCCCTCCCCAGCTCCCCCCCGCCGCTGTCCCTCCCCCATTCCCCCCAACAGACCCGCGTGTGCAGTAGACCCCCTCCCTGTGTCCATGTGTTCTCATTTTTTTCACCTGCCTATGAGTGAGTATATGCGGTATTTCCTTTTCTGTTCTTGTGTCAGTTTGCTGAGAATGATGTTCTCCCCCTTTTGTTCGCAGTTCTCCTTCCTGCCCCATGTGAAGGACGGACTTGCTTCCCGTTTGTAACAGTAAGTACCCTGAGGCCTCTTCGGCCCTGAGGAACGATGAGTCAGTTAACCCTCTTTTCTTAGAAATTACCCTTAGAAATACATGTCTCAGGTATGTCTTTATAGCAGCATGAGAATGGACTAATACGACTAGTCCTGACTTTCTGGGGGCTCTGAGGGCCCTGAATGAAAAGCAGCTTCGCATTTGTGCCTCCTCCTAAAAGGTGCATTGACTCTAGAGAAAAGTGTAAAGGGCCACATGAAAATCTGCTTCATTCTTCAGACATGGGCAAACATTTCCATTTGCTCCCGTTTTTAAGAGTAGGATGCTGAAACATAATTCAATGAATACAACATCCAGACTTAATTCGATATTATGTGAAAAGAGTAAAGGATAGGGAGAAGAAGTGGTAGGGGCAAAATAAACGGAAGAAAAGAGAAAAGGAGAGAGAAAGGAACAGAGCATGATGACAAGTCAATACAGCAGATGTGGAAACAGGCGTGAGAAGATGCTGAATAGTCTTAGGAAATGGCCTTTTGTGCTGACTTGGTCCCTGGCCTTCAGTCCATTAAATGTCTTCCCAACCCACTCTGAAATGAGTAATTCTTTGGCCTATGTTCAGAGATATTTCACTCATCTTCATGTTTTAGCTTTCAGAGAAGCTGCGCTGAAAGGGATGTCGTCATAATCCCAGAGAGTATAAATCACTCCGTGAACTGTCGTGCCAGTGATGAGAGCAGCATTAATTTGAGGTCCAAATGAAATCAAAGAATTAGTTCTACCTTGTACAAAAGGTTTCCTATTCGGACTCAGAGACTCTGGAGTTGAAATTCATTGATCATTTGGAAAAGACACCATCTACAAATTCAATACATATCTGAACAGCAAAGGTGAAATGCATTCCTGCAGACTGCTGCCGGGGAAATGCCGAGTGAACGCTGACGGAGTTAACGTGCCTTCGAAAGCACACAGCGCAGCTTTCCCTGTCCTGAGGATCAGCTCTAAATAGGGTTATTTTAGCAGAGTGTCTGCTGGTTGTGTTGCCTGAGTTATGGCTGCTTGCTAAGTCTCTGTCGCTGGAGATTATTCTGGCACACGCTTTGCAGTGGCGGGTGGAACTCAACCCATAGATCATGTTGCTGTGCCCAATTTTCTTTTCTGGTTTCCTTGGTAGACTTTGGGGTTTCCTTAAGGAAACTGTGTGGCACTTGCTATCCTTGGAGATTGCTAGACGTCAATGATCAATCTAGACATCTCAGAGAAATCTGATGTGTGCACTTGAAATGTTCTATTTCCTGGACCTCATGATTTGGTGAAATTAGATCAAAGTGGCAAGTCAGGAGGTAACTTTTGAATAAGTGGTAATTTTTAGCTTTCCTGTGTTTACTTTATGACATTAGTAAATTCCGAGCATACTTAGTTCACCATTTGAATCCCCTCTGGCATACGGTGCGTCCAGGAATCACAGGGTCATGTACTGGCTTTGGGGTGGCCGACGTAAACACCACAGCCTGAGAAACGTGTTCACAGGTTTAGTGCTTGGGAGTGACAAGCTGTGATTTTTTTTTTCTTTTTGAGACGGAGTTTCACTCTTGTTACCCAGGCTGGAGTGCAATAGCACGATCTCGGCTCACTGCAACCTCTGCCTCCTGGGTTCAGGCAATTCTCCTGCCTCAGCCTCCTGAGTAGCTGGGATTACAGGCACGCGCCACCATGCCCAGCTGATTTTTGTATTTTTAGTAGAGACGGGGTTTCACCTTGTTGACCAGGATGGTCTCGATCTCTTGACCTCGTGATCCATCCGTCTCGGCCTCCCAACGTGCTGGGATTATAGGCGTGAGCCACCGCGCCCGGCCCAAGCTGTGATTTTTAACCAGAGATACCTGACTTTAAAGCTGGTACTTTAAAACACTTTACCATTTTGCCTCTTTATATATACACTTATATACTCTGGAAGTAGAATCTAGAGTCCATGAAAAATATTAAAAATCACAAATGTGAAGTATTTAGAATAGTGACTAACACACCGTGGGCATTCAGTAATAGTTTTCCTTGTGATAACTGTTACATGACATTTTTCAGAATACAGATTGGGAAAAAGCTTCTGAGTGACTAACTACTGTCACACACGATCTGTAGATTACAACTTAATTGAAGTTATTTTAACAGTTACTTATTCACAATTCTAATACATGTTCTTATCTTGGGTTCGAGAGCCTCTGGTTAGAAGCAGTAAATTAGGACAGAAAAGAGTGACAGTTACAGCAAAGGAGAGCAGTGACTGAGAAACGGTAGCCAAAAGCTGTTAGTGGTTTTGTGAAAACTACGAAATTATAACATTGGGAACATAAGCTGAAACAGTAAGGATAACAGCCTGCTGAACGCACTTATTCAGGAGCACGCTGAACAGTAATTCAACAAGCCTGAGGACCATTCGGTCGTGACCGTGGCGTGGATCCATCATCCGCAACATCCCTCGTGGTAAGTTCTGCTGGTTATGAATGATTTCTTCATTTATATGTCTGAAAAACTCTATTTTACTTTATCCTCGAAAGATATTTTCACTGGTAGAGAATATTAGGTTGATTTTTTTCCTTTCAGTCCTTGAAAGATTTTGCTCCTCTGTCTCTCCCTGGCCTTGTTTTCAATGACAGATAGACGGCCATCCCTATCTTCAATCCTCGCGTGGAATATGACTGGCCAGGTGCAGTGACGCACACCTGTAATCCCAGCACTTTGGGAGGCTGAGGAGAACGGATCACGAGATCAGGAGCTCAAGACCAGCCTGGCCAACGTAATGAAACTAAAAATGCAAAAAAAAAAAAAAAAAAAAAAGAATTAGCCAGGCGTGGTGGTATGCTCCTGTAGTCCCAGCTACTCCGGAGGCTGAGGCAGAAGAACCAGTTGAACCCAGGAGGCAGAGGTTGCAGTGAGTGGAGACCACACCACCTTACTCTAACCCTGGTGACAGAGTGAAACTCTTCCTCCTCAAAAAAAAGAACGTGACTTCCCCTATCCCATACCTCCTGGCTGCTTTCAGCATCTTCTGATCACTGATTTGAGCAGTTTTGTTATCACGGGTCTTGGTATAGTTTTCTTCGTGGTTCTTGTGCTTGGGATTAAGCTTCTGGGATCTGTGGGTTTAATAGTTCTGCTTTTTCCATCTTTGAGGATTTGAATTCCACGTATATTTGATTACTTGGAGTAGTCTCCCGTTCTGTGATTAGCCCCACTAATCCTCTTGTTTTTTTAACTATTATTTTTTATCTCTCTGTTATACTACGGAGTTTTTATTTTGTCACACTTTTAAATTTACAATTTTTTTCCTGAAATGTCTAATTTGCTGTAATTTCCACTTTCTGTATTTTTTTTTTTTTTTTTTTTTTGAGACGGAGTTTTGCTCTTTGTTACCCAGGCTGCAGTGCAATGGCGCGATCTCGGCTCACTGCAACCTCCACCTCCTGGGTTCAGGCAATTCTCCTGCCTCAGCCTCCTGAGTAGCTGGGATTACAGGCACACGCCACCATGCCCAGCTAATTTTTGGTATTTTTGGTAGAGATGGGGTTTCACCATGTTGACCAGGATGGTCTCGATCTCTTGACCTCGTGATCCACCTGCCTCAGCCTCCCAAAGTGCTGGGATTACAGGCGTGAGCCACCGCACCTGGCCCCATTTCTGTCTTTTTTAATCTTAGGAAATTGTAGTTTTCTTCCCTAAAAGTTCAATTTGGGCCTTTTTAATCTCTCATGCCTCTGCTTGACCTTTTGAGGATACGGGATACAGCAATAATTGCTTTGTAAATGTTCTTTTCTGACCATTCTGCCATCCGTGTAAATGCTGCTGTTGACTGTGCTTCATGGCATCTGCAGGCTTCAGGCTGGTTTAATTTGCACCCTTTCTCACAAAGGATTTCCAGCACGTGTGTGAGTAAAACCCAAGTCAGACATACTTCTGGTTAGTTCTGGAATCCTGTTAATGGATAAACCAGTATCTGTATCAAGTGGAAGAAGAAGAGAACATTAAACATTATTTGTGTCTTCAGGGGTCACCTTCAGGTGTCACTGAGAAATACTTCCACAGGGTGTTGGGCCACTGTGACCCACTGAAGCTGTGTCCACCCGACTCTACCCTAATCAGCTACATGGTGAATAATTCTGTTCTTTCCCACAATACAAAATGCCTGATGTGACCTGATTTTTAAACATAGTCCCAGCCTCCCTGCATCTAGAATAATAGATGCAATGTATAAATAAATTCATATAAAATTGTGACTATGCATTCAGGAAGATTATATATAGGGAATATCTAATACATGCTCTCTGACACAGAGACAGTAAGTCTCTGCAGCCACACAGACCATGTGCCCACAAAGCTGCTCTTGCCCAGAAATCTTGGTTTACAACAAGCTATTGTACAGTTCACAATAGTTAGAAGATAATCATTCAGATGTTTCTAGCATAATGGAAAGACAAATATTTAAGATGTTGGATACTCAATTACGTTAGTTTGATTTTTGCAAATTATATGAATGTATTAAATTCTCACGTGTTCCACCAAAATATGTACATCCATTGTGTATTACGAGAAAAATAAAATGTTTATAAATAGAGAAAAAATGAAGTCCCTGATTACAAGTGCTAGAAATGAAAATTTAGACCTGAGAAAGCGGCTAAAAAGTTAAAGGAAAACTTTGGCAGCAAGCCAACCTCAGCAAGCATGAGACCCATATTCAGAGATCAAACTCTGCAAATTTCTGGCTAAGAGCAAAATCACACATATGCAAGGGATCTATGAAGCCTAGCGGAAAAGCAGAAACAAAAAAATTAAAAACTAGAGAAAGTAAAACCCAATTTCAAGTACAAAGAATAAAAACAAAACAAAATAACGATACCACAGAGATTTCTAAATTGCCAAAGATTAGATAATGTGATATTTCCTCCAAAGACCAATAATAAGTTAATTTGAAAAGAGCAATTACTATACAGACTGGCATTATACAACATTGGTCTGGTTAGCTTTGCTATGTTTAATGCTACTATTATGCAAAGTTAGTAGTTAGGTTCTTGGACTTCTAAAATTAAAAAAAGTAGGTACTATGATGTCAAATATTGGGATTCATATTGGAGAACAGTTGCAGTCATATTTCACTGTTGGTTGAATATGCCACCGATACATGAGCATCTTCAGTTGGTCGTACTACCTTTACACTTCCATTTTGAATGCAAAAACTTAAAGCTTTATGCTTAAATTAAATAAATGTGGCTAAGCTTATTAACAGGAGCATATGAAACTCACCTCCTTGAAGTAGCCCAGCTAAAAAGATGCCTGCTTTGGGGGAGCTGAATAATTTTCTGAGGACACATCTTTTCTTTGGTTGATGTGTTTGGTTCAAAAGAAAAGCAGCCATATTATGTCTTGATATACCATAAAATTTTGATTTAAAATCTCTAAAAGCCAGAGGAACACTATCTACAAAGCTGTCGAGATGCATTTGGGGCTGTTTCACTACTTCCATTTTCTTCAAAAGATTAAAATGCAATTTGGATTATAAAAATCCCATTAAGATACAAAGACTGTAGGATACATTTCACCTGGGGTGCTTGTTAAAAAATGCAATTTCTGGGATTTCATTCCAGATCTACTCAATGAGACTCTGCAGGTGGCCCTAGAATCTGCATTTTTTATGCTTTCCAGATGTTTCTTACGCACAGTAACGTTGGCAAACCATTGCTCTCAAGTTTTAACTGCCATTAAGTAGAATTTTTAATGGATGCAGCCCTAATTTCTGAATTATTATTGATTAATAGAATCTGCTTTTAATATACACGCCCGAAAATACATAGCTGCTTCGGCTGAAGTATACGGATGTGTAGCCTTGCTGAAAAGAGAAAGGCAGCGAAAGCTCTGACTGAGTCATGTTTGAAGTTTAGCCGTGACATTCGATGGCTTTCAGCTGAATGTAAATGCCGGCAAAACGTGTGTCTGCTCTCCAGCCTTCTCTAACAGCATCTCCCTGTCTTGAAGCTAATCCTTATGCAGGGATGTCTCACCACTGCTCACTGAATTTCTGTAGAAAGACTTGAGTTGCAGAATCAGGAGCTGCAGACTTCTCCAGACTTTTCCCCTGAGCAGCCAGTGACACGGAGCCGTATCAGGCAGAGCCTTCTGCTGATTTAATTCCATCTTTCTAGGGAGGATTAAGAATATTGTCCTCAACCCAGTTAGAACGTTGCTGCTAAGTTTCAATGTGTCGGAGGCTTTTTCATTTTCCCAGCGCCGGCGCTGGCTGGGATGGCAAGTGACAACATAGCAGCATTTGCCTTCCTCTTCCTTAGTGAGCACAGTTTTCCACGTCAGTGAAGTGATTTGAAGGAAAACTCACAGAGAACGTAACAGGGGCTCCTGGCCCCTGCTCTGGAGGCTCCCTGAGGAGCTACGCATGCCCCAAGGCGTGCGTGAAGGCTTCCGTGCCATGCCTGCGCCTTGCCCGATGTGGTTTTTTTTTTTTGTACACCACAGCCTAAAAATTGGAGGCCTCGGTTATGGAATTTTTAACAACATCCTCAAATAAGGCCTCACTTTGCAGTATGTGTCTGACTTAAGGATGTAAATGCCCGTGTCACGTTTGCAAAGACACTTTGTACTTGTCGAAGTGCTTGCTTGCTAAGGCTACTTCAGGTATTTTAGATTTTCCTTCTCCTTTTGGGAGGGGAGTTACTTCTGTGAACAATTCTGCACATTGCGTGAGGCGATGATAAAGCATATCACCCTTTTTATTTTACTTTCACTGTTATTTGAGAAAGTGGTGGCCAAATATGCTTGTGGATTATCTGGTGTCTTTTGGAAGCTAATGGCAAGGCTACGTTTAACGTTTCAATTGTAATAAAAATGTGTTAAAGCAACCCATGGCACCATACAGGGAATGCCAGACGAAAGTCATTCTGTCTGTCCTTCAGCCTCAGAAGTGGAGTCTTTGCCACACTTCTGTGAAATCATGCAATTCAGAGCAGAGACATCTTCAAAGTTACTATGCACATGGTGGTAAGCAGGATTGCAAAGTGAGGTCACTGGCGTTTCAAATACTGCAGACACTGGTGCTGTGAAAGGACACTTTGTCCCAGCATGCCTAAGAAAAATAAACCTTAATTTGTAGTCCCGCAAATCCCGTCTCATGCGTGATGCCATGTTTCCAAAAGTAGAACATTTCTACTGGCTTATTTCCATGGCTTCCTTTACTGGAGGCATTGAACACTCACTCCTGATGTGTCCTTACTGAAACGTTAGTTAAGGTATTTGTTCATGGTTGTTCAGCTGTCTGCATAACTTTTGTGTATTTATTTATTTCATTAATTAATTTGTTTTTTTTTAGATGGAGTTTTGCCCTGTCTCCCAGTGCAGCACAATCTCAGCTCACTGCAAACTCCGCCTCCTGGGTTCAAAGGATTCTCGTCTCAGCCTCCCGAGTAGCCGGGATTACAGGCATTCGCCTCCACGCCTGGTTAATTTCTGTATTTTTTAGTCGAGATGGCGTTTCACCACATTGGCCAGGCTGGTCTTGACCTCTGGACCTCAGGTTATCCACCTGCCTCGACCTCCCAAAGTGCTGGGATTACAGGCGTGAGCCACCACACCTGGTCAACTTCTGTGTATTGACTGAGGCGGGTGATTGGGGCAGGGATGGTGGAAGAATTGGGGCATGTGAAAGAGAAGAAGTCCTGGCTTGTGAGTTAGACCATGTGAGAGAGGGACTTGAGCACAGGATGAATGAGACCGCACACGTGTAAGGGGGGCAGATGAGCAGGGCAGGAAGATGGTTGGTGTAGGGTGCTGACATTTGCCTATGGGCTAGGAAAGGGTGATGATGGAAGGTTGGAAGAATGTGATATTTGGGTTGAAATAACAACGTAGAAATTAAGTCGCTTTTTAGCCACAGAGGAGGGTATTCCGTTGGTCATATAGTAAGAGCTGGCAGTGTACGTGGGTCTTCACGAAGATGTTCACTTTGTGCCTTTTTCTGCATTATCAGCACCTAGATTTCTAAAAGCCAGGGAACACAGAGGTCACAGTGGAATCAAGCTTTCTGATTTCTAAAAGCCAGGGGACAGAGAGGTCATACTGGAATCAAGCTTTCTGATTTCTAAAAGCCAGGGGACACAGAGGTCACAGTGGAATCAAGGTTTCTGATTTCTAAAAGCCAGGGGACACGGAGGTCACAGTGCAATCAAGCTTTCTGATTTCTAAAAGCCAGGGGACACAGAGGTCACAATGGAATCAAGGTTTCTGTGACAGAGAAGAAAATCCCGGAAGGCGGGCCTACACAGATTAATCTGTGCACAACCAAACTAAGATTTAAGAATTTTTTGAAGATAATCCTGGGATTATGTCTGACATTTAATTTTAAGCTTCTTTCTTTATTCCCCTTTGCTTTATATTTTCTCTCTCCTGTTTTTATTTCTCTTTGAAATTAAATTGGACAACAATGTGTTTAAAATTTGGAATCAAGGAATAACAAGAAATCGTCATTTCAACAGCTATCATTTACAGTGAAATTCAATGGTTGGAAGATTACTTTGTTAATTACTAACAATGCCCAAATTCCGATTCTCAGTCCACAGTCTATTGAATTATATAAACAGCTTGTGTTTGTTCAATGGGAACAGACAAAGAAAAAGTGTCTACTGGAGAGGAGCGGAAAGCACCACAGGGAACACCAGGGTCCCGTGATAAGGTCACTTTCGTTCCCCTCCACGCTTTCTGTTAATCAGTGGCTTCCAGTGATGGCAGTAACACAGCATCCTGCACTTTAACGCAGCCCACGCTCTTCTGCTGTCCCTAACTTTGACCAGTATGAGATGAAAACTCGAGCTTAGCAACTTCCCGTGGCCTTCAGATCTTGGGAGTTGTCCTTATGCTTTTTAATGTAACAACCCTCAATTAATGTTTGGTATTCTTACACAACCAGAGGGAAAACAAGTACGTATCTGGAAAGCTTAGAAAAGATGGAGATAGACATATGCCTAGGCTTGTTTTTATTTTAACTGAATAATTTGTAAAGGTATCTTCTATATTAATAAATGTACATCCGATTCAAACAGATTGATACGGAATCCCTAGGAAGTAATACATTGGTTATTTAACCTAGGAGAATTAAAAACTCTTGCTACTCTATACATTCAATTTCCAGTCCTAGTTTGAAGGCAGCAAAGAGCATTTTCTTCCTTTTGAAATATATTTGAGCACAGTAACTTTCTAGGTCCTAAGTTTATTGGCATAATTTAATGGAAAAATTTATGCTCCAAAGCATTCATTTTTTCCCCTAAGCTTTGTGGATTTCAATTTCTCATCTGCTGTGTGACTTCTAGTTTACACGGCAGAACAGAATCTTCTCAACTTTTTGATTCCCCTAATAAAATATTCAATGGAAAACTATTCCAAAGTTTGATCCAACCAAGGGTATGATCTCATCCTTATTCTTTTCTTTTCTTTTTTTTTTTGAGACGGAGTTTCGCTCTTGTTACCCAGGCTGGAGTGCAATGGCCCGATCTCGGCTCACCACAACCTCCGCCTCCTGGGTTCAGGCAATTCTCCTGCCTCAGCCTCCTGAGCAGCTGGGATTACAGGCACGCGCCACCATGTTCAGCTAATTTTTTGTATTTTTAGTAGAGACGGGGTTTCACCATGTTGACCATGATGGTCTCGATCTCTTGACCTCGTGATCCACCCGCCTCGGCCTCCCAAAGTGCTGGGATTACAGGCTTGAGCCACTGCGCCCGGCCTTATTCTTGTCTTTATGCTTATTAAAATACAGTTTTTTTTATGTGTATTAAGTGATAAGCTTAAGCATCGGTTGTCTTTTTTGGCTAATTATTTTCAAACGTGATTAACCCACGTACCCGTAAACTAGTATTTAAAACAGTGAAGCTTCCTGTTCACAACAGCATTGATGCCACTGTAATATCTCAAGACTAAGTGATATATTCTCTTCCCAGCCCCTTCCACTCCTCCACCCTCCACCACATAGGACACTTTCTGGAAAAGAAGTCCAGGGAAAGACACGCTAGTTCAATTGTTGCTAACTTCACATAAAAACAGATCAGCAGCTTGGACTTTCTGCGTTCACCTGAACGGATGATACTGACTTCAACAATAAAGCTTCACATTCCACTGGTGTCAAAGTTGGTGGCTAGAAAGAGTATAGGATTGTAAAGCAATATCAGAGCAAACTTCTAATGGCAACTTTAGGCCACGGTTTGGACCCTGTGCCCGCCTGACATCTATTCTTAGCCGTAGGTGGAACCAGGACCGGAATCTTCCCTAGAGAACTGGGAAGTCAGGGTCACATTACAGGTTCCTCTCCATTCTGTGAGCGTTCTAAGCTGTCCTGTTTAGATCTAGCCGCGTTAGAGACCCCTCAAGCAGATGACGACTCTTAAGAGCCCTGGAATTTCTTTATTACTGAGGAGTCACCGGGGACTGGCAGTAGGTGCCAGGTTTGGTGATGGCAGTTTGTGAATCACTGAGCTCACTCAGCCTGGAGCAGCTTCCTAATGTGGCTGGCATCCCCTCCTCCTTTCCCTCCCACACCAGTCACACTTCACGGCGCTGGCAGGGTTTTCCCAACCCGCCCCTTACTACGAGGATCAGCCTGGTGTTGTTTTGTGGTCAGTGACACAAAGCTTATGTCCAAGTCAACATCTACCGTTTTACAGACGGATAGAATATGATCGGGGACAGATGTCTTATCAATGTCGCCTCTCTGTTGCATGGAACGACAGGTTTTGAAGTTGGAAGTGTCCTGAAATTTCAGGACTTCATCTTAAAGGTGAAAAACAACTAGGTGTCGTGCACAGCTATTTTGTAGAAGAATCAGAACTTAACCCCAAGTCAAGTTATGGTATCCCCTTTGTCCGAGGAAAGGCCGTTTGATAATCCCGGAAATAGACTCCAGGGGCAGTGAATATTTTGTTTCCACTTTGAAATGTGGGTCACATGGGCAGGGTATTCTCTAAGGGAGCTTTATGGCAGCTGGTCCTCTCTCTGTCAGTGACCTCCAGCTCAAGTGGATCGAGTTTAGAACATCTGCGTTTGTTCCCGAAGCCAGTTTTTTGTTTGGGCCATAATATAGAGATGCTCCCCTCCAGGCTTTAAGCCTCCTAAGAGAAGGCAGCTATGTCTGTTAAAAGAGTTGAAAGGGGAAAGCCGTAAACACGAAATCTACCATAAGCAGAACACTATTTCATCCAATTTTAAATTGTGGAATGACAGGAAGATTACTGAAAGCTTTCCACAACCTCTCTTTCAAGAAGTCCTACAAAAAAAAGGAGCATCTGTTTCCTTAATGATTTCTAAGTCACAGCTAAATACGGACACAATTTTCGAACATCCATGATGCTCTTTTGGGGACATGGCATCATAGTTCTCTCACCCCTTGTCCTTTTCCCATTAAAGGGGACCTGTGCCTTCTTCCTGTTTCCCGGGCGGTGTGATGGGAGGCAGGGGTGAGTGTCCAGAAAGAGGGAAGAGAAGAAATTCTATCCTTGCTTACCTGTCTGCTGCTTTTGGTTCTACGGAGATGTGAAGTCATTCTTGCTTCTCTGTGTTCAGAGAATTGCCTGCAGCTTGTTGAAAGCTTATCCCTCGGCCTGCCTCTCAGAGACTTGCTCCCTCTGAGAACGCCCAGCTGAGGATGCGTGTGGCACATGATGAAGGACACTGTCTTAGGGTCTTGTCACCTGCGGCTGAGGCTCACTCCACGTGTCTTCACTTTCTGAATCGTAAGGCTCTCCATGAGTCGGAATTTCATATTTCTGTATTTGTTTTTACTGATGTTAAATCCTGGCAGTTGAATCTTTAAAGGCTTTCTTAAAAATGCAAATATATTGTGTGTTTGCATGTCTAAGGAGAAGACCCCTTGACAATCCAGGAGACCAGAACTCAAATGTTCTCTTCCAGTTAACTGTGGACGACCTGTTGCTGCTGGGGCTGCTGCAGGAGGAGAAATCTCCTGTTCTCCCTCCTTGTTCTCCAGTCCCCTGTCTGGGCTTCCTGCTTGGTGAACCCAGCCAGAAGCCAGCTGAGCTCCAGAAGCATAGCTTGCAGGGGCTGCATCCAGAGACACAGCTCGGAGCAAGGGAAGCCAGAGGAAGAGATCCAGCCTGAGGACAAAAGCCCAAGGGCTTGGAGAGGCCTTGACCTAGGAGACAAGCTAGGGCCAGCGAGTTATCCAGGGTGACTGTAGGGGCAGGCGGAGAAACCCCGACGGGGATGAAGCTTCATGTCCATTCCCAGTAGGAGAGTCTTGGCTCTACTCTGGGAGTCAGAGCCGGGGGCCTTCAGGATACTTCCTATGGAGTGAGCCTAAGCTTATCAGAAAAACTGAGCTTTTTTTTTTCTTTAATTGTATTTTAGGTTTTGGTGTACATGTGAAGAACATGCAAGATTGTTACATAGGTATGCACATAGCAGTGTGATTTGCTGTCTTCTTCCCCATCACCTATAACTGGCATTTCTCCCCATGCTATCTCTCCCCAACTCCCCACCCCCCCCCGCTGTCCCTCCCCTATTTCCCCCCAACAGACCCCAGTCTGTAGTGCTCCCCTCCCTGTGTCCATGTGTTCTCATTGTTCAACACACACCTATGAGTGAGAACATGCGGTGTTTGATTTTCTGTTCTTGTGTCAGTTTGCTGAGAATGATGTTCTCCAGATTCATCCATGTCCTTACAAAGGACACAAACTCATCATTTTTGATTGCTGCATAATATTCCATGGTGTATATGTGCCACATTTTCCCTGTCCAGTCTATCATCGATGGGCATTTGGGTTGGTTTCAAGTCTTTGCTATTGTAAACAATGCTGCAATGAACATTCGTGTGCATGTGCCCTTATAGTAGAACGATTTATAGTCCTTTGGATATATACCCAGTAATGGGATTGCTGGGTCAAATGGAATTTCTATTTCTAGGTCCTTGAGGAATCGCCACACTGTCTTCCACAATAGTTGAACGAATTTACACTCCCACCAACAGTGTAAGAGTGTTCCTATTTCTCCACATCCTCTCCAGCATCTGTTGTCTCCAGATTTTTTAATGATCGCCATTCTAACTGGCGTGGATAGTATCTCAGTGTAGTTTTGATTTCCATTTCTTTAATGACCAGTGATGATGAGCATTTTCTCATATGTTTGTTGGCCTCATGTATGTCATCTAGCCTTCGCCTCAGCAGAAACACAGGTGTTTTGAGTAAAAACACTGCAACTCCACATGTCCAACAAGGAGTCAGTGCCTCAGCAGGGCTGTGCCAGGCCTGCCCACCCTCTCCCCTGCCCTCTGATTTGTGGAGAGTCTATTTGAAATGCCTGACGTCTCTGTTGATCAGTGTGATTGAAATGCCATAGAAAGCCAATTGCATCTGTGGGGAAGTTGAAATAAGGCAGCCGACAATTATATTACCGGTCTAGTTAGGAATAAAAACATAATACAACAGATGTGCCTTGGTGAATGTGTACTTTCTACGGAGAAATAAACATAATTGCTGCTTTTGGACTCTACTCTTGGCAACAAGGTAATGAATCTGGAGTTAGATGATGACTAAAGAATTTGGATTCTTTCTTCCAGATTACAATGCTCGTTAAGGGCCAGCACAAAATAAAATCTGCAATGTAAAAACCAGCTAGACAACGGTTATGAAACGCAGTCTGCATGGGGCTTCACAAATCCACACCACAGACAGCTGACTGAAGGGATTCCTCCTTCCACCCACAAGGTGGGCTTCGAAGCTCCTTGCTGGGTCTCCACTCAGAGGTTTGCCCCACAACCGAGCAGGGAAGCTCTCTGTGAGTCACAAGCACCCGGCCACGTGGCTCAGGGACACTGAGCACTCTGCCTTCGTGAGTCACAAGCACCCGGCCACATGGCTCAGGGACACTGAGCACTCTGCCTTCGTGAGTCACAAGCACCCGGCCACGTGGCTCAGGGACACTGAGTACTCTGCCTTCGTGAGTCACAAGCACCCGGCCACCCGGCTCAGGGACACTGAGTACTCTGCCTTCGTGAGTCACAAGCACCCGGCCACGTGGCTCAGGGACACTGAGTACTCTGCCTTCGTGAGTCACAAGCACCCGGCCACGTGGCTCAGGGACACTGAGTACTCTGCCTTCGTGAGTCACAAGCACCCGGCCATGTGGCTCAGGGACACTGAGCACTCTGCCTTCGTGAGTCACAAGCACCCAGCCACGTGGCTCAGGGACACTGAGCACTCTGCCTTTTTGAGTCACAAGCACCCGGCCACCCAGCTCAGGGACACTAAGTACTCTGCCTTCGTGAGTCACAAGCACCTGGCCACCCAGCTCAGGGACACTGAGCACTCTGCCTTCGTGAGTCACAAGCACCCGGCCACCCAGCTCAGGGACTCTGAGCACTCTGCCTTCATGAGTCACAAGCACCCGGCCACGTGGCTCAGGGACACTGATCACTTTCGTGGCAGTCTGCACTGACCCACACAGCATTTCTTACAGTGAGCTTGGTTTTACCTGCATTGTTTTGTTTAACAAACTCTTTTTTTTTTCTGTAGATGCTCCTTTTCCTGTCTTTTCTGACTAGGATGCCAGACGAGTATTCTAGCTAACTTTGGTAGATATATATCACTGGTTTTTTGCCAGTCTTGTTTTAAAAAATCTACATATGGCCTGCCCTGATCAATCCATCACTACGCTTGAAAAGGTCATGGTTCTCTCTTCAGGAAGCGTTTGAAAAATCCTTGGCTATGATTTATCTTATGCTACATGCTCTGACAGAGATTCTCAGGAAGCGATGCCCATTAGTTTCTTGTAAGGTCATTCCTCTGCTGTCGCAGGAAGAATGAGCATCAGTTGTACTTGCTGAGTGTGCAGCATCCTCCTGGGTGATTTAAAGGAGGGTCGGAGGCATGACCATGACGGGTTTCTGTGTGGAAACTCACACAGGTTAGACAGGTGGTCTGCAGGGGAGAAGGAGAGTGTCCCTTGTAGGTGCTAGAATGTCAAAGATAGCTCTTATGCTCAATCCTGCTCCTCCAATATGGAGTTCACAAAGATCAGCATGCCTTGAAATATTTAATATTTTATCATATTATATTCATAATCAGTGGTTGTTTAAAAATTCTTCAGTATGTTATAAGCAAATGTTTCTGATTACCCCTAAGCTTTGTAGGGACATTAAATCATTACTGACATGAGAAATTAAAGGCAACTTAGATATTATTTTAGAAATTACAGCATTTGTAAATCGTATTCAGTGAATTTCAGAGAAATTATTCTATACTATTTAATACCAAGTAATGTTAAGTGGAAGAGCCACAAGTTTGGGGTAAAAAGTGGCATTATGAAGTCAAATAATTTGTTTTCATGTCTGGGAAGACGTTTTGAGGGAGATAGTTTTGGTTATATGAATTCTCTGCAATAGGGCAAAGCTAAATGTTATATAGGAAGCACTTATGACATCCATTCAATTGTAAAATCTCACTGTTTTCCCATTCAATAATCTCAGCCACCTAAAATATGTCCAGTGTATATTTTCTGTTCTTTCTAGTGATATTGTTACTACAAATATTCATGTCAGCCAAGATCATTTATTCCAGAAGCGCTTGCCAGGATGTTACACTGAGAAGGAAACACTGAACAAGACAGAAAGTTCCACCCTGAAGCGTTTCCAAGTGTAGTGAGCCCCTGGCATCAGGTGTGGCTGGTACCGTGGGAACAGTCGGCTGACTGTCCAGGAGAAGTCAGTTCAGAGGCAGAAGGCGATTGCATTAAAGCAAGTTCAGGTGCAGGGGATACTCCTGAGAATGTCCCTTCTCTGTCCCCGTAGCCTGAGTGACCTTCTCAGCTGCACAGGTAGGTTGTTTCTGCTCTGCACTCCCTCTCTCCCAGGTACCTTTTAGCAAAGTGTAATTTGTAAGGGTGAATAGTCCTTGATTTTGTCTAAAGCCGGTAGTATGGGCACCAATGCCAGGACTGAAACCAGAACTTGCTATTGGTGAGCAAACCCTCAGTGTCAATAAGTCACATAAATTACATTTAAGGACTAGGGAAGTAAATAGAAGGCAATCAGAATAAAGTAATACGAGGCTCACCAGGTCCTGCCAGGTGTCCTCAGGGACCCTCACGTGGTCCGCCATGCTCAGGAACATGGTCGTTTGCCTTCACGAAGCAAACCAGAGCCTACCCGGCTTTAGTTGTCCTTCATATTCGCAGTGTACGGGTTGGACTTGCTCTCTTAACCATGACAGTGACTGAAGGGAATTTCAGAGTCTATTACTCAATGAAGCTTGGAGATTTGTTTTCAAAATATATTTTCAAATTACCTGACTATATGATATTGTATTGGAAAGTTCTTAGACTGGGTTTCACTTCAGAAACCTGATTTGGCCGTAAGAGTGACAGGAAACAAATATCTTCCTAATTCTGCTCAGATAATTAAAATGTATGCTGTTATTTATGCTTGTTGAATTAAATGTAAAGGGAAGACATGTTACTGTTTAATAATTCAAATAATTTGAATTCGATTTTTAAATTGGCCTCAGGAACATCAACTTGGTTTATTTATTGATTATCATTCCAAAACTGATCATTCTAAGTACTTACCTTTGAAGGAAATAATTTGGCTTTCTTTTCTCATTTCTCCCCTCCCTCCGCCTTGACAGGAATGTGGTGCCGTGGAAGAAAGATTGGCTACAAGTTTGGAAGCTTCGTCGTCTGGCCTCCGATATTCCCTCACAGTGAATCTCTAAAGCCCTTTGATTTCAATTTCCCCAGCGGTAAATGGAGCTAGTAATGCAACCTCATGCAACTCACAGAGACTCACATGAGAGAACCGACCTGAAGAGATGGTTACAGTTGCCAAACGCTACAGAAATGCAAGGGACAGTAATTACTGGTTCTGGTTCGACGCAAGGTACTCCACACATGGAAAATGACTACGGAGGACCAAAAGGTGCCTCAAGGGAGTCTCCTCCTGCCTGCTGCTCCCCAGGTCTTCAGTCTTCCTGTTTCACTTCCCAGAGGCAACACGGTTCCTCGTGAGTGCTAAGAACCTTCTGGAGATACTGACGCAGCAAGAGATTTTACCCGGTATGTGTAACAGACATAGGGCCTGCTTCCCAGGAGAATATCTTTTTATTTTAAGTACAATACAGCTGTAATATTGCTGAAGATTTAAGGGACACCACTTAGTGATTTTTTTGTTTAAAACAGAAAAGAGCAGAAATCTGTATGCCGTTAGCGTGCTGAGAAGTGCGGTGAAGTTCACAGAGCATCACCTACGCGGGGGAATAGCACGACAAGGAGCACGAACTCTCAGCAACAGACCTGCCTTTGCTCCCCATCATGTATCAGTTCGTTTAAAAGCTGCTCCTCCTTTTTCTCCTCTCGGCTCGTTGGATGACAGCTCTGGCAGAAAGGAATAGCAGGTGAGATGGCACGTGTTTGTGGTGAGACGACACGTGTCTGTGCTGAGAAGGCGTGCCTCTGTGGAGAGATGGAGCTTGTCTGTGGAGAGATGGCGCTCGTCTGTGGAGAGATGGCGCTCGTCTGTGGAGAGATGGCGCTCGTCTGTGCTGAGATGGCGCTCGTCTGTGAGAGATGGCGCTCCTCTGTGGAGAGATGGAGCTCGTCTGTGGAGAGATGGCGCTCGTCTGTGGAGAGATGGAGCTCGTCTGTGAGAGATGGCGCTCGTCTGTGGAGAGATGGAGCTCGTCTGTGAGAGATGGAGCTCGTCTGTGAGAGATGGAGCTCGTCTGTGGAGAGATGGAGCTCGTCTGTGGAGAGATGGTGCTCGTCTGTGGTGAGATGGAGCTCGTCTGTGAGAGATGGCGCTCGTCTGTGGAGAGATGGCGCTCGTCTGTGAGAGATGGAGCTCGTCTGTGAGAGATGGCGCTCGTCTGTGGAGAGATGGCGCTCGTCTGTGAGAGATGGAGCTCGTCTGTGAGAGATGGCGCTCGTCTGTGGAGAGATGGAGCTCGTCTGTGGAGAGATGGCGCTCGTCTGTGGTGAGATGGAGCTCGTCTGTGAGAGATGGAGCTCGTCTGTGGAGAGATGGCGCTCGTCTGTGGAGAGATGGAGCTCGTCTGTGGAGAGATGGCGCTCGTCTGTGGAGAGATGGAGCTCGTCTGTGGAGAGATGGCGCGCGTCTGTGGTGAGATGGCGCTCGTCTGTGGAGAGATCTGTGCTGAGATGGCGCTCGTCTGTGGAGAGATGGCACGTCTGTGGTGAGATGGAGCTCGTCTGTGGTGAGATGGCGCTCGTCCGTGGTGAGATGTAGCTCGTCTGTGGTGAGATGGCGCTCGTCTGTGGAAAGATGGCACGTCTGTGGTGAGATGGAGCTCGTCTGTGGTGAGATGGCGCTCGTCTGTGGAGAGATGGCGCTCGTCTGTGGAGAGATGGCGCTCGTCTGTGGCAAGATGGCACGTGTCTGTGGTGAAATGGCACTCGTCTGCGCTGAGATAACACTCATCTGTGCTGAGATAACACTCGTCTGCGCTGAGATGGCGCGCGTCTGTGGGTTTTAGGTTATAGTTTGGCTGTGTTGCTGTGTCTCTTTGTCTAGACAGCTCTTTCTTTCATAGGCTCAATATCTCTTTTTAACATGATGATTACATTCAAAACCTGCAATTCAATCAAAATGTAGTCACGGTCACTGTGGTCTTATTATCACAGCTGGGACTTCGAGCCCACGTTGCCTCTTCCAGAGCAGCAAGTGTATTCATTTCAGCCATGCTGTCCCAGGCAGTGGCAAACACTCCTCACACTCTTGCCCAAGAAGCCCGTCTCTTAGGTTTCTTTGTTTTTTATTATTTCAGGGCCCATGGGGGATGTGTCAAATGTCTCCCAGATCTTTTACCCTCTAATTTGTTCATATTTACCTTAGAGGTCAGTTCCAACTGGATCTGATCCTAGTATCTAAAAATAAAACATGAAAGGGTCAGAATTATGGGCACATGGAGTGAAAAGTTGAAAGGGCAGCATAATCATTTAGGTTTTACCTGTTCATGGGTAAAAGCAGATTATATTTGCCGTTACTACTCATAAAACTCTACCTTAAACAATGAAGAAAGCATCTCTTAAAATGCTTATGTCTCTGAGGCTAACAAATATATTGGTTAGGGATTCTGGCCATTCAAACCAGTTCGTCCTAGAAAAACTATTTTTACCGATTAGTAGGCAAAGAGAAGGAACAACAGGTTCTTTATTTCAACATAAATAATGGGCTGTTAAAAACAGTCTGTAGAGCCTTAAGTGCACTTGAAACATTAAAGTTGCAAATATTGGCTCAAATGATGTTTTGCTAAATATTCATGTCCCACTTTTTGAGGATCAACATTTTAAAACAATCATATCGTAGGAGAATTCACAGGAGAGGAATTAATGCATTATGAGCACAAAAGAAGGCTGAGAGCTGAAGTTCTTCAGTGAAGCTGTGAATGTTTTTTGGTTATGAAAACCAATAAAAGAGCATAGTAGTTACACCACAGAAACATAACACATGTCTTAAACCAGTGAATACAGTAGAGTTGATTTTCATTTATTACCCAGTAATAACTAGAATATTTTCAGGATCTTCTCCCACACTTTAGAAACTGACTGGAATTAATTTTGCAGACTTTACATACACTCTATCAAACTTTATTCTCTTAGATATTCAGTTATTTATTGCCATAGTGATTTCGTAACCTGAACTCTTGAGGTGAGTAATGCTGGTCCGGCTGAATTACTGTTTCTCTCCCCTGATGGGGCTGAATCGCTTCAGTCCCACGGTGGTGATGGCAGGCCCTCCTGCCCACAGACGCTGGAGTGCGCAGTTAAGGAGTGACACAACGTGCATCTGCATTTGCTCCAGGTCAAGGCTGTGCTGCAAACACCTTCACTCCGACTCAACTCATCCATTCGAAGGTACCTCCCTTCTCTCTTCTCCACTCCCATCTGGTTTCCTGGTTTTGAAGTAGCTCAATCAGTGACAAAAATTGTGTATATGCGGAAATGATAGTGCTGTGATTGCATACATTGTTTGTAGGAGCCTGGTCGCATTTACTAAAGATTTGTGGAAGAGAAATTATGATAGTAATAAAGACAAATATAACGTTTATTTAGTTCTCACTCTCTGCTAGGCTTACGTGACCCGTTTAATTTTTTCAACAATCCAGTAAGGTAGGGTGATGTTTTATCCTGGATTTTAAAAGGGGTGAGGTAACTTTGTCAGGGTTATGCAAACAGCAAGCGGTGCGGTGAGAACCCAAACTCGTGGTTTAGGTACTGCGGTATGTTATGCTTGTTAAACAAACTGTATGTGAAGAAACTGTGGGACATATTAATATGGAAGTTTTTCTGTAAATAACTGCCACCAACTGCCCTGTGTTGAATGCCTTTGCACTTATTTTGCTGAGATTAAATAGTAGTGTAGTCATTTAAATTTAGAATTGTCTTACTGCATTAATTAAAGCTCAGTTCTGACCATTTACTTATTGAGGTATAATATAAATACACACCGGGAGTGGTGGCTCATACCTGTAATCCCAGCACTTTGGGAGGCTGAAGCAGGTGAGTCACCTGAGGTCAGGAGTTTGAGACCAGCCAGGCCAACATGGTGAAACCCCTTCTCTACTAAAATACAAAAATTAGCTGGGTGTGGTGGCACAGGCCCGTAGTCTCAGTCACTTGGGAGGTTGAGGCAGAAGAATCGCTCGAACCTGGAGGCAGAGGTTGTGGTGAGCCAAGATTGCTCCACTCCACTTCAGCTTGGGCAACAGAGTGAGACTCCATCTCCAGAAATAATGGTAATAATAAAAATAAATAAATAAATACAGAAAAGTACATAAAATGACAATTGTAAATTTTTGCTTATGTACAAAATAGGTAACCACTATCTGGATCAAGCTTTCATACCCTCTCCGTACTAATTTTTGCACAGTACTTGCTTTTTTGACAGTCACCATTGAACACCTCATTTTGCTAAAGTAAGCAGAGAATGAAAGGTGGCACACTGCGATGCCGAACGTGTGAATCACTTTAGCTGCCATATTGTGAGGGATTTGACAATCCCTCCCAAATGTAAAATACCCATGGCACCCTTTGAGTTTGCTGCAGTTCTCCAAAGCCCCTTTGCACACAGTCAAACTCTAGAAGATTTATTGTTGAACATCTCACATTGTGTTTATAGTCCACCGCAAATAAATTCTGTGCATAGTGTGGCATGAGTGTGAAGGTTAATGTTTCATCATATGGATATTCCGTTGCTCCAATACCATTATTTGTGGTCATCAAGGGACCTTATCGATGTGGGTCTGTTCCAGAACTCCCTTTTCATTAACCACGGTGATGAGACAGCGTGGTGCTTACCCTCTGTTACAGCAGCACCACCCTGCCTTAATTACTATGGTTTTACGAAAATCCTTGAAACCTAATAGTGTGCAGTTTTCATCCTTGTTCTTTGAGGTTGTCGTGACTGTCTTTTATCCTTTGCATTTGCACATAATGGTCATGATTTGTGTGTGATGCTTTGCCCAAGAAGTCTCCTGTCCTTTCCAACGCAGTTAGACTGACTACCTGTTGCTGCCGTGGCTTAGAGTGTGTGTGTGGTGTGGTGGGGAAAAGGAGGGAGTTTATCAACTCTTTAATACGCTCTTTTCTCTTTTCCTAGGTGATTGCTGCTAAAATGGGTTTGAGGGGAATGTAAGAAAAAGAAAATTTTAACAATCTCAGTTAGACAGGAAATATGCAAAGTTCTCTCAGGTTGGCTGCTGTTCTCTCTCATTTCTCATTTAAATGCCAGTGTCCTCACTGGGTCCGCAGAAGGGAGGGACCTCCCACTGCTCAGCTCAGGCCTGGCCTTACCTACACTCCTCTCCACCTCTACATGACCTGCCTCCAACTCCTCTGTATGCCCCGGCCATGACCTTCTTGCTGCTGGGATCTTTTATCTAAATGGGCATCTTGAGTAGAATGCTGGCAAGAAGCTTCAAACCTAGCTACGTTGTATAGCTCTACCATACCCACCGAGCACTCACGCTTTCTCACCATCACCATCTCCTCTCTCAGACCCTCCGGGGCCACGCCTGGTAACACAGGATGTAACCGGTGGGGATACTGACTAAGCAGACATGCAGCCAGGGAAAAAATGCTCATCTCCTCTGCCTGCAGGCATTGCCATCTTTACATCACCATCTTCACTGACTAAGCAGACATGCAGCCAGAGAAAAAATGCCCATCTCCTCTGCCTGCAGGCATTGCCACCTTTACATCACCTTCTTCACTGACTAAGCAGACATGCAGCCAGAGAAAAAATGCCCGTCTCCTCTGCCTGCAGGCATTGCCATCTTTACATCACCATCTTCACTGACTAAGCAGACGTGTAGCCAGGGAAAAAATGCCCGTCTCCTCTGCCTGCAGGCATTGCCATCTTTACATCACCATCTTCACATCTTTACTCTTGGATTCCCTCTCTGTGATAGAGGAGAGTGAAGAGACTCTCCACAATAACTTTGCTCTAACAAGTCCTCTGGCTGCAAGGTTACCTCCTCATCTTTACTGGTGACACGTGGTATTGTTTTGGGGAATAATCTAATCTGGCACTTCTCAGAAACTTAGTGTTTCTGGCCAAATCTGCCCCTTAATTGGGCGAATTGTTGGCAGAATGCAGACTTGGAAGTGTGGTGATCCGTGGATTTCACCGGTTTCAGACTGTAAGTGTGACTTCCTCCCTCCAAGCAACAACAGAGGCAATAACGACAATTAATTCCCTGTTCTTTTTAAGGCCAGTTTTGTTTTAACATGTACAATAACTAAAGACCTTTCCTGTGCTTTCCTCTAAGAGCAGCTAATCTGTTTTTAATAAGAAATGATTCTCTTCCCCCCCAGTTTTGGTGAGTGTGATTACTAATGAGACAGAGACACTCACATTCACAAACGTGTGTCTGCATTTCCTGTGTGGTCTATACATTAACAAATCTGATTTAACCCAAATAAAATCTGCAAGTTAGGTGTCATTATTTGAGTTTTAGCTAAAACAAAACAAAACAAACAACAACAACAAAAAAACGCTGAGAACGTTGATCTTCCAGAGGGCCAGTAGATTTGCTATTTTAACCACAGCTATCTCCACAAGTCAGGAATTTTTTGTGAGAACAACCACAAGGAAGATGTTAGAGGTGCACCCATCTGGAAAAGCAGCACGGAGACAGGTGAGCTATGGAGCTGGCCACTGCCATCTCCTTACACAAAAGAAGGCATTTTAAATTGTGAAAGTCTGAAATGATTGAACTTGCACCATCAGTGACATTTTTTTATTGGGATCTCTAGAGACTGCCGTTATGAGGTCAGCACCAGGCCAGTAATTCACTTTTATGTCCCCAGAGTTACTTACTTGTCTCTTTGAACTAGAGAAACAGAGAGGTCGCATTCAGATAAATCGGGAACAAAGACAGAATGAAGGCCCAGTGTACTTTCTTTGGCTGTTGGCTTCCAGAAGTTGAATGGAATTTCGTAAATGCATGTTTTCTCACTAAACAACCTCCTAGTTCCCTTAGATCTCCAGGAAAGAACAGAGCAACCTCTGTCTTCAAATGAGGTTCTTTATCTTTTTTCTTTTGAGAGCAGCACCTAACATTTTCATTAGATCTTCCAGTTCATCTTTCCACATTATTTGAACCTTTTAAAATAAAACGTTTATTTCATTGCTGATACTCAGTTTCAGCTTAATGATTGTGGTGCTGATGGACAACCGTTTTACTCTTTTGGGAAGTCTCATTAAGATTTTCACTTTTATTGTTTTATTTTCATATAAGTTTTAAAGCCCTAATCAATGTGAGCTGCATCTGATTGGAACTGAATCAGTTAAGAACTGCCTTTTCTCTCTCAGAATGTTGAAGACTTTGTGTTTATATGTATCTCACTGTGAGATTAATTTGGTTTTGTTCTTTGATGCAAATCTGCGTTGTGTTTTATTCATACGAAAAAGACACAGCAGTAAATCCCCAACTTTATTTTACCACGTGGAGCAGCTGGTCCACATCACTGAAACGGATGAAGTAAGTCAGTGCCTTTTTTTTTAATTTTCGCTGTTCCTTAGTGTGATGACCTGAAGATATGCTAATGTACATGAGCATGAGATTGTTTTTGAAATTTCTGAATAGCACATTTTTTAAGCTTCTGTTTTTAGAATTTCGGTAACTATAACAGAGGAGATTTGCAGCAGAAATCTGAGAAGTACCGTTTTATTTTTACTTTTCAGACTCGGGGCTACAGGTGCAAGTTTGTTATCTGGGTAATTCATGGGTCTCGCGGGTTTGTCTACAGAGTATTTTGTCACCCAGGTAATAAGCAAAGTACCTGACAGGTCATTTCATCCTCACTCTCTTCCCACCCTCCACCCTCAAACAGGCCCCAGCTTCTGTTGTTTCCTTCTGTGTGTCTATGTGTTATGTTTAATGCCCACTTACAAGTGAGGACACGCAATACTTGGTTTTCTGTTCTTGTGTCAGTTTGCTTAGGATAATGATGTCCAGCTCCGTTCATGCTGCTGTAAAGGACATGACATCATTCTATTTTATGGCTGCGTGGCAGTCCGTGGTTGGTGTGCACCACATTTTAGTTATGCAGTCTACCACTGATGGGCATTTGGTTTCATACGATGTCTTTGATATCGTGAATAGTTCTGAGATAAACACATACATGCATTTGTCATTATATTCCGCTGGGTAAATACCCAGTGATGGGATTGATTGCTGGGGTTGAAGGTTAGTTCTATTTGAAGTTTTTTGAGAAATTACCAAACTGCTTTTCACACTGGCTGAACTAAATTACATTCCCACAAGCAGTATAGTATGTAAGTGTTCCCTTTTCTCTGCAAGTTTGCCAGTAGCTGATATTTTTGACATTTTAGCAATAGCCATTCTGACTAGTGTGAGATGGTATCGCGTCGCAGTTGTGAATTACATTTCCCTAAGGATGAGCAATGTTGAGCATTTTCTCATATGCTTCTTGGTAACATGTATTTCTTCTTTTTAATGGGCTTGTTTGATTTTTGCTTGTACATATGTTAGTTCCTTATAGGTTCCGTAAGGTGCATGGTTTGAAACGGTTTCTCCCGTTCTGTATATTGCTTACTCTGTTGATAGTTTCTTTGCTGTGCAGAAGCTCTTTGGTTTAATTAGGTCAAATTTGTCAATTTTGTGGGTTTTTTTTTTTTTTTGCTTTTGGCATCTTCATCATAACATATGCCCAGGATGATATTTGCTAAGTGTTCTCGTAGGTTTTTATAGTTCTATGTTATAGAGTTAAGTCTGTAATCCATCTTGAGTTAGTTTTACATACAGTGAAAAGAAGGGGTCCACCTTGAGTCTTCTACATATGGCTGGCCAGTTATCTGAGCATCGTTTAATAAATATTCATTTTTCCATTGGTTTTTGTTGAATGTATCAAAGATTCGATGACTGAAAGTGTGCAGCTCATTTCTGGGCTCTCTGTTCTGTTTCATTGACCTGTGTGTCTGTTTTTCTACCAGATCTTGCTGTTTTGGTAACTGCAAACTTATGCCATTTTGAAGTCATGCCTCCAGCTGGGCACTTTCTGCTTAGGATTTCTTTGGCTCTTTGCACTTGGTTTTGGTTCCCTATGAATTTCAAAATAGTGTTTTCTCATCCTATAAAAAACACAAATGAGAGTTTAATAGGAATAGTATTAAATCTATAAATCGCTTTGAACAGTGTGGCCATTTTAACAATGTCGATTCTTCCTATCCTTGAACATGGAGTGTTTTTCTATCTGTGCTGTTCCTGGTTTCTTTCTTTGTATTTCTCACTGTAGAGGTCGTTCACCTCCATGGCTAGCGATATTCTAGATGATTTATATGCGTGTGTGTCTGTTGTGAATGGAATTGTGTTCTTGATTTGGTTCTCAGTTTGCAGGTTGTTGGTATATAAACATGCTACCGATTTTTGTATAATAACGTTATATTCTGAAACTCGGTTGATGTTGTTTATCAGACCTGTAAGCTTTTAGGCAGAGACTCCGGGGTATGATATGTATAAAATCCTGTCAGCTGCAGAGATACGCTGACTTCCTCTCTTCGGATTTGGATGCTTTTAATTTGTTTTCTTTTGTCTGGTAGCTCTTGCTAGGGCTTCTACTACTGCGTTGAATACGAGTGGTAAGAGTGGGCGTCTTTGTCTTGCTTCCTGTTCTCAAGGGGAATACCAGCTCAGTATAATGTTGGCTCTGGGTTTGCCATAGATGACTCACTATTTTCAGTTATATACCTTCAATACTCAGTTTGTTGAATGTTTTAACATAAAAGGATGTTGAATTTTATCCAAAGATAATCTGCATCTATTGAGATGATCTTGTGGTTTTGCTTTTAGTTCTGTTTATGTGACGAATCAGATTTATTGATTTGTATGTGCTGAACCTACCTTGCATCCTACAAATAAAGCCTACTTGATCGTGGTGGATTAGTTCTGGATGTGCTGCTGGATTCAATTTCCTGCTGTTTTGTTCAGGATTTTTGTATTTCTGTTCATCAAGGACATTGACCTGGATATGTCTTTTTTGTTGTATCTCTGCAAGTTTTGCCATCAGAATGATGCTGGCCCTCAGGGAACGAGTTTGAATTTCTTTTCTTTCTTTCTTTTTTTTCTTTTAGATGGAGTTTCGCTTTTGTTGCCCAGGCTGAAGCACAATGGCATGATCTCAGCTCACCACAACCTCTGTCTCCCAGGTTCAAGCAATTCTCCTGTCTCGGCCTCCCAAGGAGCTGGGATTACAGGAATGCACCACCACACCCGGCTAATTTTGTATTTTTAGTAGAGTAGGAATTCACCATGTTGGTCAGGCTGGTCTCAAACTCCTGACCTCATGATCCACCCGCCTCTGCCTCCCAAAGTGCTGGGATTAGAGGTGTGAGCCACTGAGCCCAGCCTGAATTTCCTTTTTTTAAGATTGCTAAAGATAGGTCCCCAATATCTTCTGCCTTGTAGGGTTTCTGCTGAAAAGTTCACTGGTAGCCCGGTGGGGTTTCCTTTGCAGATGACCCGTCTGTCCCTTCTCTCTAGCTGCCTTTGATATCTATTTTCATGTTGACTTTGGTGAATCTGATGACTGTGTATCTTGGGGTGTACATCTTGTATAGTATCTCACAGGTTTTGTCTGCATTTTCTGAATTTAAATGTTGGCCTCTAATGAGGCTGGGAAAATTTTCATGGACAATATCCTCAAATGGGTTTCCAGGCTGCGTGATTTTCCTCCCTCTCTTGCAGGTATTCCAACGTGTCATAGAAATGATCTCTTTACACAATCCCGTATTTCTTGGAGATTTTGTTCATTCTTTTTCTTTTCTTTTTTTTTTTTTATTTTAGTCTGACTGAATTGATTTGAAGTGCTGGTCTTCAGGCTCATTCTTTCCTCGGCTTGCTCTATTCTGCTTTTCATACTTGTGACTGAACTATTACAATTTGTAATGAATTTTCTAACTCTTATCAGATCAGTTCGGTTCTTTCTTAAAATGCTAATTTGTCTTTCAATGCTTCTGTTGTTTTATTGGATACTTTAGACTCCTTGGATTGGGTTTGTGCTTTCTCCGGAATCTTGATGATCTTCATTTTTATCCAGATTATATTGAAATCTGTATCTGTGATTCCAGCCAGTTCAGCCAGGTTAAAAATGCTTGCTGGGGAACAAGTGCAATGTTTGGAGGTGAGGTGACATTCTGGCTTTTTGAGTTGCCGAAGTCTTGTGCTGATTCTCTTCTGTGTGGTCTGATGTTTCTTTAAACTTTAAAGTCACCAAAGCTAAGCTCACAGCTCCAGAGCTGCATGCTGTAACCCTGGGAAGCTGGTACTGCCCCCAGCTGTGTTCCCTGGTCCCTTGAGGTGAGGAGCCTGCTGTACTAGGAGCTGAACAGTTCCCAGTCTGTTGGCAATAACAATTGGGAGTGCCAGCCAAAGTGGCAGAGGGGTCTGTTCTCACACACGTGTGCAAGCAGCAGCAGCGGCACAGCACCGCCCCTGATCATCAGTGGGGATGGGGCACCAACATCCCAACATCCCTGCACACACACTAACGCTGGCGTGGGGGGATGACAGGGTGTGTGCACTTGCATGCTGGCAAGAGAGAGAAGGTGAAATGCATCTGAGTGCATGTGCCGGCAAAACAGTTGAGGGCAAGGAAGCCATGGCCACGTGTGCACTGGCAGTGCTGTGGGGCAGGCTGCTGCGGAGGAAGGCTGTCGGCAGGCTGGCACGGCAGTGCTGTGGGGCAGGCTGCTGCGGAGGAAGGCTGTCGGCAGGCTGGCACGGCAGTGCTGTGGGGCAGGCTGCTGCGGAGGAAGGCTGTCGGCAGGCTGGCACGGCAGTGCTGTGGGGCAGGCTGCTGCGGAGGAAGGCTGTCGGCAGGCTGGCACGGCAGTGCTGTGGGGCAGGCTGCTGCGGAGGAAGGCTGTCGGCAGGCTGGCACGGCAGTGCTGTGGGGCAGGCTGCTGCGGAGGAAGGCTGTCGGCAGGCTGGCACGGCAGTGCTGTGGGGCAGGCTGCTGCGGAGGAAGGCTGTCGGCAGGCTGGCACGGCAGTGCTGTGGGGCAGGCTGCTGCGGAGGAAGGCTGTCGGCAGGCTGGCACGGCAGTGCTGTGGGGCAGGCTGCTGAAGTTCTCCAATGATCAGCTGTGGTCTGCTGGTGAAAGAGCTAAAATGAGGCCCCCCAGGAAGCATCCTGGTTTGACATTCAAAGTAGCACTACAAGTGGGTGCAGCCAGCCTGGGTCCCGAAGAGAAGATGGCAAACAGGGGTATCCTCAGATCAGACTGCTGCCGTCTCATGGGAACGACTGCCCTGCTTTGTCCGAGTTTCAAAGTCACCCAAGGCAAAGCCACCTTGAGGAGCCTGACAAGTCCTGGAGGACGCTCCAGCACAGCTGTTCCCTCACACCCTGGGCTCCACAGAGTGGCCCCTGCAAACAGCTCCTCCTGCCAGCTTAAGTGACTGTGGGGCTGTGGGGTCCCCTGAGGCTGGGATTCTGGAGGTCTGTGGTGAGAAGGCTGCTCTTTTCCTGTTCCACTCACCCCTTCTCCAGGAGCTGTTGGGGACCAGGAACACGTCCTGGCGCTGAGCAGTGCTACAGAGGGCTCCCCGCTCTCTCCTCCTTCATCCCAAAGCCTTCATTCTTTTCCATGCGCCCTCACTGGCTTCCCCGCAAAGATCCGTCTCCAGGTGTGAGACGTCATCCCTGGCTGCACCTTGTCAGCCGTGTGTTTTTAAATTTCCGAGATAAACCTCTGTGTAAATTGCATATAATGTTTACATGTCCGTATTGTAGATTATTTCGGTGAGGATGTTTAGCAGCTGTAGTAACAAAGCACTTGTGTGAGAAAAACCTCTCGAATAGGTGCCCTCACCTCACCCTTTTAGTTACAAACTGCTTGAGAATTTCACTGTGGGAGACCCTTACCCACCTGCATGGAAGATTTTTTTTTTCTGCAAAGACTAATTAAAATTGGTTTCAAATTAGGTGCAGGGAAGGATTATTACTTTTAATGACTAAACAGAGAGAATTAATGTCAATGTCTATTGAAAATATTAGCCAGGAGTCCAAATTCAATCCCATTTTATCAAATTTTAATTATACTTCCAAATCTAAAGGCAAATTCCTTATTCCATGCAGGAGCACAGATTTTTAAATTCAGATGTGTTATCTATGGAATTATTTTTTCTTTCCACTTGGTCTCACGACTTTTTTATATTCTTAAATTATCACAAATAATTTTCAATAAGATGTACTTTTTCATATCTAATGAAGGCAAAATAACTGCTTAGGATTAATTTTTACTTGGATTATAAGATTGGAAATGAGATTCAGAGCTAATGTGATTTGAGACTGATCCTGGAAAAATAGTGCCGCTATTCTCTGCTAACTAAAATGTAGAAAACCTCCACATAAAGTGAGTTTTTCAGCTTGTGCTCAGAATAAATGAATAAATTAAGGGAATAAGAAATATAATCTCTTGAAAGAGCAATCATTCTGGAATCTGAGAGGAAAGAAGAGAGATAGGGATAGAAGTGACGGGGAGAGAGAGAGACAGAGAGAGAGAGAGAGAGCGAGCCAGCTTTAAGCTAGTTTTGTCCTCTTTTTAATTTTTGGCATGTGTGGTGCTGTCAAACACACGCACACAAACACACACACACATTTTCTTTTACGGTGCCTGGCTTGTAACTCCGAAAACCCTCATTACAGTCATTTCTTATAGTGTCGGGTGTGTAATGCCTGAAGAACAGCCTCAGGAAACAATCTTTCTGACCTTCTCTTTCCCTTTTTTTCCTGCCCCAAGGAAGGACTCTAATCTCCCACTTTGTCTTTCTCATTGTGAGTCATAAGACCCTCCCCAGAGGTGATCCTGCCCTACACCCTGGGGGAAGGAATTCTGGCATCATGAGGCTTCCAGAAAAATTCAGGAGGACTGGATTCAGGGAGCTTGTGGGTAGCAGGCCACTCGGAGGTTCCTGGAGGCTGTTGCACCAGAGAGGGCATGGAAGCTCTGTGCCCCTTTCCCCATACCTTACCCTACACATCTCTTCATCTGTGTCCTTTGCAATATCCTTTGTGATGAATTGACAAACGTAAGCGTTTTTCTGAGTTCTGCAAATTGCTCCAGCAAGTTAATTGAACCCAAAGAGGGTGTCGTGGAACCCCAAATAGAAGGCAGTCAATCAGAAATTCTGGATGCCTGGAATTGCAGATAGTATGTGGTAAGAGGAACAGTCTTGGGGGCTGAACCCTCAGTCTACAGAATCTGACATTATCCCCACATACGTAATGTTAGAATTGAATTGGAGGACACCCAGCTAGGCCAGCTGCAGAATTAATTACTTGGCCAGTGGTAGAGTGAACCCCCACATTTAAGCACAGAAGTCTTGTATGTTTATAAATGTCGTGGTGGTGGTGTGAGAGCAGAGGAAAAACACTGACAGTTTTTCTGAAACAGGAGCAAAATATAAAAAATTTACTTTGCATAAAATTTAATGTGGATAAAATTTAATATTTATGTACACTAAATGAAGCTTGCAGATTAAAAATTAAATTATCTTTTCTTTCTCTCTCTCATTTACGAACATTGTTTTCAAAATTTTGATTGTGAGTGAAAAGTGGATTAAAAGATATTGTGATAATGTCATAGGCCGCGTTAAGATTTCTGTTAAAAAATGCCCGTCACTTTTACCCTTAAAGGAACATTAACTGAAATGGGAATATTAGAGCATGATATTGAATTAGCATTTCTACATGCAAACTCTTGCATTTGTGCTGATATGTAGTGACACTTAAGAACTAAGACCTAATGGAGAAAAAGAGCTCCATTTGCTCAACTAACCTAAGGACTTTGATGCATCATATTTTGCCTGCTGGATCTACTACCAGTACAAGTGAACTCATGGAACTGCAAGGCTTTTATAGAAAAAACAATTAGAGTAATTGCTATTTTTACGATATATTTCTGTTACAAAATTAGTAATAAACCAAAATTATAATTCTTAAATTAAATATTTTTGTTAATGTTATTTGTTATCTCTATTCTTAGTGGTTAAACTTATAACCTTTAATTTACTATAGCTTCAGAAAAAGCTCCAGTGTATACAGAAACACTAAACATTTTCTTACTTAGAAACTCAATCAGAAATTTCAACATTAAATGTCTATTCAGATCTGAGCACTCAGGTTTCTGTTTTAGAAAACTTCAAGCAAATAATTGCTAATTTATTTATTGGTAAGTCAACAATTGATTTCCAGAGAATTAGTTTTGATATTTTATAAAATATATGCCTAGCCTTTAAAATTTAAATTACATTATTTTTTTTCTATCACTACAAATTGGCTTTTCTGATTATATTTTTTGATCTTTATTGTTATTAAATACACTTTTTTAGAGAAAAGTTTTATAGCTACTAAAAGTTGGTAAGATAATATAGAGATTTTCTGTATATCGGTACCCTCATGCACACCCCAATTTTTGCTATTAATAATATTCATTATACATAGTATGATAGTCAAATTAACTTAAAACATTATTATTAGCTGATGTCTATATATTTTTCAGACTTCCTTGTTTTTTACATTTTTTTTTTCTATTCTAGGTTATATTCAGGTCACCACATTACATTTCATTTTTATATCTCTTAGACTCCTGTTGGCTCTGACAGTTTCATATACTTCCCTTGTTTTTTCTGACTTTGACAGTTTTATAGGGTATTGGCAAACTATTACAGAATTCTCTGACTAAATTTTTCTCGTGACTAAACTGGATTTATGTGTTTTGCAGAGGAAGATCATAGGACATAGTGCCCTTTTCATATCAAGGGCATGTTCCATTAGCATGATTCATGACCATTGATCTTAACCTTGGTCACTTGGTGAAAGTAGTGTTTTCCAAAACTTTGTATTTCATCCTTTCCTGTTATATTGTTTGGAAGGAGGTAACTTTATACAGCTCACACTTATGGAGAGTGTATATGTAGGAGAGTCTGTATTTTTTTCTTACAAAATTAACGCAGAGATTTGTAGGTTTGGAAAACCTGATTCTGAATCTCCCATACATCTTCTCCACAAATCCATAAAGGTCACATGGAGAGCAAACAAAACCACATGGAATCCATGGCTTCTGCCTTATCAGGAGACGCGGAATGTCAATAATGAAATCTTCAATTTTCCCTAAGAGGGAAGAAAATAAACAAATGCCGACACAGCTCACACAAACCCTATTAAATACCTGAGGCTGCAGGCTGGAAGAGTTTAAATAACTCTGCAATAAAAATGTAGATGGAGGTGAAAGATGTACAGAAAACAGGAAAAATCAGGCCCCAGTAAGAAAATGTGCACAATGTATGGCAAAATATGGAACACAGATTGAGACACAATTCAGAGAAATGCCATAAGTGACTTAAACATACTAAATTGTAGCATCAGATAACCATTTCAGATACATGGGGTGACACTTATTGAAGACAAAAGGTGAGGAGGAATAATAAATGAGAGAGAAAAATTAAGAATTTTGTGAAACTTCAATCTTTTCCTTTTTCCTATACAACCATCACCACTACCACAATTGTCCACAAAAAGTTCTGCCTAACAGAGTGTCAAAATGGAAGAAGAAACTCTCAGACTAGGAACTCTGTCCACAAAATGAATAGAAATAGAAGAAAACAGATTGTACACCTGCCAATGTAAAAATAAATAAATACATACATAAATAAATGCTTTTGTGTTGGTTAAACGTCACCACAACACAACATCTGTAACACAATACTTCAAGATGAATTACATATTTTTAAACAGGTACTTCGGACTGTGAACAACAGCAACAAAAACAAAACAAAACAAGAAAACAGTATGAACCAGGAAAAATTCTATGACCTCAAATTATAAAAACACAACAGGAAATTAAACAAGAGTTGACTGAACTTAGAAAGAAACAGAAGGTGTAATTATACAATAGTTAAAAACTAAACAAAAAAAAAAGACTCCCAAAAATGCATTTTAAAAATGTAATAATAAGCATTAAATAAAACCAGAAAAACAATCAAGATAATAAAAATGATGTAAAGAAAGAAGTAAATAAAGAGAAATTACAGAAAGCAAAGAGGGTCCAACATATATATAATTGATGTTTCTGAGGTAGAAAACCAAAACAATGAACAAAATTAATACTTCAAACTATATAAAAACATACACAGTGAAAGTGTTTTGTTTTCGAGGCAAATGACTTGGATCAATTATCTTCGAGCCATATGTTAGTAAAACTGTTAAGACTTTAACAATAAAAACAAAGTTATGATTTTAAAGCAGAAAGATAAAATAACTTACAAATCAGAAAACCTAGACAACCTAGACAGACTTTGATTCCTTGAAAACAACATGGAAAGAAAACCACCAATGTGGTAACATTTTTAGAAAGCTGAAAGAAAGAAAGAATGCATCAAAGACAATATGTCTGTTCAAACTATCTTTCAAGTGTCAAGGTACATTTCTTTTTATCAGTTGTTGTCCTTGTTGTTGTTGTGTTTGCTATGGAGGAGTCTCTCTGTGTCTCCCAGTCCGGAGTGCAGTGGCTCACTGCAACTTTTGCCTCCCAGGTTCGAGCAATTCTCCTGCCTCAGGAGAATGTCACAGGTGTGATTCAAAGCTGCAGAGCGTCGAGTTCTCAATTGTTATGTAAGTTTTCAGCAAATCAAAGATTAGCCTTCAGTCTTTGAGGGTATGAGATTTTTCAATTTCAAGAAAATAGACTCTTCCTTTTAGTGTTCAGTGGGATTTGCATCACCATCTAGTTCTGCCTGACATATAAGTACTTCCAAAAGCGAACAAACAAATGAAGAACCACTGATACTATGTTGACCCATGGTGATATTTTAAATAGCTTTCCTTGCATCTCTCTCTTTCTCTCTCCTATCTGTCTAATTACTATATTGATAAGCTATTATTTAGGTATTACTTTTCTTTCCTTTCCGAGCTGCCGTTTTCTTCTAGCTGCCTGTGAATAGAAGGCAGATTAGAGAAAGAAACAACCAGTTCCAGCCATCCTAAAAGCATACCAAATGCTAAAGACCATCAACAAAATGAAGAATGTACATGAACCAACGGGCAAAACAGCCAGCTAGCATCAAAATGGCAGTATCAAATTCACACATAACAATATTAACCCTGAATGTAAATGGGCTAAATGCACCAATCAAAAGACACAGACTGGCAAATCGGATAAAAAACCAAAACCCATCGGTGTGCTGTATCCAGGAAACCCACCTCACATGCAAAGATACACAAAGGCTCAAAATAAAAGGATGGAGGAAGATTTACCAAGCAAATGGAGAGGAAAAAAAAGCAGGAGTTGCAATTCTCATCTCTGATAAAATAGACTTTAAAGTAACAAAGATCAAAAGGGACAAAGAAGGTCATTACATAATGGTAAAAGGATCGATACAACAAGAAGAGCTAATGATCCTAAATATATATGGACCCAATGTAGGAGCACCCAGATATATAAGGCAAGTTCTTAATGACTTACAAAGAGACTTAGACTCCCACACAATAATAGTGGGAGACTTTAACACTCCACTGTCAATAGCAGACAGATCAACCAGACAGAAAATTAACAAGGATATCCAGGACTTGAACTCAGACCTGGAACAAGCAAACCTGATAGATATTTACAGAACTCTCCACCCCAAATCCACAGAATATACATTCTTCTCAGCACCATATCATACCTACTCCAAAATTGAACACATAGTTGGAAGTAAAGCACTCCTCAGCAAATGCAAAACAACTGAAAGCATAACAAACAGTCTCTCAGACCATAGTGCAATCAAGTTGGAACTCAGAATTCAGAAAATAACTCAGAACCACACAGCTTCATGGAAACTGAACAACTGGCTCTTGAATGTTGTTTGGATAAACAATGAAATGAAGGCAGAAATAAAGAAGTTCTTTGAAACCAACGAGTATGAAGACACAACGTACCAGAATCTCTGGGACACATTTAAAGCAGTCTGTAGAGGAAAATATATAGCAATAAGTGCCCACATGAGAAGAGTGGAGAGATCCAAAATTGACACCCTATCATCAAAATTGAAAAGCTAGAGGAGCAAGATCAAAAAAGCTCAAAACCTAGCCGAAGACAAGAAATAACTAAGATCACAGCAGAACTGAAGGAGATAGAGACAAGAAAAACCCTTCAAAAAATCAATAAATCTAAGAGCTGGTTTTTCGAAAAGATCAACAAAATAGACAGACCACTAGCCAGACTGATAAAAAAGAAGAGAGAGAACAACCAAATAGATGCAATAAAAAACGATAAAGGGGAAATCACCACAGATTCCACAGAAATTCAAACCATCATCAGAGAATACTACAAACAACTCTATGCACATAACTAGTAAACCAGGAAGAAATGGATAAATTCCTGGACACCTGTGTCCTCCCAAGCCTAAACCAGGAGGAAGCCGAAACTATGAATAGACCAATAACAAGGTCTGAAGTTGAGGCAGCAATTAAGAGCCTACCACACACAAGAAGCCCAGGTCCAGATGGGTTCACAGCTGAATTCTACCAGACACACAAAGAGGATCTGGTACCATTCCTTCTGAAACTATTCCAAATAATCCAAAAAGAGGGAACCCTTCCCAAATCATTTTATGAGACCAACATCATCCTGATACCAAAACCTGGCAGAGACTCAACAAGAAAAGAAAACTTCAGGCCAATATCCATGATGAACATAGATGCAAAAATCTTCAATAAAATACTGGCAAACCGATTGCAAGAGCACATTAAAAAACTTATCCATCATGATCAAGTAGGATTCATCCCGGGGATGCAAGGCTGGTTCAACATATGCAAGTCTATAAATGTAATTCACCACATAAACAGAAGCAAAAACAAAAACCACATGATTATCTCAATTGATGCAGAGAAGGCATTTGACAAAATTCAACAGCCCTTTATGCTAAAAACCCTCAATAAACTTGGTATTGATGGAACATATCTCAAAGTAATAAAAGCTATTTACGACAAACCAACAGCCGATATCATACTTAATGGGCAAAAACTGGAAGCATTCCCTTTGAAATCCGGCACTAGACAAGGATGCCCTCTCTCACCACTTCTATTCAACATAGTACTGGAAGTTCTAGCCAGAGCAATCAGGCAACAAAAAGAAATAAAGGGTATTCAAATAGGAAAGGTGGAAGCCAAATTGTCTCTATTTGCAGACGACATGATAGTATACCTAGAAGACCCCATCACCTCAGTCCAAAAGCTCCTGCAACTGATAAGCAACTTCAGCAAAGTCTCAGGATATAAAATCAATGTTCAAAAATCACAAGCATTCCTATACACCAATAACAGACTTAAAGGGAACCAAATCAAGAACGAACTGCCATTCACAATTGCTACAAAGAAAATAAAATACCTAGGAATACAACTCACTAGGAATGTAAGGGACCTCTTTAAGGAAAACTACAAACAACTGCTCAACGAAATAAGAGAGGACACAAACAGATGGAGAAACATTCCATGTTCATGGTTAGGAAGAATCAATATTGTGAAAATGGCTATACTGCCCAAAGTAATTTACACAATCAATGCTATCCCCATCAAACTACCATTGAATTTCTTCACAGAACTGGAAAAAACCACCATGAATTTCATATGGAACCAAAAAAGAGCCCGCATAGCCAAGTCAATTCTAAGCAAAAAGAACACAGCGGGAGGCATCACACTACCAGACTTCAAACTATACTACAAGGCTACAGTAATCAAAACAGCATGGTACTGGTACCAAAACAGAGATATAGACCAATGGAACAGAACAGAGGCATCGGAGGCAACACAACATATCTACAACCATATTATCTTTGATAAACCAGACAAAAACAGGCAATGGGGAAAGGATTCCCTATTTAATAAATGGTGCTGGGAAAACTGGCTAGCCATGTGCAGAAAGCAGAAACTGGACCCCTTCCTGACACCTTACACTAAAATTAACTCCAGATGGATTAAAGACTTAAACGTAAGACCTGACACCATAAAAACCCTAGAAGAAAATCTAGGCAAAACCATTCAGGACATAGGAGTAGGCAAGGACTTCATGACCAAAACACCAAAAGCATTGGCAACAAAAGTCAAAATAGACAAATGGGACCTAATCAAACTCCACAGCTTCTGCACGGCAAAAGAAACAGTCACTAGAGTGAATCGGCAACCATCAGAATGGGAAAAAATCTTTGCAGTTTACACATCAGACAAAGGGCTGATATCCAGAATTTACAAAGAACTCAAACAGATTTACAGGAAAAAAACAAACAAGCCCATTCAAAAATGGGCAAAGGATATGAACAGAAACTTTACAAAAGAAGACATACATGAGGCCAACAAACATATGAAAAAGTGCTCATCATCATTGGTCATTAGAGAGATGCAAATCAAAACCACATTGAGATACCATCTCACACCAGTTAGAATGGCAATCATTAAAAAATCTGGAGACAGCAGATGCTGGAGAGGATGTGGAGAAATAGGAACACTCTTACACTGTTGGTGGGAGTGTAAATTAGTTCAACCATTGTGGAAGACAGTGTGGCGATTCCTCAAGGACCTAGAAATAGAAATTCCATTTGACCCAGCAATCCCATTACTGGGTATCTATCCAAAGGACTCTAAATCGTTCTATTATAAGGACACATGCGCACGAATGTTCATTGCAGCACTGTTTACAATAGCAAAGACCTGGAACCAACCCAAATGCCCAACGATGATAGACTGGACTGGGAAAATGTGGCACATATACACCATGGAATATTATGCAGCAATCAAAAATGATGAGTTTGTGTCCTTTGTAAGGACATGGATGAATCTGGAGAACATCATTCTCAGCAAACTGACACAAGAACAGAAAAAGAAATACCGCATATACTCACTCATAGGTGGGTGAGAAAAATGAGAACACGTGGACACAGAGAGGCGGTCTACTATACACTGGGGACTGTTGGGGGGAATGGGGGAGGGACAGCAGTGGGGGGGGCTGGGGGGGATAGCCTGGGGATGAATACCAAGTGTGGGTGAGGGGGAGGAAGGCAGCAAAACACACTGCCATGTGTGTACCTATGCAACTATCTTGCACATTCTGCACATGTACCCCCAAACCTATAATGCAATAAAAATTAAAAAAAAAAAAAAAAAAAAAGAAGGCAGATTAGGATGTCCTACAGTCCCCTGAACGCAGAGAATGAATAGGGCCTCCCTTCATTCCAACATTTGTAATTTCTCATCTATACGGGCTTTCAAGTGGTTTTCAAAGATCATTAAAAAGTTGTTCTTCATCAGTAAACTTTGTCAGACTGTATATTCCTTTCTAATTTCCTTAGGGTTAGGCTTTGAGAACAAAAATAGCCATATGTGGTTGAGGCACTAGAAAGGAAATACAGAGTAAACTATTGCTATTCTTCCTGGTTTAAGCCTGATTAGTAACATTTTGGTACGTCATTACTTAGCATTTTAGTTGTCTCAGATATCAAATATTAGATCGTAGAGCTACTGTAAAGATCACCTAAACCTGTGTCTCTAGAAAATGAATAGACTAAGAACTAGGTGGAAAATCAGTTTCGAGCAAGCTGACTGAGAGAGACAACACATGTTGCATACCTAAGAGAATTTGTCCAATCAAGTAATGGTGGCATTAGAATTGCAGCGTGCATCGATTCCATCCTTCATTTTTTAAATTAAAAGCAAACAAGACATAACTAAAGTCCAGAAAAATCTAATTGGTTGGTCAAAGTATCATACTTAGCACGATGACTTGGGGAAAATCATCCTCTTTAAGCCTCAGCTAGCCCATTTGTTAAAAAAAAATACACAGGGCTATTGAGAATGTTAGTTCATGCTTATGAAATACCTTGTGTTCAATTAAGTTTGGCCTGAGGCTGTCTCCATATGTGAGTTCCTTAGTCAGGAAATGCGATCTAACTTAGTATGTGAATACTGAAACCCACTTTGGGAGTATATATTTTTTTAATAGACAGCCAGGTCTCAGCTGATCATAGGCAGCCAGCTGATCACACAATGTGCAAGTAAGGCCCCTCTGAAGCCGAGCTGCTGCCGTTTCTGTACTTCGGTGTTCTTCCTATAAGAGCTCACGTCCCATCACCTGCAGAGCAGAGTGCTCCGAGCCTCTTTTGGTTTCGAGTGCCACCTGGTCCATGCATTACTCTTCACTCAAATAAACTTTTAATTTTTTAAAGCTTTTCTTTCAACACTAGTGTTTATGTGACATGTATAAAGCACTCAGTAAGTGCGTGTTGTCATTGCTGAAATCCTGCCTTGAGTTTTCATGTTATTAAGAGCAATTATATTTATCTACGGGCCCAGCCAAAGGTAACACCCAAGGCTTCTAACTCAGGTGTGGTGCATTTCCCACTTTCCCACACTTCCCTGATGCTCTCGGGCTTCACTTCTTAAAATACAGATTTGCTGTCAGGGCCTTCCCTCGCTAGGGCAGCTGAACTGGAGGAGAACGAGCCTCGTTGGAGCTGCAGCTGTTCTGAGCCAGAGCTTGCCACACTGGTCAGATCCAGTCTTATTTGAAGTTATGATCGAAGTTCTGCCTGGTTCATACTGAGAGTTGGTTCTCTCTCCCGTGCCCCTCGCTTTCTTTTCGTTCAGCTTTAAAACAGTTGTTCTACTTACATGAATGTATTCAACAGGCTGATTGTTTCTTGCCTGAAAATTCTTCCCATGAATGCAAATAACATTTCTTAATCTCTCACAGCTGGCTCAAGGAGTATGCTTGATGAATCACCTAGAGGAGATTTAGAAAAAGAATAAAGAGAAGAAAAACAAAAGCAAAACATTATACCGCCCTTCAGTAGCCGTTGACAATTTAACTTATGCAAAATACGCCCCGTGTGAAGAACTGCTTCAGACAGAAGCCATAGGTCTTTGCCTCAGCCTATGGAAAGATGAAGGTTAGACCTCTGATGCTTTAAAAATTCAGAAAAGGGTTAAGAAGACATACATGAGGCCAACAAACATATGAAAAAATGCTCATTATCACTGGTCATTAGAGAGATGCAAATCAAAACCACATTGAGATACCATCTCACGCCAGTTAGAATGGCGATCATTAAAAAATCTGGAGACAACAGATGCTGGAGAGGATGTGGAGAAATAGGAACACTCTTACACTGTTGGTGGGAGTGCAAATTAGTTCAACCATTGTGGAAGACAGTGTGGCGAGTCCTCAAGGACCTAGAAATAGAAATTCCATTTGATACAGCAATCCCATTACTGGGTATATATCCAAAGGACTATAAATCGTTCTACTATAAGGACACATGCACACGAATGTTCATTGCAGCACTGTTTACAATAGCAAAGAACTGGAACCAACCCAAATGCCCATCGATGATAAAGTGGACTGAGAAAATGTGGCACATATACACCATGGAATATTATGCAGCAATCAAAAATGATGAGTTTTTGTCCTTTGTAAGGACATGGATGAATCTGGAGAACATCATTCTCAGCAAACTGACACAAGAACAGAAAATGACATACCGCATATTCTCACTCATAGGCAGGTGATGAACAGTGAGAACACATGGACACAGGGAGGGGGTCTACTACACACTGGGGTCTGTTGGGGGGGAATAGGGGAGGGACAGCAGGGGGGAGCTGGGGAGGGATAGCCTGGGGAGAAATGCCAAGTGTGGGTGAAGGGGAGGAAGGCAGCAAAACACACTGCCATGTGTGTACCTATGCAACTAACTTGCACGTTCTGCACATGTACCCCAAAACCTATAATGCAATAAAAAAAAATTCAGAAAAGCTAAGAGCAGATGAGATTTCCATACTGATCTTGTGAAACAAACATGGGTTTAAATAATCCTCTAAAACCGTAATAAATGCTCTGGATAAATCAAAACCTTTACCCTCCTGGAGAGGGAAGCTATTTTTCCAAATTTATGGACTAAAGTCCCTTGCTCTCGGCCTCCTCAGTGCTTTTCTAGGGAAATGTGTACTTATAAAATCCACTGGCAGTCCTTCCTTTTATACCAATAAAAGCAGCTACTAGGGTGAAGCCTGTTCCTCTTTCCCTCAGAGGGGTGAGCAGATTGCCCGGGGCTGTGACGCCTTTGTCAGCAGGCACAGAAATGGCAGCCTTGGCACTGCTGCTGAGGTTGCAGGACTAGGTACTGTACTCATGCACAAAAGTAAAATAAAGAGCACACGCGTCCTGTGCCCACGGCGCTTCCATTCCAGTGGGTAGCATTCCCACGGCGAGGACGGACAGCTGGCAGCTTTGGGTGAACAAATTGCAGACCAACATTTTTATCTAATGCAATTGTCTGCAAGGAACTCTGTGTGTCTTCAAACAATTCAAGGGGTAACTCTGTGTTGACACGTGGGTCTCCTCTCCCAGTGAGGTCAGGATGTGAGAAAAAGAGAGATGTAAAGGAGAGAGGTTCGGGTCCACGTTGCCTGAGCGGTGATGAGAAGATGGCAGCATGAGAATAGAAGGACCGGAAGAGAGATGGGTCTTGGGGGCACAGGCTGTGCCAGAAGCTGTTGGATTGGAAGGAAGTGAACCATTCACTCCTCACTTCTTTATTCATTCAGCAAATATTTATCCTAATCATATTTCTCTGCTGATTAAAACTCTTATTTTGTTTTATTTTATTTTATATTCATACCTAGAGTATAAAATAAAGATTGCTCTCCAACTCTCATGATGCCGTGATCTGGTCCCTGCCCGGTTCCCAACTTCATCCTCCGTCTGTTTATGCTACTCAGTGGACACATTTTTCCCAGCCACACTCTGTTGAGAACGCTCCATCCCACCACACCTGCCACACACACAGGCAGCAGACATTTTCCACGGCTGGTCGTTTTCCATCTTTCTGGTCCCGTGTGAAATCTCAGCTGCTCTGAGGGACCTCCCCGAACCCTGTCTAAAGCGGAGATCCCTGCCTTGCTGCTGTATGTCTCAGCACTCGGATTACTCCTTAGTAGCTTTCATCACATGTGCAATTGCTTTGTTTGTGTATGTCCTGTGTCTGTTTATCTCTGGACCAGACACAGCACAAGAGTGACCACATCAACCCTGTGTCCCTCGCATCTGCAGCACGTGCTGCACTGTCCAGCATCGCATGACTGCTGAGAAATGAACGGCCGGAAGACAGAAGGGGGCTGTGGCTAGGACGGTGGGTGACAGAGCCTGAGAAAAGAACTCCGAGGAATGCAAGTCCTTCTAATGATCAGCCCGGAGAGATGTTAAAACAAGACTGTAATCACGTCCTGATTCCCTCTTGAGCTGTGAATTCATCTCTGGAAACGCTAGGACAAGTGCCTCTAAATTAGCCTAGGAAGGCTGCACTGGACATGAGCCGCACTCGATGTAACAGTGTGTGGCTAATCACCAGTCAACGTAACTTCTGTAGAATTCCTCACAGAGCCTTTGTAGCAGCCTTGAAAAACCCATTGTAACTGCTGCTAGTTGGAGGGCATATTCAGGGCACCTTGAATCTATGCCCCTCAAGCTTGGCCCCAAAAAACTCTCCACCTACATTAATTTTGCCTCAGGTTCATCCTTTCAGGCTGACAAGGCTAATCAAGAAAATCAAAAATCTCAGTCTGAAAATCCAGGTGTGGCCTTTGTTCCTCAGGGGCACGGGCCCTCGGGAGGAGAGCACCCCCCTGCAGGAGGGAGGGGCAGGGATGGTGGGAAGGCACTCAGACATCAGGGCCCCTAAGTGCTGTTTCCCCAAAGAGGTTACTAGTGGTGGGTTCTGCGTATCTGTGACAACGGATCTGTCAGTGCAGGTCTTGCCGTCATGTGTGGCCAGTGGGCTACAGTTTCTACACATTAGCTCCTTTGCACTGGGAAGAATCCGGAAAGCGTGGCTGTTGGTAGACGGGAATATGCCCAAGCGTGAATGTGCTGGTCTCCATCCCTGGCGCTCACTGAGTCTAGGCCAGTGCCTGAGTCACCATCAACCTCCCTCCAGAGCAAGGTTTCAGCAGCCACAGTGTCCTGTCTCCAGCGAGTGAATCTTGGAAGAAGCCTGTTTCACAGTCCCCGTGGAGGCGTAGGGAAGTAGGTGTGCAGAATCCCAGGCTGCTCCCTCCACACTGCCGGAGGGACCCAGGCGCCCCTCAGCACAGGCTCCTCTCCTGCCCCTATGGCTGTGCATCCTGCGTGCTGTATGGTAGAGCCTATGACTTTCAGCTCACAGTAAGCAAGCTTGGGGCTCTGAAGAACCTGACTGTACTTTTTTTAAAACTTGTTTTGATGTTTATTCTGTTAGAAGATATTTAGAGACATAATTTTTTCCCCTAAATACTTCTTTAGACTTTTTTCATAAGTTTTGACTGGTAGTGTTTTCATTGTTATTTAATTTCTTAAATTTTGCTTTAAGTTCTGGGGTGCATGTGCCGATCTCACAGAATTGTTGCATAAGTACACACACGCCATGGTGGTTTGCTGCCTCCATCCCCCCATCACCTACATCAAGCATTTATCCCTCCCCAACCTCCCCGCCCCCACTGTCCCTCCCCTATTCCCCCCAACAGACCCCAATGTGTACTGCTCCCCTCCCTGTGTCCATGTGTTCTCATTGTTCAACACCCACCTGTGAGTTAGAACATGCGGTGTTTCGTTTTCTGTTCTTGTGTCAGTTTGCTGAGAATGATGATTTTCAGATTCATCCATGTCCCTGCAAAGGACATGAAGTCATCATTTTTTATGGCTGCATAATATTCCATGGTGTATATGTGCCGCATTTTCTTTGTCCAGTCTATCATTGATGGGCATTTGGGTTGGTTCCAGGTCTTTGCTATTGTAAACAGTGCTGCAATGAACATTCGTGTGCATGTGTCCTTATAATAGAATGATTTATAATCCTTTGGGTATATACCCAGTAATGGGATTGCTGGGTCAAATAGAAATTTCTAGATTCCTCGAGGATCTAGAACCTGTACTTTCTCCTGCATTCCTCCTGCAGCTCCCCCAGCAAGCTCAGGAATAGATATGCAAATCAGTCCCTAAGACCAGCCTCGGGAACCAGGTGTTTCCAAGTAGTTATGTAAAGGAAACGCTAATGAAGACCGCCTTGGCTTTGACTCATTTGTAGACGAGTGTAAATTCGGGAACAGACTTGAGAATAGGCCCCTGTAGCAGTGACCATTGCCGTCTTCTTTTCTGTTTCTAAAGACAGGGCCGGGGCTGGGATTTATAAGCTTCAAGGCTGCGTACTGATGAATTTCATAGACGGTAGAGTCATCACAGCACATCCACCTCGGACGAAGAAAGAGAGGCTGCTTTGTGGGAAGAGAGGGCAGATGCTCTTCAAGGCCCTTGACTCAGCCCAGCTCTTCTGTACAGAAGCCAGCGTGTTTTCGGGAAAAGATGTGTCTCTGCTCTTAACACATCTGCATAAGGAGACTGAGAAAACGCTTCTCTGGGGACACCCGCAATGTGTGTGATGTGCCAGAGGATCACAAAGCTTAACATTTAAAAAGGAGCTCCTGTTCTTTCATGAAGAACAGACGATGTTTCCCTCCTGGTCATTTCTCCCACAACAGAGAAAACTGTTTTTCCGTTGGAATACGAAAGCCAGTGAGCACTGCACACCTCGCAGAAATGAAGACACCACGCAGGCCTTGAATAACGGTGAAAGAAACTCCCGGGCTGCTTATGAAACATCTCAAACTAGCTTTTGATCAGAGCCGTAATTTCCATAAAACGCAGCCCTGCTGAGTGGGGACTAACGTGCGATCTGTGCCGGGTTTAACTGGCTGTGTAAACAGGTGTCCCGCTCTGCTCCCATCACTCATTTCCACCTGACTGTTAGCACAGCTGTGCGTCTAGGAGGTGTCAGGTGCCGCAGCAACACAGCAGCATCTCAGATGATGATCTGGGATGGTGAAAGAAGCCGAAGCTTAGTGCTGCTGATACATATTAACTGCTCACCAAATGTTAGACACCATTATTGTGGAGGTTGCTGCTTTTAGTAGAAGGGCTGCTGGCACCACAACCAGATAGTCTCTTCTCTCAGAGCTGAGTTTCTCCTGTCTGTTCTCATGGAAGCAGGACAGTCTCCCTCCTTGGCTGGGCAGCGTGCTGTCCCCGGGTGTGTCCTCTGCTGAGTTTCTCCTGTCTGTTCTCATGGAAGCAGGACAGTCTCCCTCCTTGGCTGGGCAGCGTGCTGTCCCCGGGTGTGTCCTCTGCTGAGCTTCTCCTGTCTGTTCTCATGGAAGCAGGACAGTCTCCCTCCTTGGCTGGGCAGCGTGCTGTCCCCGGGTGTGTCCTCTGCTGAGCTTCTCCTGTCTGTTTTCATGGAAGCAGGACAATCTCCCTCCTTGGCTGGGCAGCGTGCTGTCCCCGGGTGTGTCCTCTGCTGAGCTTCTCCTGTCTGTTTTCATGGAAGCAGGACAGTCTCCCTCCTTGGCTGGGCAGGGTGCTGTCCCTGGATGTGTCCTCTGCTGAGCTTCTCCTGTCTGTTCTCACGGAAGCAGGACAGTCTCCCTCCTTGGCTGGGCAGGGTGCTGTCCCTGGATGTGTCCTCTGCTGAGCTTCTCCTGTCTGTTCTCACGGAAGCAGGACAGTCTCCCTCCTTGGCTGGGCAGGGTGCTGTCCCTAGGTGTGTCCTCTGCACTCGTGAGCACCTTATCTTTTCTTCTCCTCCCTGCATTCTCTGGGTGAGGGAGGACTGAGCTATATTTGTGATTTTTAACAAATTGCTTTACTTTTTTATGGCCTTGAGTAACAATGCCTCATGTCTTTAGACTAATTATGGAGAGATTTCTATCAGTGTTTTATAAACTTAGGTCAAATGATTGGATTACCTTGGATTCATTGAATTAACCTTTAAAACCTGGTAAGTTTATATAAATGTTTGCTGAATTCATGTCTGGTTATAGAGTGAACTTTGAAGAACTTCTGTGGACAGCCAGATTTTATGAGATGAAGATAATAACATGACTCTTCTACCAAAAGTTTCTTAAAGTAGTTTATGAATAATAATAATAAAAAGCACCAACCATGTTCAAATTAACACAGAAATTGCTAATATATTACATTTACTTTTTCTCTTTAAAAGGCAGCTTACCATGATAAGCAAAACAGAGAAATCTCTGGCAGGGAAGTAGCTATTTTAAAGTCAAGTTGCCATTTCTCTAAAATGGCTTCTTCTTTCCTTGGTAATTAAATCTGAGTCCAAAGTAGAATTTTAATTCGGTCAAAACTGTCTAACCCGTAACACTTCAATAGATATTTTTAAAATGTTATTTTTAAATGTATAAAAAATAAGGCACCTGGCCTGTCAGCCTGGCTTGCTCAGAACATTCTCAGATGGCCTGTGCCTCTTGCCCAGGTATCTCATTAACAGAAACCCCCTCACTCTCAAAAGTATCCTGGTTTGGACAACAAACTGTATAGTCACCATTCATCATGGAGAAATTATCAACCAATATCAACAGCAATGGCAATGGCAACAAAAACGGTACTGACAGAGTCACAGGAAGAAACTGAGTCAAACCGGGCCATACAGAGTAGTACGGAGGTCAGGAGGGGGAAGAAAAGCGCAGGTCAGTTTATCTGCTTTGGGTGAGGAGTTGGAGCAGCAAACAATCTGTTAGTAAATGAGGTCCAGGCACGTGGTGCAGTCCTTGAGAGCCATGAAGGGTCTGGACGGCTACAGCAGAACACTGTTGAAGGTTTCTGAGCATTACGTGACAGATTAAAAACTGCTGTGAGGAAGTGAGCCTGCGGAAAGTTCATGGAGAATTCTGGAGTGGTAAATGGCGCCTCTCCTAGCCAAGCATCCCTGGCGATGGTGCACACAGGGGCTCTAAAGGGCAGCCTGGAGCCGTGAGCAAGCAGCCGGCAGGCTTTCCCAGCGGCGGTCACTCAAGGAGTGAATCTAGTAAACTAGGGTGGGTGTGAATCCAAGCCCAGGGGCCTCAGAGCAGCAGCGCAGGGCACTGTGTGGTTCAGGTGAGGGTGAAGGCAAGTGTGGCTCCTGCTGGGAATGCCAGGGTGGCCTTTCCTGTGCTCTGGCTTAAGGCCAGGCAGGCCTGTGCAGGGCTAGTGTTACTGTTTTATTTAATTGTGCCATTTGCTTCTGTAAACTGCCAAATCCTTCACCTCGAGAGATGCCTTATCGTACTAAGCAACAGAAGCCCTCCTGAACAGCCGTCCTGGGCTCCTGATGTTCTGGCCACAGAACCCTGCCCTGCGCCTTCTCACTCTCCCACATCAGAGAACTGGGAAGCCTGGGAACTGCACCCACTAGCACCCCTGGCTAAGCAGAGCCACCCATGACAGGCCCTTGTGAAGGATTTGGAATGGAGAAGAGAGGCAAAGCCACGTTCATGCACCTCTGAGTGTGGCCGGCAAACAGGCAGACAAGTGGCAAACGTGGGCTTTCTGTGGCGGCTTCCGAGTGCTCTGAAAACCACCTTCTTAAGTACTGAAGAAAATCTGATCGTTGGTGTCAGTTCTCTGGACCTGTGACCCTTTGATCTCTAAAAGTTTGGCGTGAAGCTGAGAGCTCAGATGACTCACCCCGGCCTTCTCCTTCCCAGCACTTCACAAGGATGTTCGAAGATGTTTAATTCCTTGCATTAAATACCATCCTGCTTAAAAAACAAAGAGTGAGTGAATGCTGTTTTGGGACGTAACTCTTGTTGATATACACTTTTTTTTCCTTTCTACTGGCCATTTTAACTTGGAAATTGGTTAGTTTTTAGTTCAATAGTGAGTTTTTGAAGCACTTTTAAAATTTACTGTGTATCTTTATCTTACTATTTCTGATGAAAGTGCCAGAGATTAGATATAAAAAGATGTCTCTGAAATATAAAAATTATATTATCAGACCTTGTTGATATATTGTTTTTGCTGTTACCAAATCAAATGAACGAATAATATACTGTTTCCTTGAGGTAAATCCAACTTTGTAAGTTTTGGACCTAATTTCTTCACTGTGTAACTTAATAAAAACCGTAAAATTCAAGAACTCGTGCTTTTGTAACAGGTGAGAGGAAAGAAGTTAATGGCTGCTCTGGCATGAAAGAAATACTTTCCGCCTGTTTCTAGGGAATGCTGCTGGATTCAGGAAATAAGCCCTGAGTCATTTCATCAAGAATATAGTAAAAACTGTTAATTCATATGGTAATTATTCTTGTAAGTTTAGTCATAATTTTAATTCATTTCCATTACTTAAGCTGAAAAGTGCCAAATTATCCTTTAAGCATTTCTTTACTTTTCTCACCTTTCATTAGAAAAATGTTAATTATCTTTATTACCGTTTCTGATATTTAAGAAGAAAGACTCGGGATTTACAGGTTCATAAGCATCTTTAAAGCTACAAGCCAGAGAATTTTACCCAATTCAAAGAAGTCCCGGTTATTCTACAGAGAGAAGGTCACAGCCGTGCACCCCAGGGGCGCTCCGGGGCCAGTGTTCAGCCTCTGCACCACTGCTCCCAGCCCAGGGCCTGGCCCGGGTCCCCAGCTTACAGGAGTTCTGAGCTGCCTCTAGAATTCAGCCTGTGGCCTGCATACGCATCAGACGACCTCATGTCACCATCATCATTCAGCTTCTCTGAGCACATAGCAAGAAAAGCAATGTAGTTGGCAAAATGGGAATGGGGGATGAGCTGGGGAAAGTGTCTCACTTCTGGAAATGCACGCACAGGAGTCCGGAGGGAGGGGATGAGAAGAGGTGCCAGTGCCCTGGCTGCTGATGCCACCATTGCCAGCTCTATGAAAAGTGTCAGGGTCGACAGGGAGCAAATGATTTCGTGGCTGTTTTTGTGTTTTGTGCTACGTTTACATAACCCTAAAAATTACCTTGAACTAAATACAGAAAGAAAGGAGAAGAGCTCATGGATACACTAGCAAAAAATTTCCTCAGGAATCTGTGTGGTCACCTTTCCTACCTCTAAGAGCAGTTGCTGTAAAATAGAACCGACAAACCCATGTTCAGAGTACACACTGCACTCCCGGGCCACGGGGCCGTCACTTTTGTAATAGATGTCGTTGACTTTAGGGGTCAGAATTTTCCACATGGCCCAGCACAGTAGTTCCCGACGGTAATCCCAGCACTTTGGGAAGCTAAGGTGGGAAGATTGCTTGACCTCGGGAGTTCCTGACCAGCCTGGGTGACGTTGAGAGACTCAATCTTTATCTCCACCAAGTAAAAAAAGTAAAAAAAAACAAAGAGAGATTTAGCAATCAAAAACTTAATGAAAGCTTGAGGCAAGACCCTTTCTGTGGCATTTATTCCATTATTAACCAAATTACATATGACTCACAAAGGTACTTTAAATAACAATAATATTAACCAAGTACTTGCTATCATGGCTAAATAATCTGTTACAGAATAAAGATATCCCATAAAAATTAATAAAAGAGCCACAAAAAGAACCAACTTTCTCTTTATGGGATCCCGTTTTATACAAAATCCACATGCAGATGGTGTTTTGGGTTTTTAAATAATAGAGTTCTTTTCCACAGTTCACAAGGCCGGGCACCGTGGCACCGTTCTCCCTGTGTTAGGAAGCTGGCGGGTGGAAATCTGGTCTGCAGAGTTTCTTTCTAGAACACGGGAAGTTCCTGGGACTTACTATGTAATTACTTTTGCGAAAAGTAGAGTAGAATAGAGAAAAGATGAGCTAGAGAGACTTACAGAGGTTCTCAGTGAACTCAACTCCCTGAGAGATTTGCTCTCCTAAACAATAAAAGGCATTAATTTAGCGGCTGCTGTCATCAAGATAGAAGGCACCTCCAGACGCCTGGTGTCGAAGGTATGCAGATCGCTCTCCCTTTAACTGTTTCAGTATGAAACGTTCCTCCAGTAAGCTACAAACACATACTCCGCCATACATTCATTCCTGTCTATTTAAGTATTTTTGCATGTGAATTTTATACTTAATTAAAATTTCTATAAATTTAGGACAACATCTGCTTTATTAAAATTGAACTGTAGCCAGCCCAGAACTCCATAAAGATGAGGATTCAGAAAGCAAATTTGACAGTGACTTCGAATTTTAACTAGTAGAATTTTTATGGTCAGACTTAACACATTCGTCTTTCCTACCCTCAGCCTCCAGCTTAAGAACCTAGCTCAGTGCTCCCTTTCTTGGCACCTATCTGCATAAATGCTAACTGAACGGACGAAAGGATGAATGAATCGTGGAGGCTGCATCACCAAATCCCACGCTATTCAAATGCTTTTCCTTGAAGACTCTGTCATTTATTTCTGACTAATCTGATGTCCTGGAATAATTTTCGCTTCAATAACCCAGGATATAAGACAGGTGTTTCCTGTTTATCAAAAAGTACCTTAGACTTGTCTTGTACAAGTTCACACAGTGTGAAGCCAGCACAGCATACGTAACTGCATGTTTTAAAGCTGATTTGCTGATAGTAAATTACAAACCCATGGTGAACTTTTTATTCGCAACTGAAATACAAAAACCTTATCTCTTAGTACGCGAAATTGTATTAATACAATTTATTAAATTAGTTCACTAGCATTTCTTTCAAAAGAATTGACAATAAATTAAATTGGGTGCACCTCTTTTCCATTCCGTGTTCAGCTGCCAGATCTCAGCTTTCTATGTCTAAAACTCTCACTAGGTAGCACTCCATTGTGGTTAGATTCTTCCATTCCAGTGGACTTTATTAAATTTAGAATCCAAGATAGCTGTCACTATCTGAAGGATACAAATAAGGGCAAGTAGAGAATGAACCTCTTTAAACCAGCATGGCATAAACTGGCCATCTTTCCAGGGTGACAGAGCGAGTAAAGGATTTCAGTGATGAGAAGAGAGAGCCAAAAATAGCTAATAAATGATGTTCATTCATCAGGAAATGGTATTTCCAAATTACTCAAAATATCCCCTTTACTAAATAAGCGATGGGCTACGTTTTTCTTTCTTTCTTTTTTTTTTTTTTTTTTTGAGACAGAGTTTCGCTCTTGTTACCCAGGCTGGAGTGCAATGGTGGGATCTCGGCTCACCGCAACCTCCGCCTCCTGGGTTCAGGCAATTCTCCTGCCTCAGCCTCCTGAGTAGCTGGGATTACAGGGATGTGCCATCACGCCCAGCTAATTTTTTGTCTTTTTAGTAGAGACGGAGTTTCACCATGTTGACCAGGATGGTCTCGATCTCCTGACCTCGTGATCCATCCGCCTCGGCCTCCCAAAGTGCTGGGATTACAGGCGTGAGCCCCTGTGCCCAGCCTGGGCTACGTTTTTCTAAAACCAGTCTAACACAAGGTGAAAACATCCACATACAGAGCTTGCACCACATCACCATGGTTTGCTACAATCTTCAGAGGGCTAAGAATTAGAAAGGCAGAGAGAGTTAATTCCTGATTTACACATTCTGCTAATAAAGTGACAAGGTCTTGTGAAACAAACACAACAGCTGCAAATGATGTAATTACGTTTCTTTATGCAAATGTGCCGACATCTCATAAATGCTGGAACACTATTTGCAATGCTAATTAAGTGGCTTTTATTGAGGCTGCATAATTCCTACATGTGACTTGGCTCCAGGTGTCACTGCAGCTTGTGAAACCTTTACTGTCAGGTTCGCTGAGGTGGCACACATTAACACCACTCATCAAACCTCTATTTATAATTAAATTACTTGCAGTGACTCAGGGATTGTTCATCACCCCCCTGTCCACCTCTGCACTCACACAGCACGGAGACTGAATTGTAACTGGCAGCCTGAGCCTGAGCACGTTTCTCCGTGTCTACAAGTGGCCAATCTGTTTAATCTCAGCCACATAAACCACGTTCAAGTGTCTAATGAGCAGGGAAACAGATCACGGACTGAGGTCAACGTGATACCGTAAGATATCTTACAGCTATACAAGAAGAATAATTCCTTTTGCTGTAATCTCACATCAGTATTTAAATAGTCTGAATAATTATTCTTTCATTTATGATAATACACAACGTTTTGAGATCATACAGTAAGGAGCTGATACCATACTTTTAATTTGTAAGTAAGAAAAAATGAAACTAAGAAAAAATATTTATTAAACACTCATTATGTTCACAGCATTGCTGGACTATAAGTAAACATGAATACATGGGCTTCTGAATAGCTCAGTAACAGTTTACAATGCAACATGTAAAAAATATTTACAGTAAAATATAAGCATAGGAGCTGGAGCGGTGGCTCACGCCTGTAATCCCAGCACTTTGGGAGGCTGAGGCGGGTGGATTATGAGGTCAAGAGATCGAGACCATCCTGGTCAACATGTTGAAACCCCATCTCTACTAAAAATACAAAAATTAGCTGGGTATGGTGGCACACACACCTGTAGTCCCAGCTACTCAGGAGGCTGAGGTGGAAGAATCACCTGAACCCGGGAAGTGAAGGATGCAGTGAGCCAAGATTGCACCACTGCACTCCAGCCTGGTGACAGAACAAGACTATGTCTCAATAAATAAATAAATAAAAAAGAATAGGAGACCTGGTTGTTCATCTGGAACTAAAACAGATAAATGAAATCAGAGAGAATCTTCATAACTCTTTTAATCTGACAATTTACTTCAGTCTTTTCTCTTACCGAAACTTTCATCAGAACTTCTAATGTTGTAAGACATGTGACTTGGTATTTTCAGTGCTTCTTTCTAGTTCTTATAAAAATAATCTGAGAAATTATTCAACCAGTCCCTGGTGTTTTAAGGGCTGTTTCCTTGAGATGATGGCACAATGCACATACCCCGTAAAGTATTGTAAGCAGAGAAGTTATCTTACATAACAAGCACAGAGACGGAATTTTCCTGGTTCGTAGAGATGTGGCTTTGACCTCAAAATAGAACTAAGCACTGATTGGCCCTTGATCTAAAGATGAGTACCTCGAACCCCTGGTACTTCCTGGCAGGACTTCCTAAAGGCAGAAGAACTGGCAATCCTGCCATTAACCACCACCCCGCCGGAACCTTCCCCATCTACAAAGGCAACTAACGAGGATTCGATCCTCTTCAGAGCAATGGAGAGAGCAATGTACTAATTCTCAGCAAGGGAGCAAGGACTTGCATCTGATGGAACACGCAGGAACGGGAAGCTGGAATATCAGCACTTGGCTTGATGCTGGCACAGACGGACGTGCAGCTGCTGCTGCCTGGGGCAGAGCTGGATGGGAGAGCCCCAGGAGAGCTTGGCCTCTCCACCCTGAGAGTGGGGACACGTGAACCTAAAGGTGAACTGTTAATTTCTCAACTAAAGAGCAAGGCAGCAGGATCTGATGGGACTTGTTACAGCCTACAGGAAGAAAAGGGATGGGGTCATGCGCCGTCGCAGCTCCCCATGGCACTGGGAGGGCCTAGACAAGGTTGTCAGCAGCTCCCACAACCCCGTGTGAATGCACAAGGGTGCTCAGGGAGAAGGCACTCAGGTGCTGCCAGGTAAAGGTGCTCCGACCCAGGGATGAGGACCTGGGACGGGAACTCTGGTGGTGCCAAAGGAAAACTGGGCTGCCCTCCCCTCGGGGAGAGAGGGGCTGAGGAGAAGCTGAATGCTGGACTACATTTTCAATTCGAGAGTTTCTATATTTTTAAATAATTTCTGTCTCCTTGTGATAACTGTCTTGGTTTACAAATTGTCATTATGCTTCCCTTAATACTTTAGACATTGTTTTCTTGGATCCTTTAAATATACTTATAATAACTATATAAAGTCTTCTTTCTATAACCCGTCAGGGCTTCCTCAGAGACACTTTATATCGATCACTTTTTTTCACTGTGTATGGACTGTATTTTCCTTTTTTTGGCTCATACTGTTTTTTATTGGAAACTGGCTATTTTAGAAAGTGTAACTTGGCAACTTTGTAGATACCCTCTGCAGAGTTTGATGTGGCTGTTTTTCACGTCTGTTGTTGCCGCTGCTGTTCGTTTAGTAACTTTCCAGGACTAACCCATTTCCTGTGATGTGTGACAACTAAGATCGTTTCTGGGTTAGCGGAAGGATGAGATAACAGTTTGTAGGAAACCTTATTGAACCAGTATCTGCAAAGTCACTGAACATGTATCCCACCCTCAGGCGACTCACACATACTGCTTGCACAGAGCCTCAAGGCCAACCTTGCACAGAGTCCAAAGAATTGGACCCTCTCAGGTCCCCTGGGCATGCACACAGCTCTGTACATGTACATGACTTTCTAGATTCTCAGAAACATGGCAAAGCTTGTCTTTTTCTCTTTCTTTAATCACAGCTTACTGCAGCCTCAATCTCCAGGGCTCAGATGATTGTCCCACCTCAGCCTCCTGAGAAGCTAGGGCTACAGGCATGTGCCACCATGCCTGGATAATTCTTATTTATTTATTTATTGGAGAAATGGGTTTTCACCATGTTGCAGAGGCTGATCTCAAACTCCTGGACTCGAGTGACCCACCCACTGTGGCCCCTCAAAATGCTGGGATTACAGGCATGAGCCACTGCACCCTTCCCAGAGATTTTCAGAGGTCCCTATGGACATCTAATTTCCCAGATATTCCTTTTAAGATTTTGACCAAGATCTTGGTATGCCAAGAAGTATCACAGCCTCACGCAGCTGTGATGTTAAGCAGCTTTGCTGATTGTTTTCAACAGACTCGTGGGGGTAAGCGTATTCTCACAGAAAATTCTGAGTCAGACCAAATAATGACCACAGCCTACACATGGGGAGCTCCGAAGGAAGTTGAAAGACAGATCAAAAAGTGGAGTGCTCTGGGAATGAGATTTTTGAGGAGCTTCAAGACCAGTGTGCCCCCAACAGTTGCTACAAGGCTGCTTGTTTTCAAGCGATGACGGCTGGTGACAGTGCTTCAAAACCTGCCATTCTCACCACACCCCCGTTTATGTTGAGCACATACGTTCAGACTGTTGCAAGCCTTGGTTTCACTGTGCAGATTTCTGAAAATTGATCCTGATGGTTTTCATTACGGCAAATATGCAGAGGTCCTTTGTCCACTATTTTGGACATTCTGGAAGTTTTACTCTAGAAGTTCTCAGTTCACCATTTTAAAAGATAATATATTTTTATTTTTAATTTTAGGTAGGGGCTCCTATAAATTAATAGTTATTTCTGTATATTTCTTGGTGGATAAAAATTTTACTCATTGAACTTACTTCCAAATAATCCGAGTCTTCTAAGGAATGAAAAATGAAGTTTGTACAATGCTAAGCTATTATAAGAACAATGAGATTTTATTTTTGGAAATAATTTTTCATTGATAAAAAATATCATGCATAACTAAAGTGGTTTTTTAATTAATTGAGAGAAACCTGAATTTACGGATTATTAATAAATATTGGTAATGTGCTTAACCCAGACTAGTCACATTCTAAATAAAAGACGTTGAGCTTACTCACGACCGTACAATGGGGAACACATACATTCCGGTAGGATTTGCGGTCCACGCGGGAGACATTCTCCCTCAAAGATTCTGATGGGTTTCCCCTCACCTTTGCTGCCTGCATGCACAGCGAGTTCCTGACGTGTTAGCTGGGATTCCTCAGATGTGTAGATAAGCCACATGGAAGTGTGCAGTTCCTTTTTTTCCTATTATACATTGTCTGATTTCCACTTTCCAAAAGCTTTTACAACTACTTAGTTCTAAGCTGGTAAAGACAAAGGATCGGATACTTTAAGAAGAAGGAAAATAAGTAATAGGGATATTGGTGGATCATGAAAATTGATCACTTAACCTTTTAAAATATGTAGAAGATTATCTGGAAACCTGCCATTTCAGTTGTGCGGTTACCTTACCATCTCTGTTTTTTAGCATTTTACACAGTGGCAGATAATTTCCTTTTTTTTTTTTTTTTTTTTTTTTTTTTTTTTTTTTTGCCAATCAATGAGAGCTTGTAAGGTTGCTGAGGTTGGTTGGCCTTGAACTCTTGGCCTCGCCTTTGCAAGCGCCACGACATCCGGCCGGAGCCACTTTGGGCCCCAATTTCTTAATATAAAGGTATAAGAAATCAATCCTGGGTGAAAATAAAGTAATATTGATCTGTATATACTAGTTGTGTTACAGTGCAATATGATTTAGGAGGGAGTGTCACTGCGGTTTTCCGTGATGCTGAGCTCAAAAGATTAAATTGTTTCCTGAGCATATTAAACAAACCTGTAATATCTCCATATGGGTCTCTCATCCATGATTTTATTTAAAGTTTTAAAAAAGAGCTATATAGTAAAATACGTATCTATAAAGTAAAATCTAACTTGATTTCAACCTTGAAGTGTTCATAACTGTCTTACCCTTAAATACCTGTATGCATTGAAAATGGCCTAGGGATAAAGAAGGGGTCGCTTACGTCCCATGCAAAATCCTGAAGGATTGTTTTTAGCCACAAAAGCCATGAGGAAAACACCACTGAAGCTATATGACAGCAGGTACAGAGAACTCCCAGATTCTCCAAGCTTCAGATTCAGATCTCACCTCTACTCAGTTTGCAAACTGTTTCTGTGACCTCTATCTCCCTCTTCCCAGCATCCTTGAGTGACGGCCGCTGGGAAAGCCTGCCGGCTGCTTGCTCACGGCTCCAGGCTGCCCTTTAGAGCCCCTGTGTGCTCCATCGCCAGGGATGCTTGGCTAGGAGAGGCGCCATTTACCACTCCAGAATTCTCCATGAACTTTCCGCAGGCTCACTTCCTCACAGCAGTTTTTAATCTGTCACGTAATGCTCAGAAACCTTCAACAGTGTTCTGCTGTAGCCGTCCAGACCCTTCATGGCTCTCAAGGACTGCACCACGTGCCTGGACCTCATTTACTAACAGATTGTTTGCTGCTCCAACTCCTCACCCAAAGCAGATAAACTGACCTGCGCTTTTCTTCCCCCTCCTGACCTCCGTACTACTCTGTATGGCCCGGTTTGACTCAGTTTCTTCCTGTGACTCTGTCAGTACCGTTTTTGTTGCCATTGCCATTGCTGTTGATATTGGTTGATAATTTCTCCATGATGAATGATGACTATACAGTTTGTTGTAGTAAAATCAGTCTGCAATTACAAACAATACTGGTCCTCACGCTGCAAGAGCATAAAGAAACAAAGGAATGGAACACCAGGAAAACGTTGGCCTCTTTCAGTTGCCAAGAAATGGTGGTGTTTTTATGTCTTAAAAATATATAGTTTGCTCCTTTCTTGGTACAAATAGTCATTTAATAACAGAGTTATCTCTGTACGTCCAAAATAGATTGAGTTCCCATCTCTCAAGTTGGATGCAGCAAACCACCATCCTGTCTGCCTTTCCGTTTCCATCTCTCTGCATTTACACCTGAATTGTAACTTAACCAGGGGGGACTTTCGGCAATCAATCTTATACGTAGGCTGTTTTAAGAATTTCTTAATAGCAATTTTCCAGAAATCTTACTTTCCTGGCCAAAAAAATAAAGTAATATAAAATAGCTCAGGCTTCATGCCAGCATCAAATAAGGGTGTACATTAAACTATTTAGTTGGAAGCCAATTCAGAGTTTTTTTCTTGATCAAGATGAGATAATTAGCACATCTGCAAAAAGCATGTAATTTTTATTATCTGTGAAGACTTTGCCACAATGAATGCATCATTGCCTGCACAAATATTGAAGCAGAATGCTGCAGTTCATTTTCTGAGCTGCTGTGAGGGAGAAAAGCAAGCCGACCTTGTCTTTTTCTTTGTGATGAGCAGTGCTGAAACAATTTAAAAGCAGAACCAAACGAAGATAAAAATGTAGACTGGTAACAAGTTGGGAAGAGCTTTTTATAAAAGAGACCTGTAATTATTAAAAGAAAATACTGAATGGGAAGACCGGAGGCTTAAAAGTGTGCAACATTGAGTAACAGGAAGTCCCAGACCTGCCCTTACCGCAGGAGAGAATGAGAGGGGAAGTTAAAAGTGAGAAACTAGGCTTCCTTAGAAAAATGGAGCTGCCAAAAAGGAATATATTTATGGCTTGACAATAAAATATGCAAAACACCTCCTTAAATTGCGGATAAAGTTTACAAGGCCAACCTCCATAATAGAGTGAAACCAGGAGCTTAGGGATATACTCTTTGATCTTGCAACATTATTTATCTTTTCTATAAATATTGGTTTTGATAAATAAAACTGTGTTAAGGATGATGGCATTCTCCAGTTTGCCAGTGGGCTGCCTTCCAAGATTGTTTGGATAGCAGAAGGCTAATTAAAGGGAATTGTATAGTTGTGTTCTGACTTCGGGTGCCCGGAACACAGAAGCACCCCCATGCTGCATATCCAATGGCACCCATGGCTGAGGGCAGGAGATCGTGAAGTGTACCCAGGTGAGTGGAGATGGAGAGGCTGGAAACTGGGGACAGAGGGTGATGGCAGATAGTATTTTTCTCTAACAAAAACCCTCAAGGGTCTATGTGGGTCTTGGGTCAGCCCCTGGGGACAAAGGGTGAGGGCAGATAGTATTTTTCTCTAACAAAAACCCTCAAGGCTCTATGTGGGTCTTGGGTCAGCCCCTGGTTTTATCCCCACCCTCCATTTTTCCTCTAACGGGCCATGGTGACTGGCCTGCTGGCACCTCTTTTCACGTGGACATCTGAAGCTCCCAGCCATGACTCCTCTACTCCTTGGTCCGCTGGAGGAGATGATTTAGTGGGTCACCTGTCTTTCCTTTGCTGAAAAAGCTTAAAGCTCTTTTGCAATTTTTACCAGTAGCAACATTTATCCCTTGCAAAGCTGGTTTTGAGGACATATTGTCTTCCAGGCGTGTAATTAGCAGTGACACAGAGGTGAGTGAGTTCAGTTGCAGAGCTGTGGTTCTCTCCAGAAGGAAGTTAGTGTCGGGCAACAAACAAACAATTAAAATGACACACGACATACATGACATTGTCCTCATATCTCATTAGAATGATTACTGTAAAAAAAAAAAAGTGTGGGAGAGAAACAGGAAGACTGAAATCCTTACATGCTGCTGATGGGAATTTAAAATGGCACAACAGCTATGGAAACATAATGATGATTCCTTAAAAAAATTAAGACTAGAATTACCATGTGATGCAGAAATTTCACTTCTGGGTGTATACCTGAAAGAAACGAGAGCAGGGTGTGGAGGAGATATTTGCATATTCCTGTTGAGAGCAGAAATATTCACAGGAGCCACAAGGTGGAAAGAGTCCCTGCATCCATCAGTGAGGGATTGGATGAAGAGAATGTGGTGTGCACATGTGCTGGGATATTATTCAACTTCTAAAAGGAAGAAAATTCTAATGCATTCCTCGCATGGATGAACTTTGAGGACATTACGCTAAGTGAAATAAACCAGTCACAGAAAGATAAATAAGTCATGATTCCACCTATGTGAGGTACTTACATTAGCCAACTTTCTGCAGACAAAGTCTTCGTAGGGAGCAGCGGCTCCCAGGGCCTACGGGAGGGAAGATGGAAGAGTCGAAGAGCTGCTTGACCAGGTTTTTTTGCGTTGAAAAGTTCTGGAGACTGGTTTTACCACAATGTGAATTACTCATAGCACTTAACTGTACACTCAATAAGGAACATGTGAGTATTACAAAAGCATCTTTTCTAAGGACTATAAGGACACAAACAACCTGAGGGGCGGGCAAAGCACCCAGGGAAGAGTTTACAGTGAACAAGAGCTTCCCAGAACACAGGGAGGAGCAAGCAGTGGACAAAAATGTCACGGTGTGCTGGGACAGACGCACGGCACGCCTGCATGGCCGCAGTGGAAACATGAGGGAGAGGAGCGTGCAGGAAAGTACGTGAGATTTCCCGAAGGCATGCCTGCACCGGGGGTTAACTTGGCACTGCAGTTGGAGGTGAAAGTCAGCCTTCGAGAACCTCTTATTGGCTCTAATCCCTACAGCCCACGTACAGCAGTGAGGGCAGCAGTGGAGAAGAAAGCACATCATGTCCCAAGCAGCCTGTAGGTCATCACTACGGTTTCTTAGCTTCTTAGGCTGAAATTGTCTTTCGATTATGGGTTTTTCATCATTGGTCACGGTTTCCTTTAAATTGTTACAGAACTGCACTTAAAAATCAAAGCTCCAAAATGCCTACTTTGTTTAATACACTTAAAGAGCGCTTTTCAGATTCTAATAGGTTCGTGAGAGGTATTGAGTGATTAAAAACTCAGGCTGGTCAATCAGGTTTGTAAGGACTAAAATGCACTGAGATGAGTAGCTGCTGGGATGTGTTCTCATCGGCGATGATGACGTTAGGTAGGCTTTAATATTTATGTCATTATAATAATTTATATTGTCAGAGTGAAACATAAAAAAGGCTCAGTAGGTGTGGACATTCAATATCACATATTTTACAGTCACTCAAGGAAAGAAATTACATGACTGGCCCTGACTCGTGTGTAGAGCTAGGAATGTGCATTTTAAACTTGACTCAGGTGTAATTTACACACCAGGTAGTAGCAATGCACCAGGTTGCTGAGTGGCCCTCTGCTTAGGTTCTCATTGCCAGACATTCTGAAACTGCTGAGACCTCCCAAAATCACAGTTCAGACAAGAAGTTAAAACGCCAAACAAGGAAAAAAAACACGTGGAAATTTTATTCACAGAAAGCAAGTGGAGAAACCCATCCATGCTTAGATGTGAATGTCTAACACCCCCAGGTTGAAATCAAGCCGGCGTCTGGGCGCGGCGGTGGCCTCCAGCATCCTGACTCCCTGGAAGGAGGGTGCTGACCTGACTTCTCCGCTGCTGATGGTCACCCCCTTCTTCTCTGCTGGCCTCACTGCCAGAGCGGCATCCTACACACCGGAGCCGGGTTTCCACGGATGTTAGTGGAGGTCCTGAGGAATCTCACAGGATTCATGGCATCTGACCGGCATGGCATTTCTCACCCCGGGAGAAGCCGTTGAGGAAAGGATCTGCGGTGCGTCCAGGCTATCAGGTCTCTGATCCGAACACGGCTGGATTCCATACACCCTGCGGAGCTGGGTCAGGCTGGCAGCTGATCAACCGAAACTTGGCTTGAGCTGTCCCTACAGAAATCATTGTCCTATGTGCTGAACTGATACCTGTCAAGAGGCTGGGTCAAGATTTGCTCCTGAACATAAGGAATTATTGAGACATAAATGTGTATTTTAACTTCCAGTGCATTGTCCCATGGAGGAAAATATGGAAGCTGAGCCCTGCCTCAAGCAAATGAAAAACCAAATTAGCAGCTTTATCATTGTAATTATCACGAATAAAGCAATTTATTTTCTTTTATTTTTTTGGGAGGTTTAATTTACTTATATAGTAATGTTAATCATATTTACATTGATAAATTTTTTGCTTCTTTTTATTTCCATAAAAATAACTAGCGTTTATTGAATACTTTCTATGTCTGGGATTTGTCTTAGAATACCTGTGTTTTTATCTATATTTATTTCTCTACACACATGTACATACCGGTATATGTAAATACACATATCTTAACAGCATATATGAAGCATACATACATACACACACATATATACATGTATGTATAAAATCCCAACCCCCCTGAGAGTTTATTCTGTTCATTTTACACATAGGGAAAGTGAGCCACAGAGATGGTAGAAAAAATTCCGCAACGTCACCCACTCAGTGAGCAAATGAGCCAGATCTTAAACCCAGCTGGCCCATTGAGAATCTACAGGGTCATAAAGGAAACAGCCTTAATTACTTAGTAATAACAGAAAACATTTGTATAGAAATTAGTATGTAACTGACACCACCCAAAGCACTTTTCTTATATGAATCAATTTAATTGTTAAAGCAAACTTAGAAGATAGGTGTTATCATTATTGTTATTCTCATTTTATTGGTGAGGGAACTGGGGCACAGAAGAAGCACATTTCCCAAGGTCCCACAGGGCGTGAGGAGACGATACTAGTTTTGAACCCCGGCAGTCCGGCTTCAGAACCCATCCGTGTAACTGACGTTGTGCTGTCTTATTAAAAATGCTCAAACCGAGGTAGTCTGCATATCTCATTACTTAAATGGTAAGAATTAGGAGTATTGATCAGCCACAATGGCTCAGCCTCTGACTCAGGTTTTGAGCAAACTTCATCTTCCTTAATTATTTTTAAAACTCCCCAAAGTGGATATTTGGAGCCCTTTATATAAAATCTCCAACAAATAACCTTCCCAATGTCACAAGGCTAATAGATGAAAAACGGAATTCAATTCTGAGCTATCTGTTTCTAAGACTCATGCTATTTTCTCCACATAACATGGTCTTTTGAGCTTCTCCTCACACCTAATCTTTTTCAGAAATAGCCATCATAGACTTTTTTTTACAAAGAATAATTCACTGCGAATATTAAAAACTCACAAAATGTTGGTAGTTGGTTAATCTAAAAACCAGCAAAACTCAACTAAGAAAGAAACGTCTAAAGCAGTGAAATTTGACTCCAGTGAAACATATCGATGAAAATAAAGTCAGCTGGAAAACTATTTGTCAATGAATCAATAAGAAACTAAACAATTAAACATTATAATCGGCACCACTATGTTTATTAAGCAATTTTCAAAATCAGCATATATATATTATTGTGTGTTTCATAAATAATGTATAGGTAAACATACGTTATTGGTATTTATTCAAAATTCATCTTTGATAAATGGCTTCTCTAACCGATTTTCACTCTAAATGATATTAACCAAAATCATGCTTTTCCAGTTTGAAAACTTACTTATAAACAACTATTTTCTTCTTTGTGGTGCAATGACCTTTTTAAGCAATAACACCCTCAGGAAACTTTATTTTACATATGCTCTTGGTGGCTCCCATGTGCACATATGTCTGTGAGTGTACAGAAGAACGGTGTTCATGCCACCGAGCTCAGGGAGAACATGATATTTACCAACGGTCGCTCCCATGTGCACATGTCTGTGAGTGCACAGAAGAAAGGTGGTCATGCCACCGAGCTCAGGGAGAACATGATATTTACCAACGGTCGCTCCCATGTGCACATATGTCTGTGAGTGCACAGAAGAACTGTGGTCATGCCACCGAGCTCAGGGATAACATGATATTTACCAACGTTCTAAGTGCATGTCACTGATTCATCAATCATCTCTTATTTTTCCAGCTGCCCCATCAAGAAAGCTGCTGAATCAAACATTCAGTCGTTTAAAAATGACTAAGGAAGGTTGTAATGTATAATGAATAGAAGACATGATTCTTGAGCACTTGAGAAAAATGAGATATAAACAGGACCTCATTCTGAAAAACATGCATATACAAATTAAATAAAAATGAGACCATAGTAACTTTCACTGTATTTTATATGAACTCCTGGAAAGTCTGGATCTAAAATTCTGCTTTCTTATCAGCATTTGCTGGTCATTATACTCTTCCAGTCAGAAGTGGGCAAATTCTCAGACTTGGAGATTTAGTACCTGTTCTTAGGAATAAATGCAACTGACATATTTAATTCACATGTCCAATCTCTTTTTTTTTTTTTTTTTTGAGATGGAGACTCACTCTGTCTGCCATTGTAGAGTGCAGTGGTGTGATCTTGGCTCCCTGCAACCTCCATCTCCTGGGTTCAAGTGATTCTCCTGCCTCAGCCTCCCAAGTAGCTGCAATTACAGGCACCTAACACCATGCCCAGCTAATTTTTGTGTTTTTGGTAGAGACAGGGTTTTGCCATGTTAGCCAGGCTGGTCTCAAATTCCTGACCTCAAGGTATCCACCCGTCTTGGCCTCCCAAAGCATGGGATTACAGGCGTGAGCCACCACCCCAATCTCCAAATGGATGTCCCTGCCTTAATTTATGTCATTATTCCCTTTATTGGAAGATACTCAATAGCTAGTGTTGAATTACTTTAAGATCAATATGTTAACTTGTAAAATATTTCTCTTTACGTCTGTATTTTATTTTTATTTTGTTGCCATTACACCTTCTTCCCTTTAAATGAAGTCCAGTGTCCTGAAGTATGTAACAAATCATCGTATCTTTTTTTGCAATTAGAAACGTCGTTAGGATGACATTTTCAAAAAGAAATGTCTCTCTTTTTTAAGTTATTTAGTCACTTGTAATACTTACTCTTTTTAAAATGATGCTCAAATCTACCAAAATGGCAGAATGAATGTCATTGTCATGTAATGGTGAAAATGAAACTCTAATTGAAAGTGGAAAAATACAGCGATCCTGTGTTGGAAAATATTTATACCAGTCCCAGATTTTTCATTTTATGCAGGGAAGTGTCAAGGCAAGAAGGAGAGCCTTTCTTCCTGAAAGAAAATATTGTGTGAAGTGATATAATATCCTCAGAAAACTGCATAACAAAGACCATGTGAACATATGTGATCCGATGTCTGGCACCAAACATTTTTTAGTATATTTCATATAAATCAAAACTTTAGATCCGAGACGTAGTAAAAGTTAAGATGTCAGCCCAATAGCTTGAGTTTCAATATTCACTATCTTGCTTCTAAGAAGTAATTTCACAACACTATGCACACAGCTTTGATTCTAAGTCTTACCAGAAAATTTATGCTCTTCTGAAATATGTGCAATGCTGTAATGTCTCATTTAATTCTTCACGTACTGACTTTTAGGATAATTGTATCTTCTATCTCCATGATACAACATTGATTATCTAGTTTGTGGTTTATTCAAGCATTGCATCAGCCCTGGTCTCCTACATTTTGGCCCTTGCAATCTGTAGATCCTTTATTGGAAAGTAATGGGGAATAGAAACACCTGAAACTAAAATAAGTTATTGCTGCCATAATTCACACTATTTCAAGATTACATATACAATTTTAATTAGGTAGGAGTAAGACATTGTAGTCTGTCTCAATTACTTACTGAAAAGCACCCCAAAACTTAGTGGTGAAAACCCACAGTGATCGTTTATGTTATCATGAGTTTTGCTAGATGGGCAGGGCTTGCTAGGGACAGTTCGTATTTGGTTCCAAGTGGCATATGTTGAGACAGACTGACTGGGGACTGGAGGACCTACTCCAAGATGGCTCACTCAAGCTGGGAAGCGGGTGCTGGCTGGTGCCCGGAAGCGCAGACGGCCTGCGGACTAGGGCTTCTCCAGAGGCCGCCGGGACTTCTCTTACTGCACAGTGGCTATGTTTTAAGAGCGAGGATTTTCAGAGGCAGAAAGTGGACACTCCCAGTGTATTAGACCTGGGTCATCATCTGTTCTGCTACCAAATTGCTCAGATTCAAGGGAGGGGACTTAGAGCCACCTCTTGATGGAAGGCAAGTCAGAGAATTTGGAACTGTGTTTCAATATCACTACAAATAAACCAATTTTTTAAATTCTGTTTTTCAGATATTCAGTTTATTGATACATTTGCTGTCCCTAATTACTATAAATAATTTTAGACTAGCCATACCTGTTATGTCAGTGTGATAAATAATTAGAAACAACACAGGTATTGTATTCTGTAAACAGCTGCAATATCATATATATTTTAGTTACCACATTTCAACAACAGTCTAGGGAAGGCCAATAAAAGGAGCAAAAGAGACAGAGTGTCCTGTGTAAATACAATCTTTAAAAAGAAATCTTCGACATCCGATTTAGGTGTGACATTATAGTAATGATATTAGACACTCATCGCTCGGTTTAACATACTTCTAAGTTGTGTTAACCTGTGAAACATCGTGTGATGCTATCGGCTATCACGTGGAGCTGGCACTGCTGTGATGTTCATTTTACAGAGGCAGACGGAAAGACCCACGGTTACATAACTGTCTAATCTGGTAAGCAACAGAGCGGGCATGTGGCTTTTCCACACGGTTCCACAGCCTGCCCTCTTCACCAAAGAGGGCTTTGTTCTCCTGCGCTGAGCTCTCCAACCCTCTCTTCTCCTTCCTCGGTGTTTTCCTCTTATTGTAAAGAGTGACATGTGAGTCAGGGAGGAAGAAAAGCAACGAAAAATGTCCACGTTACTGAACCCCAGAAAAGCCTGTCATACAAATGGTAGCAACTTGAGAACATCTGCGAAGTATCTGGCGTATTTACAAAGATAGCAAAGACTCGGGGGCAATTCAAAATATGAAAAATTAGTGGAGAAAACCTGGGAGGGATTCTGGAAATTTCTTAGTATCGGTCCATTCTTCCACTGCGTTAAAAAGTGCTGAAGGTAATTACCTTAGTCATCGCCTGAACCAGGAGGACAAACTCGGAATCCAAGACAAGGACAAAAGATTCCGTTTGAAAGGAGGGGTCACAGGGCCCTTTGCTTCTAGTGAGCAAAGGCCCGGAGCTGGTTTTTTGTTGTTGTTGTTGTTGTCTGTTTTGTTTTTAAGATGGAGTTTGCTCTTGTTACCCAGGCTGGAGTGCAGTGGGGCAATCTCGGCTCACCACAACCTCCGCCTCCTGGGTTCAAGCGATTCTCCGGCCTCAGCCTCCTGAGTAGCTGGGATTACAGGCACGCACCACCACACCCAGCTAATTCTGTATTTTTAGTAGAGACGGGGTTTCTCCATGTTGGTTGAGCTGGTCTGGAACTCACGACCTCAGGTGATCCACCTGCCTCAGCTCCCAAAGTGCTGGGATTACAGGCATGAGCCACTGCGCCCGGCCGGCCCTGACCTTTGACAGCCCTTTGTATTTATTAAGGAAAGTGAATAGGGAGGAGGGGGGACTGTCAGTCTGCTACTCGATCTATCACAGGTGCTGTTTCCCTTGTTTAAGGGGTTCCAGAGACTCGGGGGACAGATCGCCTCAAGAAGCACGTGACCTGGGGCGGGACTGCCCTCAGCCTTCCTCCTGGCGGCAGACTCAGTTTGTCGGTTTGCCAACATCCTGCTTTCATGCGGACAGTTTTTGCTGTTTACTCATGGAGCCTCCAGAGGTGTATTGAGTTGGTCACGCCCCACATTACTGGAATCTCCATCAGGTGATTTCTAAGGAGTGTTTTTGGCTCGCGGTTCAGTAGGGTGCACAGGAAACTGCTTCTGCTTCTGGGGAGACCTCAGGACACTTCCAGTCATGGCAGAAGGCAAATGAGGAGCGAATCACTTCACATGGCTGGGGTAGCGGGAAGGGGCCAACACACTTTTAAGCAAACGGCTCTCACAAGAACTGCCCACTGTCGTGAGAACAGCACCGCTGGGGATAGTGTGAGACAGTTCATGAGAAACCACCCCCGTGATCTAATCACCTCTCACCGGGCCCGCCTTCAACCACGGAGATCACAGTTTGACGTGAGATTTCCTACGGGAGGACAGATCCAAAGCATATCATTTCTCCCCTAGCCCTTCCCAAATCTCATGTTCTTCTCACATTGCAAAATATAATCCTGCCTTCCCAGCAGTCCCCGAAAGTCTTACTATTTCAGCACGAACTCAGAAGTCCAGACTCTCTTCTGAGACAAGACTACTCCCTTGCATCTATGAGCCTGTAAAATCAAAATAGGCTAGGTACTTCCAAGATGCAATGGGAGTATCAGCGTTGGGTAAACACTCCTGTTCCAAAAGGAAGAAATCGGCCAGAAGAACAGGGCTACAGGCCCCATGCAAGGCCAAACCCAGCAGCGCAGTCATTAAACCACAGTGTTCCAGAAGTCTCCTCTGAGTCCACGTCTTACAACCAGGGTTCACTGATGCAAGGAGTGGGTTCCCAAGGCCTTGGGCAGCTCTGCCCCTGTGACTCTTCAGGGTCAGCACCCGTGGCTGCTCTCATGGGTTGGCGTTGAGCATCTACGGCTTTTCCAGGCACAGGGTGCAAGTTTGATTGAATGAGAGCTTCTGCAGACACCGTAAGGGTTTGAGGTGATGCAAAACTAAAAGTTAAGAATAACATTAAAGTGTCAGTTCTGAGGAGGGGAATCTGAGGCAGACAAGAGGCCAGGACACTGAAGAAAAGCGGAAAACTCGGCCTGTTGTGTGCCTGGCCTGAATACGGATGAACAGCGCAAGGGAATTAGCCATGGTGGAGTGAGACAGGCAGTGGTCAGGAGACCTGCCCAGGAGTGTTCGGAGCTCGCAGGGTCCCACCTGGCTTCTGCTAACAGACACCTGGAGGTGAGTGCAGGGATGGTCCATCTGCTTCTGACTGGTGGGCTCCTCCCTGAGACACACAAACGTTTGAGCATGATGGTTGTGTGGAAGGGAACATTGAAAGAAAACACAGAAATCAACTGCAGAGATTCTTTCTGAGAGGTAGAATCACAGATTGCTGTTTGTCAGGCTTCTCCAGAGATATGAAACCGACAGTTTGTGTGTATATATAAAACAAGAATTGGCCGATGAAATTACGGAGGCTGAAGAGTGCCCCAGTCTGCCATCCGCAAGCTGAAGAACAAGGAAAGCTGTTGCTGTAATTCAATTCAACCAGCAGGACCTACGCCCAAGGGCAGGGGGAGGAGGGTGTCCCAGCCAAGCCGAGTGCACATCCACCCCCTGCTCCTTCTGTATTTTTATTCCGTCAGGGCTCTCAGTGGATTGGATGATGCCCACCCACATTGTGAGGGCAAATCTTCTTTACTTGGTCTGATGATTCAAATGCTACCCCTTCTGGAAACACGTTCACAGAAGTTCCCAGAAATAGCATTTTACCAGCTATGTGAGCACCCCTTAACCCCGTTAACTTGAAACATAAAATTCATCATCACATCTTTGTAAATTCACCTTTTTGAGGAGAAATCATGTTTATAAATCAGCATAAAATAAAATCGATTGATGTAAATCAAATAAAAACGTTATGAGAGGTATATGGATGGAAGTTGAACAAATCTTTTTAAAAAGAAAAAGGAGAAAAGAAAACAACTCTATACCTAATTCCAGATTTCTTAAGTTTTAGCTTCTGAAGGGCAAAATATTTTTCCAGCTTTATAGCTCAACACCTAACATGAAATAGGCACCGATAAACATTTGTTGAGTGAATGAAGGGAGAGGCTCACCTTGAAGAGAGAAAACCACTAAACAGAAATGACAGTTTGAAGTAAAACAAACAAAAAAAGCTATTTTTGCATAGTCTGATTTAATTATAGAGCATATTTATCAGGGTAAAATATAAATTTACATAGGAAGGATATGATAATAGCTATCGTACCCATAAGGAAGGGTGGGTGTGACGGGTGTACATTTCCAAACTTTTAAGAAAGATGTCATGTAAGAGACAATGGTGTGCGTTACATTTCTCAGGCAGGATACGGAATTTAAATGACCACCGTCTTTGAGGCGTATCTATAAGGGTAACCACACACTTGAGTCTGCGGGACATTTTATTATTCGTGTATTATCATATATAATTGATTGACATCATGGGTTTTACTCATGCACCTTTTCTGTAAGCACTCAGGCTTTGAAATTCATAATCAGGTCCCCAATGGTCGAATATGTTTAATCTAATGAATTGCTTACACTACACATTTGCACGCTGGATATACAATTTAGTTTCTACATTAAAACATTCTGGGAAAGCTCAAACAAGGGCACTAAATTTTGAAGTTTTCTGACCTTCTGAAATCTTTTATGAGCTGTATTTCAGTGAAAAGGACCATTTAAGCCTTGGGCCCACTACATTTGTATTCTTTGAAAATGTTCCCAAAGTCTATATCAATATATTATGTGTACATTTGAAATGAGGTTCCACACTTCATAAACCTATGTTCTGTATTAAACTTCATCTAGGGAAGTCTGTATCAGTTTTCTAGGGTGTAAAGTGATGGAAAAAATGAATCTTGTTTGAATTGATGTTAGCTTGCTTATGAAATGGCCTCTTGGGGCAAGAAGGAGAGTGGCTGGAAATTTGTGTCTGGAAAGGAGGCTGGAATCTGTTAAAAATTACCTCCAGATAAGAGGAATGAGCTGGGTAATGAAATGATTTCAATTGTATGAAACATTTGTTTTTAATATAGAAATCATTGGACATGAGAATTGTCTGCCTATAGTGCTTTCTGCCTGACGAGGGATTTCCTGCTCTTAAAGTATCCTTTCTAAATTTCTATGGAATCGTTTGCCAATGTAATCCAGAAACCTTGTTAGTCTAAGGTGAGAAAATCGGTATTAACTTCCCTTCTGCTAACATTTCCGCTGTTGGCCTAAGATTAAAAAGCCTAAAAAGGGTTTCAACCTAGAAATATACCTGAAAATGAATGACACCTGTTTCAAGAGAAGAGCTATTTGACTAAATGCTAGTAACAAAAATCCTGCCAAACTTTCCCTATGTGATTTGATTTTCATTGTGGACATCACAGTTTTCTGTTTTGAATTGAAAACATGCAATATTGTAATTCTCCACAAAATAAGGTAACGCTTGTAGCTCATTGTAAGTATACTGTTCTTTTCATGGTGGACACTAAGAAAGTCACTTATCTGTGAAAGAAATTGATTTTTTTTCCCTGAGATGGAGCCTTTCTCTGTCGCCCAGCTGGAGTACAGTAGTTTGGTCTCGGCTCACGGCAACCTCCATCTCCTTGGGTTCAAGTGATTCTTCCTGCCTCAGTCTCCCAAGTAGCTGGGATTACAGGTGCGCGCTGCTATGCCTGGCTAATTCATGGATTTTTAGTAAAGATGGGATTTCGCCATGTTGGCCAGGCTGTCCCTGACCTTCTGACCTCAGGTGATCCACCCGCCTCAGCCTCCCAAAGTGCTGGAATTGCAGGTGTGAGCCACCGCGCCCCGCGATGAAAGAAAGAGATTGATTTTAACACTCATCGCTCTACCTCTCATTTTTCCTGCATAATATTGCCTGATGCTCCTCTGTAACAGGGCTTCTGCTTTGTTCAGAATATAAGTGAACTAAAAAAGAAAAAAGCGTTCGCCTCTGTCATCACAGGAATATTAGGAAAATTTATAAGTTTAATTGGCAGCTTTATTTGCAATCAATTTACATTTTTATTTCCTCCAAATAATAAATTCAGAAGTTGGATGACAAGTGTTTCTTCTTGAGTGCTGTTTGCATACAATGTTTCCTGATGTTCATGGTAATTTTATGTGTAAAAAAAATGTGACTAGCAAAGAAAGAATAAGCTATTTTTGGAATTGGAAAATATTCAATACTGGGATTTGTAAATCTTCCTGTTTATGAATTCTGTTCCTTTTTAGAAGAATCCAAATGGCATGATCTGATCTTGTGATCAATTGCTTTCACCTATGGGCTTGCCCAGAAAGAAAAACTTATTTCTTCCTTTTTGAGTTAAAGTGCTATAACCACAAACCCAATTTCAAGTCCACACTACATGATCTCACCAGAATTGACAACTGTCAGTCAAAATCTTACCATTAACATGGCCTTTTTACACCAATATAAACAATTCTGGTATAATCTTGGATCTAGGTAGAGGCAGAGGAAAAGAGAGAGGGAGAAAGAAAGAGAGAACAAGAGGAGGAGGAGGAAGAGGGGAAGGAGGAGGGGAAAGGGGGAGGAGGAGGAAGGGGGAGGAGGAGGAAGAGGGGGAGGAGGAGGAAGAGGGGAAGGAGGAGGAGGAAGAGGGGGAGGAAGAGGAGGAAGAGGGGGAGGAGGAGGAGGAGGAGGAAGAAGACAAGGCAAACAGGATGAAGGAGAAAGAAGGAGAAAGGAAGAGGCAGATGACAAGAAAGAGAAAAAGGAGAGAAATGAAAAGAAGGGAGAAGGAAGGAAGAAAGTAACGTCTGAGTTGAAAAGGGAATAAAACCAGCCAGTCTTTTGGTAGATCATATTTTAAAGATCCAAAGAAAGCGAAGAAAGTATAGACAAAATGACACATGCAGCAGTTGTTTCTGAAACACTAAATTCTCCAAATTCAGCCTTGGACTTTTTTCTTTTTGCCCACGTGTGTTTCTGGGCAGGGTAGACTTTCAGGCTCATTCTTGCGAACATGTTTGGCAAGATACCAACTAACATGTTGTGTGATCATTAAGTTTATAACGCTCCGGTTTTGTTTATTCAAGTATAAGAACTCTAATTCTTAAGACATTTTCTTTTGAAAGGAACATATGCTTTTAAGAGTATTTGAAGTTTTCAAGACTTTTCTTCTTGAATTTCCAGCGTTCGGTAAAATGGCATTGGTGCTGGAGCTTCTGCAGGTGCAGAAGTCTCAGGTGATTGTACTCCGTGTTTCGGAAGCTGAGGAAACTCTCCTGCGACTCCGTTAGTTCTGGCCTCTGTCCACGCCTGGAGTGTCGCCAGGGTCAGAAGTGGAGACCGGGAGACGCGTGGACCAAGGAACCTGGCATGGCGGTTTCTGGCTGAATCCTTATGAAGCTTCTATTGGTCATTTTTTATTTCTCTCCTTTGCTTGCTAGCACAACGCTGTCATCTGCCAATTTTGTATTTATTTATCTTTTCAAATGGATTCACTGCTTTGAATTTGAGTCCTGTTGATTCCCTCTTGTGTAACAAAAAAATAAAATCCTGTTTTTTTTTTTTTTTTGCTTCTCAAGGGTCTAATTTGGTTTAAAGCCCTGATGGGTGGCTGGTGAAATGATTTGCCTTTACTGTGTTTCATTGTGTTTTAAACTTAGAAGTATGTTTTCGGCATGCTTTGAGTGTCAGACACACCAAAGGTATTGGTTTTTGCAAGCACTTTTTGAGAGTGGTCTGTTTTTAGCCTATCATCTCAGCGTGTGATTATTGTGTTTTGATGACTCGCTGGAAAGTATATAAAACGAAATCAGCAACATTCAATAATAAGCAATTGAAGGAATTAGAGAAGAAATGGTGATCACACGCTTTGAGAAGGAAATACTGTCTGATTGTATCTGAGCTTAAAAATATATAAGCTCATCAAACTCATAATCCCTGAGTTGTGATAAAATGACAATTAATTTCTATGCAGGACCAGCTTCTCCACAAGTCTTTTTGCAAAATAATTGTTTTCAAAAATATTTTCATGGATTAAATAGCTCAGTTGTTGGGTTCCAAAGACATAAGTTTAGAAAAAAGTAGCAACAGAATTCATGTAAACCAAATTGGAAATAAAGTAAAGGTTCAACAGAAATGGTGTCCAAGGAAGTGGCAGTATAATCAAAAAATGAGAAAAGGTAGCCATAAATAATCTTGTTTTCAAAAAAGTGTAATGACAGTGGAAGTCATGACAATTTAAATAAGTACAGATATATATACACACATATCTGTACACACACACACACGAACATAAACGAACATATACATACATAAACAGAGAAGACGAATATGTATCAAAATGTTAACAATGATTGTGTCTGCCCAGGGGCATAACCAGTATTTTTTCTGCTTCATGAATTGCTCTATTCTTTTGCATTTCTCCCATATTTTTATAACCAAAAAACATGCATTATTCAAAAAGTGGAAAATAGCAACAAAATAGGTTTAACATATTTTTAGTTTTTTTATACAAATTCTAAATCTAAAACAATATGAGGCAAAACCAACTCACATCTCTCAACCACTGGATCGAGGACTGGAGACTTGGCTGATTTGACTGAGTAACTATGAGTCATCACACAAACCTCAGTTTGCAGCCTGTTTCTTCCAGTCTTGAGTGGTGTGGCCTGGCATAGGAGCCACTTAGGAATTTGGGTCCTTGATTGTTGTGATTATTAATGAGACTTTATATAAACAGCCTGAAGGGTAATTATTTTTTCTCAAATTATATTGGTTTTATTTTAGGAGGAGTGTCAATCAAGTTACTCGGATATCTTCACATTTCATTTTGGAAATTGATCTTGTCACCAACCATCACCTCCACAAGGGGGCTCCAGTCACTTTTGCTTCTGTGGGCCTCTATCTAAAGCCGATTGAACAAGTAACTAACCAGCAGATTTGTTTAGGAAAGTTTTTACTCAATTACTGCTTTCTTCACTGGTAAACTAAAACATCTTACCACTGCCCTATCTGAAGATTGTGCAGTGCACAACATTTGTCATACATGCCTTATGATTCTGAAGGTTCCATGTTGAAGAATGCTTGCCACCACTTGAACGCATCAGTTTAATATGAAAAATAATGAGGTGTGTACAAAAATAATGAGGTGCCATTCTTTTTTTTTTTTTTGAGATGCGCCACCATGCCCAGCTAATTTTTGTATTTTTAGTAGAGACAGGGTTTCTCCATGTTGACCAGGATGGTCTCGATCTCTTGACCTCGTGATCCACCCGCCTCGGCCTCCCAAAGTGCTGGGATTATAGGTGTGAGCCACCGCGCCCGGCCAAGGTGCCATTCTTAATTACTACCAAAAGATCCTGAGCAAACATATACTCTCATTAATCGATACATTAATTGATTCGACAAATATCTATTCAGTACATACTCTGTGGTAGGCACTACACTAGGTCTTTGTATCTTGGATAGATCAAACTAGAAAAATGTGGTTATTTCATCAACATTTTAATAGCTGCTAAGCTCGTCCCATCTCCAGTCTTAGGACTTCTTACTGACATTCTTCAACAGTTGACCACTGAGAATAAATAGTGGCGTACTCATTTGACGCTCACAACAAGGCCTAAGGAGATAGAGGGGTACCAGCTAAGATATGGCATGTGGAGTGCTGTATGCACTGCAGAGATTTCAGAAGGTTTCTCACTGAGCCATCAACCAAGGCTCAAATGAATTAAGCAACAATTTTATGCAGTATCTTGTTTACCTTTGATGAACAATCTACAGTCTGACATTAATGGCATCAGGAGCCACAGCCAAGCTCAGATTGACCCAGCTTTGATACTAATTTTTTTTTTTTTTTTTTGAGACAGAGTTTTGCTCTTGTTACCCAGGCTGGAGTGCAATGGTGCGATCTCGGCTCACCACAACCTCCGTCTCCTGGGTTCAGACAATTCTCCTGCCTCAGCCTCCTGAGTATCTGGGATTACAGGCACGTGCCACCATGCCCAGCTGATTTTTGGTATTTTTAGTAGAGACGGGGTTTCACCATGTTGACCAGGATGGTCTCGATCTCTTGACTTCGTGATCCACCCGCCTCGGCCTCCCGAAGTGCTGGGATTACAGGGTGAGCCGATAGTATTCTTTTTTGGTATTTGCAACTTGTAGCAGTCCTGTATATATTCTTAGACACTTTTCTGTTTTCTCATTTTCTCACACACTGGAAGGGTTTGGTGTGTAACGTGAGTAAAGTCACTGTTTGCAGAGGTTGTAACCAATGGTCGGTGTCTTGGAATCTGTTACGTGTCACTGCCACAGAGGACATCCCTTGCGCAAACTCAGATTCCTGTCATGAACAGCATTTGGACTAACAGGAGTCGGGTGTGACAGATTTAATGACCAGTTAATGAACAGTTGAGTGAAACAGCAAGAGCAAAACATGACTTTATACTTAATGGCCAGTTAATGAAGAGTTAAGTGAAATAGCACCAAGAAATAGAAATGTTAGTAAAGGAAAGAGAAATGCAGGAAAGAAGGCAGGCAGGAAGGAGAATGGAAAAAGAAAGGACAGGGGGAAGGAGAGAGGAAAGAAGGGACGAGGGAAGGAAAAAGAGAAGACGGTAGAGGATGGTGTTTTTGGTTCGAAAAGAGAAGGCATTGGGCCGTGAAGTGTTGGACTGTAATAATGCAGGTGATTTAGCATTTTTTTTATTCCTGAGTTTATAATGCAAGTAGATAGAACATGTTAAACCGCATTTCCAGGCGTGGATTGGGTCACATAACTCAATTTATTCAGTCTTCACTCTCTAGCACATTTTCACCATGTTGATCCGCTTTGAATACAGCTTGAACACCGACAAGAAATCAGTGTAAAAGTCATAATGAGATTAAACCAATTTTATTTTCTTAATGAACATTTTTTTCCAAGTGGTTGTGTTCCTGAAATGCAGCTAACCACAATTAAAATACAACAGGATTTAAATTAGGTTCACAAATAGAAATATAAATTCTGTAAATCTTACAGGAAGTAAACCATTTCTTGCAATGGACTACACACCATATAGCATGTTACTTAAAGTAAACACATAACTAGTGGTAGCACCTATATATCTAGACTACATGGGTCTTCTACATCACTAGCACTACTCTTTTTAATTGAAACTGATTAATTTTTATCATAAATCATTCTGAAAATAAAATTCCAAAAACAGGTTCACTAATAAATTCAGATGTCTTATAAAGAAATTATACCACTCACGAAAAATATGCCTGTCTTTTGGAAAACAGATGAAGAAAACTGCCTGTTTATTTGAGATCAACATAACTATGATACCAAATATAAAAAAGACATTAAAAAATAAAATTGTGGAGCCAATGAATATATGCTGTAAAAATCTTTATTTATTTATTTTTTAATTTATTTATTGGACTTTAAGTTCTGGGGTACCTGTGCAGATTGGGCAGGTTTGTTACATAGTAAATTCTGCAAAATGTTACAAAGGATATGTTTGATTTAACAGTGGAAAAGATGAATGAATCTAATTTTGTCATATTAACAAAAGAAAGAAAAGTTAGTAGATGATTCAATTGATAGATGGAGTAATAGCATTTAGCAACATCTATTTATGATAAAAACACTCAGAAAATCATGTATAAAATGGAGCCACTTGATTACAACATGAACAGATACAGCTAATAGTATATTTATTGATTAAAGATTATGAATAAGAAAAAGACAAAGTGTCTACCCCTCGTACTACTGCGTTGTGGTTGGAGAACACACTATGGTTTCAGTTCTTTTACATTTGTTAAGGTGTGTTTTATGACTGAAGATGACTAGCATTACTTTAAAATTAGCATGGAGACAATAATGTTGGTAAAAACCATTCTTTACCTCTTTACCTTATTTTAGAACTTATAAGTAGATTCCTGTCGAATTTTAAGTTAATTTAATTATTTAATATTTTACATATTATTCAAAACCATTATGTCATATATGGCATAAATTCTTATTTTGTGACTGAGGAAACTGATGTAGGAGAAAGACCCTGAGGGCCATAAGGCTGGGACAGAACATGGCTGGTCAGCCCTTCCAGCCTGCGCTAGTCCTGTGCTTCAGTGCATTTTTTTTTTGAGGCGGAGTTTCACTCTGTCACCCAGGCTGGAATGCAGCGGCATGATCTCAGCTCACTGCAACCTCCACCTCCTGAGTTCAAGGATTCTCCAGCCTCAGCCTCCCAAGTAGCTAGGACCACAAGTGCCCACCACCATGCCCAGATAATTTTTGTACTTTTAATAGAGACAGGGTTTCACCATGTTGGCCAGGCTGGTCTCGAACTCCTGACCGTAAATGATCCTCCCACCTCAGCCTCCCAAATGGTTGGGATCACAGGCCTGAGCCACCTCACCGAGCCTCCATGCATTATTAAGCTAATGCTGGCCGTGTTGGCAGGGCGGTCGAAAGAAAGGCAGCTCTGTCTGAATGACTACGGGTGGTTGCTCAGGTTAGTACAGTCGTGCACTGCGTAAGGATACTTCAGTCAGCAACAGCCTGCATATGTGACTGAGGTTCCACGTGATTATAACGGAGCTGAGCAACGCCTGTGGCCTATGACACTGTAACCATAGTAAGGTCTTAGCACGACACATTACCCTCATGTTGGTGGTGACGCTGGTGTGAACAGACCGACTGCACTGCCGTTCATATGAAAGTGGAGCACATTGAATGACACGCAATACACAAAAGTTGATCATCATAGTAAACAGCTGTGTTACTGTTGTATGTATCTGCTATGCTATACTTTTCCTAATTATTTTAGAGTATCCTCCCTTCACTTTTAAAGAAAAGTTAAGTGGAAACAGTTACCTGCAAAATGTCAGGTCCTTCAGAGGCAAAGGAAGCGTTGCTATCCCAGGAAATGGCAGCTGCAAGCGTGTTGTGGCCCCCGAAGGCTGTTCAGCGGGACAAGACGTGGAGGTGGAAGACAGTGACACTGACAGTCCCAACACTGTAGGCCCAGGCTAGCACGTGTATTTGTGTCTTAACTTTCAACAAAAAAAAAGTTTAAAAAGTAAAAAAGAGGCCGGGTGCGGTGGCTCAAGCCTGTAATCCCAGCACTGTGGGAGGCCGAGGCGGGTGGATCACGAGGTCAAGAGATCGAGACCATCCTGGTCAACATGGTGAAACCCCATCTCTACTAAAGATGCGCGTGCCTGTAATCCCAGCTACTTGGGAGGCTGAGGCGGGAGAATTGCCTGAACCCAGGAGGCTGAGGTTGTGGTGAGCCGAGATCGCGCCATTGCACTCCAGCCTGGGTAACAAGAGCGAAACTCCGTCTCAAAAAAAAAAAAAAGGTAAAAAAGAAAAACTTTAAAAAAAAAGGCTGAAAAAATAAGAACAGACAGAAGAAAACATTTTTTCTATTCTCCTACATCTGTACAGTGTGTTCGCATTTTCAGCTAGATGTTCTTACAGAACAGCCAAGAACCTAAAGTCAAAAGTTAATAGAGTAAAAATGTTGCAGTGAGCCGAGGTGCAGTGTGCAGAGTTTGTAACAGCCACAGCAGCACACACGCCAGGCTCACACCCACAGCAGCACACACACCGGGCTCACACCCACAGCACACAGCCGTGTCCCAGGTCGTCACACTCTCACCACCACGCCGGGCTCACACCCACAGCACACAGCCGTGTCCCAGGCCTTCACACTCTCACCACCACGCCAGGCTCACACCCACAGCACACAGCCGTGTCCCAGGCCTTCACACCACCAAGCTGGGCTCACACCCACAGTAGCACACAGCTGTGTCCCAGGCCTTCACACTTTCTCACCCAGAGCAACTCCCAGTCCTGCAAGCTCCATTCATGGTGAGTACACCATTTATAGTCTTTTGTACTGTATTTTATTGTGTCTTTTCTGTGTTTAGATAAGCCAATATTCAGCATTGTGTTACATTTGCCTGCTGTATTCAGAACAGTCACATACTCCACAGGCTTGTAACCTACCACCAGTGAGCCCGACGGTATCGCCCCGGTGTGCAGCAGTCTGTGTCATCTTGGTTTGTGTAAGTGGCATCTGTGTTCACACAACGATAAAACTGCCTAACGACACATTGCTCAGAATGCATCCCCGTCGCTAGGCAGTGCATTACTGCAGGGAAGTCACGCACTGCTTGACCGGTGGGGAAGACGACCTGCCACCTTTAGTCTGCTGCTCCGCACACTACTCAGGCTGAAGACAGGCTGCTTCATAAATGTGCAGAGAGGTTACTATTCATTTCAGGGTTGACGCCATGACTTACCTGCTAGGATCCTGTAGCAGGTGTAATTTAGTGAGAAAGACTTACAAAAGAAAACCATAGAGGGTCATCAATCAGCCTTGATTTAACGTATTAGGAATTAATCGTTACAAGCTCTTTGATTAAACCCTATTAGATGGAGAAAGGAAGACTGAAGAGGAGTCAGAACTCATTGTATAACTAATATCGAATGTGACTACTGGCCGTCTGCATGTCTGAGAAGTAATTAGAGAGGTTCTTTCATTTAGAAAATCACTTAACATGTGATTTATTTAAATACAATGTTCATTTGTAGAATCTGAAATGTGTTTGGATTTTTACAAAACTTGAGTAACATCTATTTGGCAAACGTAATGTATGTATGTAAAGATAGGTAAGAACAGACTGATTGTATGGAAAATATAATCTGATATTCTCAAGAGACAACAAACACAGATGTGCTCTTTTTATTTTTGTGTTCAGTATTAGAGGTTCTTATGCTAAGTTATTATTTTACTCTAGGTCTGGAAGAAATTTCTTAGTAATTCAAGCCTTCTGTTTGGTCTGAGAATGAACCAGGCAGTATGCCTCTTTGTGAATTGTGGATGAGTTCTGCACATTTTCCTTGATGTGAGGACCATTAACTACCAAATATACTTAGTTTTGCTAGTAACAGAGAATACAGCAAAGGCACTCTAATAACAAAAATTATCATTCTAAATTCCAATATTTAATTTTAATCAGATGAAGTTTTGCAATCAAGAAAGTTTTGCTTTGGTGAAATTGAGTGTATATCATAGAGGGTAATGGCACAAAGTGAGGCTTTTCTGGGATGGGCAGGGATGCAGAAAGTTTGCCCCTCTTTCTGATCACACTGAGATCCACACTTCACAAACTCAAACTTATATGCACATTTTCCCAAACTAGTTCGTATGCATACATATTCCTTATACAGTGATAATGTGGTATCTTTTTACTTTCCCTTTTCAAATTTAGTGGAAGGTGGAAGAAAATTGTTCATTTGCTCATGTTATCTACTAAGGAAAGACTACTTTCATGAAGAAAGCAAAATTTAAATATAACAAGACTTTCCTTTTAGTTTTGCCAATGGTCCTTCTGAGAACAACATGCAAAGCTCAATAAATTATAAAACATTGTCTCTTTGGCAGCACCAGAGTGGCTCTGAGACAGCCAGATTTTGAGGGACACAGATCCATATAGAGAGATCTGTGATCATGGGCTCCACATTCTGTGGGCTGCTTCTTTCTTGGGTCATTTGCTGATTCAGGAGTAGGGGCCAGAGACAGGGGAACAGGATAGGAGACAGCAGTCACGAAGAGGAGGCAGGACAGCTTTGGGTTATCTTACAGAAGTGGTTTGAAATCAGCAAATAAAAACTGATGTTTGAGACTGCCAAGGCATCCAAACAGAGGTGCCATGAGCTCAGAGAGAGGAGAACACAGAGAGGGAAGCTTGACATTTGTTGTTGTCCATTGAGTCTTTTCTGAATTACTCACTTGTGTAGGGTCAGGAAATGAAAAGCCAGTAAGAAAGCAGCAGATGTTTTGCAATTCCTCAAGTATTTAGGAAACTGAAACTGGGATTCAGGTGTGGACAAGGAAAGAAAGCCATAGGAAACAATCTTTTTATTTATTTATGTACTGACTTATAGAGAAGCGGGCTCTCATTTATTTCTTTCTTTATATAATTGGAATCAGCCTTGGATTTATGTATTTATCTATCTGTCTAATTATTTAGAGGCAGGCTCACATTTATTTAGATCCAGGCATGCAAATGTTTATTTACAAGCTTATGGTACATCCAGATTCTTAGTGGGGACTTCTACTGGCCCTTTATAAAGCCTGAAATGCTATCCCAGAACAGCCTGGTTATCTATGATGAGACTGATGTGGTATGTTTTATGTTTTATGTATCCCATGTCAGCTCACTGAGGACAATGGGGTGATTCTCCTCTGGTGGAAAACATCCAAAGACTTGATTTAACTCCTTTCTCATGAAAAATTCCTACATTCAGTAAAAGAAAAATTAGCACATTTCAATGATAGGACAAGATAAAAACAGACATTAGAAACAGATCTAAAGGTAACTCAGATACTGGCATTATCAGATAGGAATTTAATATACTCACTCATAGGCGGGTGAGAAAAATGAGAACACATGGACACAGAGAGGTGGTCTACTATACACTGGGGTCTATTGGGGGGAATGGGGGAGGGACAGTGGGAGGTCTGGGGAGGGATAGCCTGGGGATGAATGCCAAGTGTGGGTGAAGGGGAGGAAAGCAGCAAAACACACTGCCATGTGTGTACCTATGCGACTATCTTGCACGTTCTGCACATGTACCCCAAAACCTATAATGCAATAAAAATTAAAATAAAATAAAATAAAATAAAATAACTGCAACTAATGTGTTCAACAAAATAAGAAATAAGATTGAGAATTTTGCATGAGAACTTAAATCCATAAAAAATGATCAAATAGAAATTCAACAACTGAAAAGTACAATTACAGAAACTGAGAATACCAGAAATTTATTTAATAGCAGATTGGACACAACAGAAGAGAAACAGCAGGAAACAGATTAGTAAAAATATGTCCAGATTGAAGAATACAGAGCAAAAAGAATGGAAAGCAAAGATGATTATAAAGAATATATGGGACACCGTGAAAAGTTTAAGATACATGTTACTAGAATCCCAAAGGACAAGGTGAGAAAGCATGTGGTAGAAAGCAGTACTGGAAGAGATAATGCCTGCAAATTTTTAGAATTTATGAAAGAAAAAATTAGTCACAGATTCGAGCAATTCTATGACTCACAAAGATAATTACTAAGAAAACTACTACTTAGAACATTAATGAACTACTGAAAAGCAAAAGCTAGAAAGTTTTAGCAGCCAGAGAATAGAAGTAATACAATCAAAAGAACACCAATAATACGGACAGTTGATTTCTCAATAGAAATGAAAATAGATGGTATTTTAAAAACAGAAAAACAGCAATTCTGTCCATCTAGAATTCTATACCCGGTAAAGCAGTCTTCAAAATGAGAGTAAAACCTATACATTTCCAGAGAAGGAAAAAATAAAGAAACTTTGTCACTATTAGATCTACGTTTAAAAAAGATGCTAAAGGGAGTTCTTCAGACAAAGTGATGTTTTCCCTAATACAGTCTGGATATGTGTCACCTCCCGATCTCAAGGTGAATTTTGATCCCCAATGTTTAAAGCAGAGTCCATGATAAGGATGAATCCCTCATAAATGGCTTCAGGCCCTCTCCACAGTAATGACTGAGTTTTTGCTTGCTCTATTCATTTGTGTGGAAGCTGGTTGTTTGAAGGAGCCTGGCAGCTGTCTCCTGCTCCCTCTCTCACCACATAACATGCCAATTCCCATTCCTCTTTCACCGTGATTGGAAGCGCTCTGAAGCCCTCACCAGCTGCAGATGCCAGCACCATGCTTCTCGTACACCCTGCAGAAATGTGTACAAAAATACTCAACCTCAGCTATTCCTTCATAGCTGCAAAAATGGACTGACATATATCCCAACAACAAAATAAAGAGAAAGAAAAGGAAGGATTGAAATAAAAGCAGCAAAAAAATGTAAGTATGTGAGCAAGCAAGATTGTGGAGTTGAAGCCTCCACAGTTGGCCCCCAACTGGAATGCCAAATTTAACCACTCTCTGCACAAGTCAGGTGAGCCATCACAGCACCTGTTTTTGACTTGACGTTGCTGAAAGAGCTATTGAGGCACGTAGGAGAGACAGTCTCCAACCACTGGTGCCCCTTCTCCCCCATCTTCTGGCAACAGCTGTGTGGCAGGGCGAACCTGTGCCCTTTGGGGAGGGAGAACTCAGTAACTGGGGTGGGAGGGACTTTATATCGAACTCAGAGCTGCCCTGTCACAGTGGTGAATAAAGCCATGCTGGGTTCAGCCAGCACCCACAGATGGAGAGAGCATTTGATTCAGCACGAGCCAGATGGGAATCATCTATTCCAGGAGGAGGAACTTGGGTTTCTCAACAAGCCTCACCACCGTGGGCTGAAGTTCTCTGAGGTCCTAAGTTAACTGGAAATGCAGCCTGCAACACAAGGACTGCAATTTCCAGGCAGCTAGTCATGCTGGACTGGGCTTACAGACAGTGGACCAGGAGGAGCATGTGTCTTAGAAAGACAGCCACTGATGTGGCTAAGGGAGCGTTTGTGCCATCCCTCCCCAAAACACAGGCAGTGCAGTCCACAGCAACAAACGTGAGTCCACCTATCTGCTTAAGAAAAGGACGGCAAAGAATAAAGAGGACTTCATCTTTCATCTTGGATACCAGCTCAACCACAGTAGGACAGTGCAATGGGCAGAGTAAGGAGGCCCTCATTTCAGGCCCTACCTCCTGGATGAAATTTTTAGGCACACCCTGAGCTAGAGGGGAACCCACTACCTTGAAGGGAAAGATCAGTCCTGACAGGATTCATCACCTGCTGACTAAAGAGCCCTCAGGTTCTGAAAACCCAGCAGCGACACCAGGGAGGACGCCATGTACCTTGTCTTCCCAGCGTTTTTTAACTGAAGGCAGCTCATTGCACCTGGTGGAGCTGGAACGGCTCACTAGGGTTCTACCTTCCTCCAGAGATGACTGCTCTTTCCTCTGCTAGGTAAAGCCCAGTAAGGAGACAGCAGCACAAGTGAAGAAAAATACATTGACCCAAGATGCATTTTGGAGAAAAAATCAACAGGGTTGGATGACAGGTGAGACATCTAGAAGCAAGATGATGAGAAGGATGAAGGCTGGTCACCAGAGTTCTGGCTCAAACAGCTTAGGAGCTGTTTGTGGTGTGGTTTGCTGAGCACGAGGTTCCCGAGGAAAGAACTTTTGGAGAGGTAGTGTAGACAAGAGTTCATATTTGTGCTTGTAAATTTAAAGTGACTCTGTGCTGTCCAAGCAGAGGCAAAGTCAGAAGGAGTTTCTATATGAGGACGTCCGTACCAGCATGCGCTGAGTTGTGTTTGGCTTTCTAAAGTCTCTTAGCCCTTTGCATTTTGCCTCTGAGAAGGGGTAAATGGTGCAACAATTAAAAGTTACTGTCCTTTAGTGAGACTGTTTTACTTTAATTAATGAAATCTGGCTCCATGCCCTCATTTTAACGATTATGAGGAGATCTGTTAACTGTCACCATCTGTTCACTCACAGGAGGACAGTATAACTGTTGTTTGCTTTGACTCAAGGGTCTTATTGTCCATGTCTATTTTCTGAGCTTGCAGTTTTTAAGTTTGCCTAACCCGAGGTTGGTTGAGAGCAGTGCCTCTGAGCAGCAAGCATGCAGTAGCTGTCCATGGTACTGCCTGCTAGGACTATGTTCATGGACAAGGTCCTGCTCCATATTGCAGCATTCCAGCCCCACGCAGACTCTACGTAACCTTAGGGTTTTCTCTTTGACATTTTCCTCCTCAAGAATAACAATTAAAACACTCCTGCATTTCAGCAAATTTAATGCATGTTATGTGTAAATAACACTCCATTTCATGCTTACTTCTGCCTATGTTAATAGATTATTGCTTATTATGTTAAAAACTTGGATTGAAAATAGCTCTCAACTCATTACAATTATTATTCTAAATACCAGACTTGTTTCAAACACTAATTTCCTGCGTTCAGTCTGATCCTGAAATAAATTCTCTTTATGGGTAGTGTTTTGATTGAGGCTACTCTTTGTTGTTGTTATTCTGAATGTGCTTTTGCTCTTGAAAATCCACTGTTTATTTATATTTTTGCAATGTCTTTTTTAGTGTTTTTAAAGAAAAATTTATGAGAGAAAGAAATTATACCTTCTTGTTTCCAAGCTAATGTGTTTTTCTTTTTTTGAGACAGAGTTTTCGCTCTTGTTACCCAGGCTGGAGTGCAATGGTGCAATCTTGGCTCACCACAACCTCTGCTCCTGGGTTCAGGCAATTCTCCTGCCTCAGCCTCCAGAGCAGCTGGGATCAGAGGCACGCACCACCATGCCCAGCTAATTTTTTTGTATTTTTAGTAGAGACGGGGTTTTATCATGTTGACCAGGATGGTCTGGATCTCTTGACCTTGTGATCCACCTGCCTTGGTCTCCCAAAGTGCTGGGGTTACAGGCATGAGCCACCATGCCAGGCCTGTTTTTCTTCTTTTAATAAGTCTTAACCATGTCAGAATTTTTTGAAAACGTAAATATTAGAACCCAATATTCAATTTTTTGAATGAATGGGTAAACAGATGAGTATAAATGGATGAGTGGATCTACCAACCTCTGATTCCTTGTTAATGTCAGACAACCGGATGCTGGGATGGACTTCCAAGCCCCTCATCCAACCAGCTCCACGGCTTAAGCTTGGGCTGTTTTCCTTGAGATGAGTTTTTCTTCAAGTTTAAAGTAAAGAGGTTGTATATTCTGTTTATTTTTTCTTGCATATATAGCCTACTCAAGGAAAATAAATACACTTGAACCACTATCTTCACTGAAAATGCATTTTTTAAGGATAACTGAAGGTTACAGGCTTTTCTGAAATCAACTGGAATTTCTGATGCAGGGAATCTTTTTGGGGGGCCAGCAAGGTAAACATCTCTCTATGATCTTTGTTAAATACATATTAAATTCTCAGTGAACTGTCAACTGAGAACTATTGCTTGGAATCAAAGGCTGTGAGTCTGAAATGCAGTCCAGTGCCCTTGATTAGGCCAATAGCCTTGGCTCCCTATTCCTTGTCCGGGAAAGTGCTCACAGGGATTACTGAAAATGCAACAGCAAACCTGACATGGGTTGGAGGCTGCAGTCAAAGTGGACACGAAAATGTTCAAAGGAAAATTTACATTATGGCCAAGTAGTGAAACCTGTGCTCTGGGAAAGGCACAAAAAGAATAAATGTACTTCAAAAAACAGGCTGTTTGGGCAATGGCTTACACCTGTAATCCAAGCACTTTGGGAGGCTGAGGTGGGCAGACCACTTGAGGTCTGGAGTTCAAGACTAGCCTGGCCAACATGGGGAAACCTTATCTCTACTAAAATACAAAAATTACCCTGGCAGGGTGGTGCAGGCCTGTAGTCCCAGCTACTCAGGAGCTAAGGCGGGAAAATCCCTTTAACCTCAGAGGTGGAGTTTGCAATGAGCTGAGTCCATTTCACTGCACTCCAACCTGAGCCACAGAGCAAGGCCCTGTCTCAAAACAAAACAAAACAAACCATAAAAACAGGCTCTTTTGATTCAAACTTCTTGTCATTTAAAAATGATGTCTCCTTGACTGCATTATTAGAGAAAATAATGGCTAAAAACAAGAGCATTTAAATACTTTCAAGAGATTCTGCTTGGCCTGTTTGTCTGAAGGTTCTTAAACACTTAAGAATTAATAAATTAGTTTATTTAATAGTCCTAATGGGCTGCAATTCCAAATGACGGGTTCCATTGCCTCTCAACCAAAGTTGAATGTAGACCAAACTGTACTTTTCTCTTTAGTTGCTTCTGTAGCTAAGCAAGAGTTACAGTGAATTTGCTGTTAATACTGTAACCACCTGTGGATTCTTCTTGCCCGCTGCCAATTTATCAAGACAGTGGGATTGCAATAGAGAAAGGGTTTAGTATGTGTAGATCTGGTGAAAGATCAATCCAAGGCTTTATTATTACTCAAATTAGCCACCATGAAAATTCAGAGGGTTGGGTTTTTCAGAGATACTTTGTTGGGCAGGGAGCTAGGGAACAGACACACTGTTCAGGCCAGGGACAAAGTTGCAAGCAGTCAAATCCGTCCTCTTGTGGTGACTCAGTTTCTGGGTGGGGGCCACCAGACAGGATGAGCCACTTTACCAGTCTGGGTAGCACCAGCCGATCCACAAGAACACCTGGAACACTGATCTTAGGTTTTACAATGGGAGTGTGACCCATTCCAGCTACTGTGGAAGTGATCTTGCATCCTCTGGCTGCACGATTCCTGAACCATAATTGCTAATCTTGTGGCTAATTTGCTAGTTTTGCAAAGGTGTTCTCAATCTCATTCAAAAAGGGGGTTTGTTTTTGGAAAGAACTTTTACCATCTTTGTTTCTAAGTTAAACAATAAACTACATTCCCCCTTGTAGTTAGGTTGGCCCAGAAATGAACAAGGGCAGTTTGGAAGTTGAAGGTAAGATGGAGTTGGTTTCATCAGATCTCTTTCACCCCCATAATTTTCTCTCTGTTATACTTTTTGCAGATGAGGTTTCAAACCAGCAATATTATGAATGTTTCATTTACTGAGGACATAATATGCACCAGGTGCTATTTTCAGATCAGTGTCCACATCAACTGACTTTCCTTGTAACCTGTGAAGTGAAAACTATTATTCTGACCATGTGAAAGGTGAGAAAACCGAGGCAGAGTGATTCAGTAATTTGCCCAAAGACTCAGAGCTGAGTATGTGCCAGAACACGGACTCCAATCTAATCTACCTGATTTTGGAACCAAACCCTCAATGGACAGATTATACAATTGTGAAGTCCTTGTGGCTTTTTGCTTTATTTTCAGCCTAAAATAACTATTTTGGGTTACTTATTAATACCAATAAATTTGAAAAACTCCAAGTCATTAATCAAAAGAAATGCTGTTATCTTTGTTGGAGCAATGGCCCCGTAGTTGACATAGTATCTGTGAGTTGGGCTAGAGAGCCTTACAGTACTGGGAGTTCTGCTTTTGCTGGAGCACATGCCTGGCCAATCTAAAATCTGTCATTAACTAGGTTCTATAAAACATTTGTTAATCTTGCCAATATTGGTATTTCAGGGCTCAGTCTAGAGGATTATTTATTCAACTGTAAATTATTTATTATGGGGTCATTAACTGGTAACATTTATATATTATGCTGTTTACTTGTTTTCTCCTGAAATTAGTTATAATTGTTAGCTATCTTACAACTTTTGTTCTGAGGGACACAATTTATATTTTAAATAAATAGCTCCTTTAAGAAAATCTATGTAATCTTAGGTGGAAGGGAGAGCCTCTTAGACTGTAAACTGTCTTTGCAAGATGAATTTGTAAGCCTACCTCTGTAGAGACTTTTTTTGTGTGTGTGGTGCTCACAGGAAGGCTTTGCAGTCACCATCATATGGGGCTCAAATATGAAGAATCCTGAGCTGTGTGTGACTTTTCCCCTGGCCACATCACCTGGATTTTTCTAATTTTGGGGTCTGGCTGGGACCTGGCTCCACATTTTCTCTCTGCTCCGAGGCCCGTGTGTGCTGTGCCTCATTCCTTCCCTGGTGCTCTGAGACTCCAGCTCTCAGGACCCGTGTCTCCTTGGCTGGGTCCCTGGACCTGATTGGGCTTATGGCCTGAGATGGATCAGGTGAAGACTGTGAGGAAGGTGGAAAATCATTACACAGCCTTGCAGGACAACGTTACGTATGTCAGCTGAGGAGTGGGTATGGCCGTAGTGGGGCTGGGGCACAGACTGACACCCAGGAGGAAGGCTGGGAGTTTTAGTCCTGGATGCTGCTGCTGGGAGGACGACTGTGGGAATGCTGTGACTTCATTCAGGAAGGGAGGTTCTACTCAGCAATCTGCTGTGCTGAGGGTCAAGTACCATATTCCCTTAGATAGAGGTTGATTGCCAATTAGATACTTAACTGTGGTGGAACAAACAAACATAGTATGTCTCTTAAATATTTTACAAAATACTGTGTTTTCTGTGCTCTCCTTTCCCTACACTGGCCATTTAAAAATTGGAATGTATCTTACAATGTGGTACTTCCATTTTCCTTGTAAATTTGTGATTGAACTTACTGTCTTCTAAGCTGTGTATCTCCAAATTCTAAACCATTTGAAATCTGAGAGAAAAGGAGAAGAAACAAGGAAAAATCATACAGATGAAGATAAAAATGTCTCCACATGCTGATTGATTAGCAGTGGCACAGACGTTCTCGGCTCTCTTTTGAACAAGATGATCTTTAAATAAAAAAAGTAAACCCAGAGGGTTTCTTTTCTAAGGCTCTAATTAACAGTCCTTCCTGTCTCCTTGGGGACAGCAGAAGGGTTTAAGGAGAGACTAACTACGTTGCTTTCATAGTTTTCCCAAGTGGGAGAGGAGTGAAAGTTTTCACGTTTCTTTGGAAACTTTAAGGGATGGGAAATCATTGTCTTTTCCTAACATTGCAATTGAGGAAAATGATAGATTATGCAAACTATTGTCTGTGAAGTAGCTGAATTGGGATTTTTAATAAAAGTAAAACAGTCATGATATTGTTGTTCTAAAACATCTTCAAGTCTAAATATAGACTTTTGACCCAGTGGAGGAATCGGAGGGTTATTATCTGTAGGCTAGGGGAAAGCAAATCCTTGCTCTGAAGCATCTGAAATATCGTCTCCCTTTGCCAACCCACCTCGACAGCTAGCTAAAAGCATTTGGGCCTCCAATAATTGATATTTTCAAGGGCATTTACTTAAACCAGCTTCAAGATCACTTTGGAGATGGAATAAAACCAAGGCATATTTAGAACATATGGTATATTTAATTACTGAACATTTCTATTTAAGCTTTGTTGAAAAGTGTGTGAGGTGGTTCACAGAGATGATTGTTGAAGAGATGTGGTGTGTCCACAGAAGTCCAGTGATCAGAGGAGGGTTTCTTCTTCGCTATGTTTTAGATACAGAAATCCCCCAATGCATCTGACAAGTTGACCAATGAGTTCTTTTCCATGTTTTCATTCTAATAATTCACATCTTTCAATCAAGTACTGGTAATATAAAATTCCCAGAAAGACAGAAAGGCTGAACTCACACTAAGAGTAGAATCTTCCTCATGGATGAAAGACAGAAAGGCTGAACTCACACTTAGAGTAGAATCTACGGATGAAAGACAGAAAGGCTGAACTCACACTGACAGTAGAACTTCCTCACGGATGAAAGACAGAAAGGCTGAATTCACACTAAGAGTAGAACCTTCCTCATGGATGAAAGACAGAAAGGCTGAACTCACAGTGAGAGTAGAACCTTCCTCATGGATGAAAGACAAAGGCTGAACTCACACTAAGAGTAGAATCTACGGATGAAAGACAGAAAGGCTGAACTCACACTAAGAGTAGAATCTTCCTCACGGATGAATGACAGAAAGGCTGAACTCACACTAAGAGTAGAATCTATGGATGAAAGACAGAAAGGCTGAACTCACACTGAGAGTAGAACCTCCTCACAGATGAAAGACAGAAAGGCTGAACTCACACTAAGAGTAGAACTTCCTCACAGATGAAATGTGACGTGTATTTACTATCCTAGCTTTGTGGCTATTGTACTTAAGATTTGATATCTTAGCTCCATGGCTATTGTTCATGGCTTTATTATTTATATTCAATAATTTTTATACCCATGAGAAATATTTTTATATTAAAAGTCTTGTGATTGGATGAAGTCAGGATGACATTTTTGTTATTATGTAAGTAGGATGCTTAAAAATGATGACGTAGTTACCCCATTCCGGAAGCATCTAAACACAAAAATTAGCATCTTCTTTGAGGGACAGTGTGAGATTGAGTCATAATCTGGTCACACTACATCTGCTGTTAGAGGATTTTCTGTTTTGTTTTGTTTTACCAGATGTTATTTGCAAAAGTTCACTTTCCGTGGGCAAAAGTTATTCCGTTAAAAACGGATCACTTTCGAAGTGATGGATTAAAAGATATTCTAAAAATTAAATAACTATATTAGAAATGTAAGACATAGTACTTGTTTTCAAAAACTTATAAAGTCTTCAGCCGTCTATGTGACCTCATAAGAATACCTTCAGCTTTCTCATCTTCAGATTCCTCCAGTGAGACACTGCGAGGGTTGGACTGAATGACGGCCAAGGCTTCCGTTCTGTGATTCAGAGTTGAGAGTGATTTTGGTGCAATTTGGACAAATAATTATAAAGAACATCATGTACTTATATGCTAAGATGTGTTGCATATAAACATTCAATTTATATGTATACGAATGGTGTTGACGTAAGTTTGGAGAAGGAAGAGAAGCTGTGAAATTCTTGCTGGAACAACCGAAGTAAACTTCTGGATTGTGCATTATTAACCGAATACATTTCGTCTGTCGCTTCTCTGTTCACTTTCTCCCATGCAGACAGGCAGCGCTTCCCCACTGGACAGGCTGAGATCCAGCGTTGCAGACGGGTGGCCCCCATGGCTTCTGACCCAGGCACCTTGAAGGCGGCTCCTGTGCTTCCCCAGCTGCGCCACCTGCCTGTACGTTCCTCCCACTCGCACTTTCTGGACTGTACCCTCTATTTTTCTGCCCTATTCCTTTTCCCTACTGTTCCCTCTCTGCCTCTTGCATATCTCTACATCTATAAAAAACATTCTTGCTGCTAGGAACTTGTTTTTTCTCCTCGGGAGACCTTCATGACTGCAGTTAAAGGTGATTGTGTGTGTGTGTGTGTGTGTGTGTGTGTGTGTGTGTGTGTGTGTCAGGGTTGGAGTGCAGAATGCTTTTCTTTTCTCCTTGCTTTTCCACCTAGGGTCATAGAGAAGGGACTTCCCGCCATTACCCTTGTTCTGCAGGGAAACACTTTGAGAGGGCGTTTCTGTTGCTCTTTCTGCCATTTCTTATCCAGGGCATCAGCGACACACTGAACACATCAGTTCTTCATTTTACAAGACTGTGCTTCTCATTTCAGGACAGTTTGGTATCCCTGTCACTGTATGACACAAAACCTCTTTCAATTTTAACCTCTTCTTTCCCACGGTGGTGCCATCTGACTCTCTCGAGGATATCTGAGTCCCCTTACTTGCTCCTCCTTTCAGGAGACGGATTGGTTAATCTGGTGAGTTTGGAGAGAACCTGGCATTCCTCAGCTATGGTGCTTTAGAAATCAGGGTGAGGTGCCAAAACTGACTTTTCAGGTAGGACCTGTTTGTCCATTTTCTCTGCTGCACTGTGGTGTGTGGTGCATTTGAGACATTTCCAGGCATTACACATGCTGGGATCTGGTTCACGCAGCTGGCTGGGCAGCTCCTCTGCCTGGCTTCATGCCAATCCCATTGCTAGGCTGTGTAGGGAGAGTGGGGTCCGCCCTGCTGCACTGCAGTGTGTCAGAGAGCCTGCTGCCCCAGCGGCTGGGCGTTGGGCTTCCATGGCTGATGGACCCTGGCAGACAAACCTTGCAGTTTGTCAAAGGACCTTCCCTTTTAGTAAGGTCTCAGTGGAGAAAGTTTCAGGAATCAGCATCCTCATAACATCTAGAAACTCTTTTTAAGCACTAATCTGGTTCCTTATCTGAGGATGTTGCGAACTACTCGTGGGCTAGGATTATGTGTGACTGACTGTCTCCATCCCCTACACCCTCAGGGCACTGCTCATGGTGGGTGCTCAGTTTACTGAACTGAATGATCATAGCTTCAGCTTATTAAGCACTTACTATATGACAGGCAGTATTTTAAAGGCTCCATGTGGATTAAATCATTTAATTCTCATAAGAATCCCCTGAGGTAGTTACGGCTGTTATATCACTTTACAGATTAGAACACACGGGTCAAGGAGGTTAAGAAACTGCAGATCTCAGGGACGCCGTTTGAAAATGAACCTACGAAATGATCTCCTCCAGCCACTGACTCAATGTTTTATTTTTTGCTAAAGTACTGCTAGTCATTTTGTTATCACCAGTTTTAATTTTTGGCCTTCATGCCAGAGCCAGTCTGCCTGGTTTCAACGCTTAGCTGTGTCATTTACTGAGTGACCTTGAGAAGGTTTCCATGTGGGGTGTGTGTGTGTGTTCAGTGTGTGTGTGAACAGGTGTATATAAGGGGTCTGTGCAGTGTGTGTGTGGTGTGTACACACAGGTACGGGGTCTATGCATTGTGCGTGAACATACAGGGTTTCTGTGCCATACGGGGTTCCGTGCAGTGTGTGTACGTGTATCTGCACCTACAGGGGATCCATGCAATGTGTGTGTGTACAAAGCCGTGCAGGGGTCCGCGTCCTGCCCTAGAGAACAATGAGGTGCCCATGTGCTGTCCTTATTTTAATCAATTCCATACACTAGTCTCTTGTGAGTAATACAGTTTTAAAAAGGCTCAGCTGCTAAAATAATTGTTTAAAAACTAGACAGAACAACACAAATTGCCTGCAGTAAATGGAATTTCTTTGTTTTCCAGACTTAAGGTATGTTAGTCATTCACTCTGCTAAGTAAACCAGAGAATCACAGTTACCTCCCTAACAATTAAAATTAGGGTGGATCATTTTCTTAGGAGCTTAATAAACTATCTGCTCAATTGTCGAAAGCATAGAAATACAACACACCCATCATATAAAAAGTGTTTTCAAGTGCAGGCCGTTAAAAGGCCAGGTATTAGCAAGGAAGATGTGTTTTGTGGTGGCCACAAATCACATTTCTGCTTTATCTTCCATCCTTTAATGCTCAGACTATAAAATCCGGATGTGTCCTTGCTAGTTCCTTCAGGTTCCATAGATCAGAACTTACATTCACATATTTTTTTTTGCACCTCTGACCACTTCAAGGTTCTTCCACCTCCCGCGCTTGTCGGGCATCGCAGGGCATCTTCAGTAGAGAACCCATAACTTTTGTGTATTATATTTACTACGTCCGATTCTGTAATACGGTCAAATGTGATGTGGGAGTAATGACCGTCTTTCCAGATATTGAATTCATGGGCTCATAACAGATAAAAGTTGTCAAAACTTCAAGGACAAATAATCACACAGATGCCTTGAGAGAATCGTAAGGCAAAGTGTGGGGGGAGGGGCATTGTTTAGTAGCTGGATAGATTTAGTTTCAGAGTGGATATGATTTCAGAACAGGTTTTTTTGAGTTACGGCAACAGGCTTAGAAAGAAGATATAAAGGATAGAGAGTAAATTATTTAAAGATTAGAAACAAGAGGAAAATTTGCAAACACATTTGAATACATACTATTCTCACTACCAGCTGAATCTAAAAGTTATGTGGTGTTTGGTTAATTTATTTTAACTGCAAGTTATCCTAAAATAATTTTGACAGCTTCAGTTCACCTTTCAATCTTCAGCTCAAATCCACTTGTAATTGGGAAAACAAATTGGGCACAGATTGCTGCCTCTGCCCTAGACTTTAAATAAATGGCTTAAACAAATGCCTGACTAATTAATTAAAGAAAATTATTATTGGAAGAATAAACCCTGAGATATACTTGAAGAAGTATTTTTTTATTTCATTTGTCAATTGTTCAATAATCTCACAGCTATTTAACATGATGCCTGTATGTATCTGCTTGTATTAAGTCCCAGCAAGGTGTAACAAGCAATGCATTCACGGTTTTGGGTACTAGGGGCCATTATTTTTCCATCCCAATAGTTGATTGCTAAATAAATATACCAGAGAGCCTCAATGGGTCAGAGGTTAGGGTCAGCCCATTAAAATCAGAAGGAACAAAACAGTACTTATGAACACAGTGTTTCAATTTTCCAGAAGATCAAGTCCAAATTAAACTTTTGGTTGAAAGCAAATGGTAAACACAGGTAGACTTGATTATGATATTACTTTAAGAATTAGTCATTTCTTCCTAATAAAATTTGTCTCACATACAAGACTATGAGCTAGGTTTTACCTTTATATAACTTGTCTGGAAATTGAGTTATAACTAGACACAGACACATCATTTGCTACTTTCAAATTAGCCAATCGAATGACAGTAATTGAGCAAGAAAGGTCATCCCTATTTCTTTTTTCTTTTCTTTTCTTTTCTTTTTTTTTTTTTTTTGAGATGGAGTTTCTCTCTTGTTACCCAGGCTGGAGTGCTATGGCGCGATCTCGGCTCACCACAACCTCTGCCTCCTGGGTTCAGGCAATTCTCCTGCCTCAGCCTCCTGAGTAGCTGGGATTACAGGCACGTGCCACCATGCCCAGCTAATTTTTTGTCTCTTTAGTAGAGACGAGGTTTCACCATGTTGACCAGGATGGTCTCGATCTCTTGACCTCATGATCCACCTGCCTCGGCCTCCCAAAGTGCTGGGATTACAGGAGTGAGCCACCGTGCCCGGCCAGGTCATCCCTATTTCTATCTCACCTTGTGTTGCAATAACTTCCCAGCCATCTATTCTTTGGAATATTTAGGCAGAGGAAATGAAGAACCCTGAGATTTACATAAAAACCTTAATATCCATCCAGAGCTCACCAAAAAGCCTTCAGGGCACATCAGACAGGCCTCAGGTACCCTGGGTCAAAAACAGACCAGAAACACCCCAGAGGGAAAAGCTCCAGCTCATACAGCTCCCATAAAGGATCCTTGGGTAGTTTCTTCAAGAGGGAATTCTTAGCCCTCATGAGCAAATTAGCAGAGTCACACTGTTAATGAAAATTTAACTATTTTCCTAGTCCTCAATGAAAGCTAAACCAATTTAGAGAACATCACAAACACTCCTAAAATAACAAAACATGATGAAGGACGAAGTAAAGGGTTCCTGGGTTTCCCAGGGGCCATGCAGCCCGGAAAAAAGCACAGACAACCGAAACTTCTCTCCCAGAGCAAGTTCTTGCTCATTATCTTACGTTTTACGGTCAGCAGTTCCGACTGGCGGTCGACAGACACCACTTATGTGTAACCTTCTGGCTGCATCGGCTGAGGCAGAGTTGCCTGAGAGATTTCTGACTTGGTTATGCTTTGAATCCACACCTGCCAATGTTGGAATGCCAGGAGGGAGTGCAGCTGTGAGCAGGACCAGCTTCGCGGGTGCATCCAGCAGACTCTGAAGCCGTGTTTTTTATGACAAGGCCTGGGTTTAATTTTCCGAGTTTGACAATATCTGACTGTCTCTGGCAGAGCAATCTGTCCATTTGACACATTTGGTCTCAGCAGAATATGAAGAGCAGGTAACAGAACAAGGGAATGGACAGTTTGAGCATGTTCAGCAAGAAGAGATCTTACATTAAAACGGGCAGCATTCTGGGGAAAGGATTTGCTTTCGATGCTTGGCCAGAGAACCTGGTGCTCAAGGTGAATTCTCAGTTCCCACTGATTCATGTGTTGGTGGATAGAAGGATCGATGGAGCATACAGGATCAGGGTTCTTCAGAAACATTGTGACAAAATCCTGAAAGTTCTCTGTTAATAGTCATTCACAGTGTCATTAATCATTTCTTCTCTCTGCAAATCTGAGAAGTCAAACATCCCCAAGAAAGTGCATTGCCAGTTTTTGCTGAAGGATCATGCCTTGTGAATTTAGTTTATAGACTGTTTCACCAGAAAGCATAAAGTATGTACAGGAAGTTCACCAGCCAGTGGAGGAAGCCCGGCCCTGCAGCTTCCTGTTTGTGTTTAAATCCCTCCCTGGTTATGCCACAAGGCACAGCTATGAACAAAGATGTTGCAGAAAAAATACTTTATTCTTCATCTGTCCTTCGTAACCAACAATTTGCAAATGACACATCAGTTGGAGAGCTCAGAGCCCACCCACAGGTACGGGCAAATTAAAAACTGTCTTCAGAGGAAAAATGAAAGTACAGCCAAGCCTAAGAGTCATCACAGGGACTAAAAGCGGAAGTGGCCCTGGGGGTCATCTCTGCATTCAGAAGATAAACTGGAGGCCCAGTCAAACAAATAAACAGTGGATGTGGTCTTGTCCCAACCCAGCACTCTTAGAAAGAGTCACAGTCATGGTGGGGCCGTAGGGACTAGTTGAGGTAGAACTGCTGTCAGAGGCAGCCTCTTTTAACCTGTGCCGGATACTGTTTCATGTGCAAACTTGATAAGCTAATGTGTGTCTGCTCATATTAAAAACTATTTCTGCTGGGCGCGGCGGCTCACGCCTGTAATCCCAGCACTTCGGGAGGCCGAGGCAGGTGGATCACGAGGTCAAGAGATCAAGACAATCCTGGTCAACATGGTGAAACCCCGTCTCTACTAAAAATACAAAAATTAGCTGGGCATGGTGGTGCGTGCCTGTAATCCCAGCTACTCAGGAAGCTGAGGCAAAAGAATTGCCTGAACCCAGGAGGCGGAGGTTTCGGTGAGCCGAGATCGCGCCATTGCACTCCAGCCTGGGTAACAAGAGCAAAACTCCGTCTCAAAAAAAAAAAAAAAAAAAAACTAAACCAAAAAAAACCTATTTCTTATGTTGATTACCTAGGAACTTCTTTCAGGATGGCATCAATCATGTGTTTCCTTAAAAAAAAAAAGCTGTCTCACATTTTTGGATTCTGTGCAAATGATAGTATGGGAGACTCCAGATATTCTGAGATCAATCAGCTAAACCAATCTGAGAAACCTACTTCAGGATACAACAGGTGTTGCCTTCCATTGTTATTACTTTTTTTCACTACAAAACTAAAAATCTATCTCTTTAATAGTCTGCTTTGAAACTTGGCAAAGGAATGTGGGGCGCACAGGTCTGCTCTGTGATTCTTCAGTTCTCTTTTGGTTACATAGAATATTTCAGTCTTTTCTCATCTTCCCACAAGTGCTCCTCACAGCCCCTGAATGTGACTCAGTCATCTTCCCACCAAGGGATCTCGCAGCTCAAGTGGTCTGGACGCTGAGGCCGGTCCCCCAGGCTCGGCCAGGCACACACCTCAGGGGGCACTTGGGCAAAGGAAGGGAGGCAGTGGAGGCAGTGACAGGGAGAAGTGATGGCTCCTCTTGTGAGCTGGAGACACTTGGTTTTCCTGGGGGCTCCCACAGAGGTTTAAGCAGCAGATCTTTGAGACCCAATCAAAACTGACTTCCCTGTGCTCCCGGAGATTCTGCAAGCTCTCCAGTGCCCTGTAATAAAGCAGTTTCATCTTGAATTAGTCAGCTTAGGCTGTTACAAGAAAGTACTACGGACTGTGTGGCTAAGTAATAAAAACCCATTTTCTCACAGCTCTGGGGGCTCTAGGTCCTGGACTGAGGTCTGGTAGAAGACTGGCCTCTGGCTGGTAGACTAGTTTCTGGTAAAGACTCTCTTCCTGTCTTGCAAGTATCTCCTCACTGTGTCCTCACATGGGGAAAGAGAGTGAGCTCTCTGCTTCCCTTTCTGTAAAGACACCAATTTTACCAACTCAGTGACCCGTCCTTGTAACCTCACCAAGCCTTAGTCACTTCCATAAAGGCCCTATCTCGGTATATAGCAACAGTGAGGGTGAGGGCTTCAACAAAGGAATTTTGAGAGAAATGATTCAGTCCACAGAAGCTGAAATCCAACACAGTGGACCCTATATATGGCAATGAAGAACCCTGACCAACATACACAGGTACCATTTCTGTGTTTTACAATTTGAACTTATTTAGAGGAGCTGGGTGCTCCCACACAATATTCTGTGCCCTAATTTGATTTTTATTATATTTTATCAATGTGAATTCTACTAACTTTTTCTCAGCAGTAAGAGACGAAATAAAACAAGAGTTGAAGATTTCTATTTAATTAACATATAATTTAAAATTTTTACAAAATTTATTGAGACACGATTTACATGTAATAAAAATAATGCACTGATTTTAAGCACAGAATATAATAAATTTGACCAGTGTATTTACCCACATGTGATGAACACACACCGTATACACACAGGACAATGTAACACCCACGTAACCACCATCACATTTTAGATATGAGAATATTTTCCTCATTCCGAAACATCCTTTTTTGTCCCTTCCAAATGACCTTTCCAACCACTCATCCCACACAAACCCTGATCTAATTTCTATCGCCACAAATCACTTTCATCTGCTCTAGAGCTTCCTACAAATAAAATCACATCGTGTATATCGTTTTAGTCTGGATTATTTCACTTAAATATTTTTGAAGATGGACATGCATTCTGTTTTGTTTTTGAGACACGTTTCCCATATGCCACCATTTCCTTTCCATTGATGGATATTTGAGTTGTTTCCAGTTTGGGGCTATTGTAAATAAAGCTGCCATGAACATTCAGGTACAAGTCACTTTTATAGACATAAGCTTTTATTTCTTAGTAATAAAGTTGGGCCTAATTTTATAAGAACATGTTAAATATTTTCAAAATAGTTGTATTACTTTATACTCCCATAAATAGTATGTGAGAGGTCCAGTTGCTCCATATTTTCACTGGAGTTTGCTACTATCAGTAGTTTATCAGCCATGCTAGTGGGTGTATGTAACACTTGTAACTGTGTTTTCAATTTTGCACTTTTGACCATTAAAGATGTTTATGACCTCAGGCTCCATTTCTTATGTTTCCTATAGCTTCATGGATAAACTAAAATTTGTAACTTTTTTTACTTTTAATTTTTCCCATTATTCTGGCTTTACCATATTTTAAAAGATAGTCATAGTTTTCCTTCATACGTATTCTTGGTAATATGCAGGTTTTGCATTTCTTATTCATATCGTTTCAAATTTGAGTTCCTTAGAAAGATCCTTCTTATTATTTTTAAAGTAACTTTGTATTTTCTTCCTTGTAGAAAAAATTACAGTAAGACCCAGAATTCTCTTTGAAATACTCTCCTTGCCTTGTAGAGTCATTGTAGACGTTTCCTCTGAATTATTTTTTGAAAATTTTCTTATAAGTTTATAAACTTAAGGCATAAATTAGACAATAAGTAATTATAATTTTATATTAATTTAATCACTCATTTATTAATTCGGTGAAAATTGTTATCATTGCTGCTATAAAAAAGGATGAATTCGTGTCCTTTGCAGAGACATGGATGAAGCTGGAAACCATCATCCTCAGCAAACTGACACAAGAACAGAAAACCAAACATCACATTTTCTCACTCATAAGTGGGTGCTGAACAATGAGAACACAGGGACACAGGGAGGGGAACATCACACACTAAGGCCTGTTGGAAGTGGAGGGGATAGGGGAGGAAGAGCAGCAGGTAGGGGGATTGGGGAGGGCTAACATTAGGAGAAATACCTAATGTTGATGAGGGGGATGGGTGCAGCAAACCACCGTGGCACATGCATACCTATGCAACAAACCCGCACGTTCTGCACGTGTACCCGAGAACTTAAAGTGTAATAAAAAATTGTTATGCATTAACTCTGTGCCAGGCATTATTCCTGGCAAAGGTGACAGAGTGGTGACCAAAGAAGACACATCATATAGTATTGGAGGAAGATTCTAGATGTTCTCTGACCAACTCAATAGTTCCTATTAGTTTTTTATCATAATTTAATTAAGTACTGTTTTGTTGTTTAAATATATGTATCAAGCACTTTTCCATATTCAAGGCTCTGTGGGGAAGCAAAATGAATGAATAAATGCAAGAAGGTCCTAGTTTTTATGAGAAATAGTTCTCTGTGTAATAAAACACACGTGCCAGGAACATCTTTGGTACTGCAGATACCATTGCCAGGAAAACAAGGCGTGATCCCAGTCTTTTTCTAGAGGTTGGAAGGAGAAGCATACACCGTTCAGATAACCAGGTAGACCTGGGGTGGGACTCTGCTGTCAGAATGTGTAACAGGAGTCCTGATATGGCAGGTGGGGTTTAGGGAAGGTGCTGAGGAGAAGAAACATCTGAGCCAGCTCCTGTAAGAAGGAGTTAATGGAACAAGAAGGGAGAGGATATTCCTCACTCAGAGGAGGCAGAGCGTGTTGGAGGAGGTGGAACGACCAGTGTGTTTGGAGTAGACATCCAGGCACACACGTGGCGTTCACTGTGGTCTTCAGTGCACTGCAGTCTAGCTTCAGCCTCCAATTCTCCACTGAGACCACCTGCCGAGGTCAAGCATGACCTTCTGGCTGTGCAACTCGGTGAATGGGTGCTTCTCATTCTTCAGGCTACTGGGACTCCTTCCACGGCTTACCACTCTGTCCATTACAAATGCTACCTTGATTTTAGAACGCCACAACAGGTTATCTTTCCACTTCCTGCACGACTCCTTCTCAATCTCTTGCTCTTCTGCATCGCATACAAGTGTGTCTGGAGTTTGGCTGCGGTCAGTCTGTTCAGTGCTCTGCCTGTCCCCATTCAGTCATGCATGACGTCATCTCATTTGATGTCACTCCACCAGGAAAGTGCTCGACTCTGCTTCAGCAACGACCGCAGCTGAAATGGACCTCCAGGATTTCAGAAGCAACCGCATGTCCAAGCTTCAGTTAGATACATTTTCTTTCCTATTTCATATTTGTGACCTAGGTAGACCTTGCTAATGAAAGCTTTATCTCTGTTTACTTATAATGTAACCAGACACCGTGCTAAATGCTGCTATGAAACAAGACACAGAAGGTTTCTGTTGTAATTGTCCTTGAGGATTCCACTCATTGGCAAGTCTTTCCAGGAAACGTTACCTGAAGGTTTGAAGGTTGAAACCTCACCAGGTAACCTGATGATGAGGCCTCAGTGCCACGTGGTTTTCTCCTGTGTAGTTTACACCATATTACATGCGTCCGTTTGTTTGATTATGTTCGTTTCCAAATTGTGATAACCTCCTTTATAAACCACGATGCTTAGCCCAGTATCTGACACGGAGCGGGAAGACAGTGGACACACACACACACACACACACACACACACACACACAGTTTATCCTCATTCTGCACTATTCTACATTTGCAAATTTGCCTACTCACTAGAGTTTGTTTATGATGTCCAGATAAACAGCGGTGGTGCTGGCACAGTCACCCCTGTGAAAAGGCAGGTGCAGAATATGAAAGATTTGCCACCCAGCCTGCATGTTCCCAGCTGGGGAAGAAGAAGGGGCGGCACTGCCTTCCTGTGCCGGCCCTCACACTGCACATGAATGTCCTTTCTGCAGTCTTCGGAGTGCCGTGCTTTTGCATTTTTGTGCTTTTTGCATTTTTGTACTCTGTTGTTTGAGGTGGCCCCTAAGTATCGCGTGGAAGTGCTGTCTGGTGCGGCCGAAGCAGGAAGGCTGTGATGTGCCTCATGGAGAAACTAGATGTGATAGATGAGCTTCATTCAGGCATGAATGCTGTTGGCCATGAGCTCCAAGTTAATGAATCACAACATGTATTAAAAAAGGTGACTTTAAACAGAGACACACAAAACAAGATTATGTATTGATAAATTGACAAAAATGTGACCGGGATGGGACTGGGCAAAAATACATTGTGGCCAAAGGCTTGCAGGGATTTAACCCTGTATTTTCCATAGGAACGTGGTTCAATATTCACAAATTCAGTGTTAGCAGCAACTTCAGAGAAGGAACCTGCAGCCAATAATGAAAATTGTCTGTGTGTGTGTGTGCGTGTGTGTATTATATACCTATATAATGTAAAGACAATAAATAACATACAATGATTGTGCAGAAGAGGGAAAGAATCAATATCTGAGTGAAAACATCAGAATATGTCTCATAGAGAAGTTGCTATCCATGATAATCTTTGAATTAAGTATAGAATTTCAAAAGGTATAGCGGAAGCTGAGAAGTCCCTAACAGAAAGTGAGGAAACAAATCATGAATTTGGGAACGTTCAGGGATATATACATAGCCGAGCTCAAGTATAAAGCACAGAAAGAGGTAAGTTCCCTACTCTGACATTGCACAGGAGGGAAAACGTATGTGGTTTATTTAACGGTCACTGTTAATTCAGTGGTCTGTCTTGGGTTTAAAATGGCATCTGATATTATTTTCTAATATTCAGTTATACATATGTTAAGATATTTTTAAAAAGCAAAATTTACAATACCCTAAAGCAAATGTGACGATCACCACTACCAGAATTTGTTAGAAATCGCCAGCATGTACAAAGCCAGCAGAACTTATTGTTTCCTGAAAACAAGAGCTGCTGATTTGGGCTCAGAAACACAAGGACTTTACCTAGAACGTCTGGCAGTGACCGCTTTGCGTGTGTCCACCTGCAGCACAGCCTTCTTCCTTCCTCTTCCAGACACATTAATGCAGTGCAGTCTTCAGAAACATTGTGGGTAAAGAAAAGCTTTGGGAATGATGCTATCACCCTATCTCCTGGGCTGTGTGTGTTCTGCCTTAGACACTGGGAATTGGTGTGGAGGCCAAGCACACAAACGGCTGGACTGTTGTAACTCAGGTGTGGCTGACTGAGCGGGAAGCAGGGGCAGCTGGAATCCCGAAAGGGTAGACTCCCGTGGAAAGAACAGCAGGAGGGAGGAGCTGTGCACTTTGCTGAAGGCTGTACCTAATCCGAGGGGAACACACAGGAAATCAGCTCGGGGAATAAGGGTGCAGCCTCAGTCTTTTCTCTCCATTTGTGTGCCTGTTCCTTGGTGACTCCAATCAAAAGCCAGAAGGCAAGAGAGCATTTCAATTTAGTCTCTATTGATCAGTCTTCTGAGGAATGGAGGAGGGTGGAGAATGGATCTGGAATTGCTAAAGCAGGGAAAATACACACACATGCACACATGCACACACATATACACACACCTGTACACACGTGTGTGCACACACATGCACACACGCACACACACACGCATACATTCTGTCTCTCACAAGAATGATAGATACATAGATAAATACGAAGATAGATACATACATACATAGATACATAGATAGATACATAGATACGTCAATAGATAGATACATAGATAGATACATAGATAAATAGATAGAGTTAAATACATAGTAGAGGTGATATCTATGCCCTCAAGTTTCCTAAAATGTGTAGAATATTGTAATACAGTATGAAGTATAATGCAATTTGATGTGTAATATGCCAGTAGTCCAGTTTCCTACTCACTGAAATTAGTTATTAGGATTGATTAATTAATCTAATTCCTTTTAGATTTAAGAGAATGGTCAAATATCTGTCTTCAATCATCTCAGGCTAGAGCTGCCTGAAGCTAGAACACTGGCTCTGTCTGCCTTTTGTCCTGAGCAAGAGCGTGATACCTTTCCAGAGTGAGATTAACAAGTAAAAATGTTCCGATGCCAAGTTTACAGACTTTCTGTTATCATCTCCCTCTGACATATAAAGAGCTTGGAAGCAAACATTTTGTTCTTACAAGAAATAAAACTGAACAAAGTATTAATCAGGTGCTTTTCTTAGGTTCCTCGAAGATCTGAGGTCACAGGGCTGACTCTGGTGCCCAAAGCTGAAGCTGAATGCAGAGCGTCATAATCAAGATCGGTCTCCCTAGAGCGGGAGCAGCCGGAGACGTAAACCTGCATGAACATGTAAGTGGTGATTTTGATGAATTGCTGGAGGCTGAACGCAGATGATTTGAGAGCGAGAAATTTCTGGAGACCCTGGTGTTAGGGCTCCCCGTTCGCTGCCCCAGCCAGGTTGGAACTTGGAATGCCGCAGCAGTCTCACAGTGGAAAGCTGAGGGACCCCCTGGTGCTATGGCACGATGAAGGGAAAGGGAATCTTTATAAACTGTTCCCAAGGCCTTCTCTGTAACAAAAGCCTGCTCTCCGGGACAAAAAGACTGCCAGGGCCCGGTTCCTCCTGGGGCGAGAGTGTATCCACGATGCCAGCCACCTCTTGCCTTCCTGTATCACCATTGAGGGAGGAAAGAAAAACTAAGAATCACTCATAAAGGTCACAGGCCTGGGGCAAGGTGGCACTAAAACATTCGTGCTTACACAGGAGGCTGTAGTGTGCCTCTCTCCCCAGCTTTCTACTGCAACGCCAAGAGCTCCGGTAACGGCTCATTCTAGGCGAAGGAGCTGAAAGACAGACTTTCTGTTACAGAAACGCAAAACAACCAGAGACAAAAACGAGGCCACCGGAGGTGTTTGTCACCTCTGGCACCCATAGCTACAGCAGGCACTAAGCAGAGTCCAAGGCCTGCCAAACTGACATGAACCCTCACACTAAAGACCAGCTTACCTAAGGTCCTATTGTGTGTGTGTGTGTGTGTACTTACCTGTAATGTATGTGTTGGTGTTTGTACACTTACATAGTTGTATACCCATTGATGTACAGCTATATGTCTGTATATAGCTCTATTCTTATTATCTATGTATTTCTCTATCTACCTATTTACTGGATTTCAACAAATATTATAGATCATGCCAATAAAAATTACAGATGGAAGATACAAAGCAAGCATTAGAAACAGCATCACAGGACCAATTTTAGAATTAGCAGACAGGAAGTGTAAAGCAACTGTGATTCATATCTTAAGAAATCTAATAAAAAATTGAATAACATGCCAAAACAGATACGTTAGCTGAGTGACGGAGACTTTAAAAATCAGAAGAAAATCTTAGAAATCAAAACCACAGTAACAGAAATTAAGAATGCCTTGGTGATCTCCACAGTAGACTGAAATAGCTGTGGAAAAAATTAATGAGCTTGAAGACATATCAATAGGAAGATTCCAAATTGAAATGCAAATAGAAAACAAGTGAGGAAAAAAAAAAACCCAGAACATCCAACAACTGGGAGACAATTGCAAAAGACATAACATAAATTTAACTTGATTACCAAAAGGACAAAGAATCTCGAGAGAATAGAGCAGAAGAAATATTTGAAGTAATGATGGCAGAGCACTTTCCAAAATGTACAGAAGACGTGAAACCACATATCAGGTAGCTAAGGGAGCACCAGGAAGATAAACGCTGGAAAAACGAAGCTCTACATCCAGTGTTATCATATTTAAACAGGAGAATACCAATTTCAAAAAGAAATCTGAAAAGAGTGTGGCAGAGGCCATTTTATCTATAGAAAGGCAAGGATAAGAATAATAGATGACATCTCATCAGAAATCATGCGAGCAAGAGGAGTCTGGAGGGGAGAGGAGAACGAAGAAAAAACAGCAAATGAACATTCTGTGATGAGAGAAATGATTCAGAACTTCATGTGACTCTTGGGATATAAATCCCAGGGCGTGTTCATTTCCAGTGTTCCGCAGCTGCAGGTAGGTGGGTCACACACAGACAAGATTCCATCTGCCCTGTGCAGCTTTCTTGAGCTTTGAGGGACGAGCTCATGATGAACCCCAGGTTTCTGTTGTCTGATAATTCTCCATCCTGACTTGTTGCCCATGAGTGTCTCACTGGACTGAGACAAACTGCTGACCAGTGCACAGTGAACCTGCTGCACAAATTCACAGCACATGTGCAATAGTGTATTGCTGTTGAGATAGACTATTTAAAACTGTTTGTTACATACTTTCAAGAAGTCACTAAAATTTGTTTTAAAAATATAATATGGTCAAAGAGCAGATAAAATAGAATCATATAAATAATTTAAACAAGAGAAGAAAGAAAAAGAGGGGAAATGAAAAGAAAGGAAAAAATGAAGAAGCAGTTTCAAACATGCTAAGTATTAATCCAATTTTATCAAGAATCTGATTAAACGTGAATGATCTAAATACAGTGATTAAAAGACAGGATACCAGAGTGAATACAAAACAAGACCGACTCTATGTCCTCTGCTGGAACTCCACTTTCATATAAAGTCCCGGGGAGGTGGGAAAGAGCAGGAGGCAGAAGCGTCTACCGTTCTAACCCTTATCCCATGTCGGTGGCAGAAGTGAAAGAAGTCAAGTCCATTTATATGCCATTGCACTTACAATCTGAAAACCTGAACAAAATTGAGCATTCGCCAAGTCTGATGCTGAAAATAAACACAATAATGGCCACCTTTAGCATCAATTAACAGCTTGGGGAATGTAATTTCTTAAGTGCGTTTAAAAACCAAACATTAAATACATTAGATTAATTCTTCAGAGAGTTACTCACAATTTATATTTGATGATGTTTTAGATCATATTTGTCTCAAAAGAATAAAAGGAGACTGGTGAGATAAGCAGAGAAAAAAATCTTCAGTAAGTTGGCTGCTTAATTTTCTCCTTCGTTTGCTTTTAATAAGGTAGCTGCAGAACCTAGAGGCGCTACCCTTTAAAACTAATGACTTCATTTGGGTTTCAAAGGTAAAGTCGTTCTGTATCATAAGTAGTCACGAAGACATTCATTCTGATTCTCAGAAGTGTAGCTGGTGAAGACTCTAGCGGCGGACACAACGTTCATTCCGACAACACTCCTCAGCTTATTATTTCAGGGTTCCGCCCACAGACTGCTTTTCTCCTTGTCTTGTCAAAATGTAATGTTGAAAATCTGAAGGGTTGCTAAATGCTTTTGTGAAAATAACAACGCAAAATACAGTTTTTTTTTAAATTTTTTTATGCTGAAAGACGAAAGAGCACATCATGTCATTTCTCTTCATTTATATTTTACAGTGCACATCCTGCTGAAACATCTCATTGAAATAACTCCTGGCTTGAGACTAAGTAACCCACATATTTTCCACCTTCACTTTAATATGCACATAATTTCTTTGAAATTGCATTTCAAGGATGTAGAATAGTTGTTGCTAGACTAAATTTTGGAAAGCTGCCTCATTAATCAGGCTGTAAACATGACAGGTCATATACATTCAGTTTGAGTTTTCACACAGATTGACTATCAATAGCTTTTTTTTTTTTCTAATTGGGACTAAACTCATTATGTTTTATAAAAACATTAAAGAATGTTTTAGACTACCCATGTTGATTTTCTGCACATAGATTGTCAATACGAAGGGATTTAGAAATTATTCCTGCATCCTCCTGAATTTATGTTCTCTGTAATTAAAAAACTGCAATTACTGTGCCAGGAAATTTCATCTTTCTTGTTTCAGGCTTCCTCATCCATAGAGTGAAAACATACTGAAAATACTTTCCTTGCCCATATAGTAGGATTATTTCCTGCTGTAATAAGCATGTGCGTCTGTGTGTGTGTGTGTGTGTGTGTGTGTGTGTGTGTGTGTGTTGATAATAGTAAAATTTCGTATATTACAGACCTTTTCCTTATTGCTATATAATACCTTAATGCTGATTTGTTTTTGTGTGCTGATGACCGGAAGTATTAGGAAGACACGGACTTCCTCCTGAGAAGTCCAACCACAGTCAAGGAAATTTCTCTTAGCTTCTCTCTTTTGGAGAAAATATAGACAAATACACAAGTTGGAAGTTGAAATCCCAAGTAGTGCTGACTATTCCCAATGTGTACTAGCAGCTTCCACGGGCAGTTTTGTTCCAGTTCATTTCTGGGGCAAGTAACCCACATCTACACTGTAAATTTTTTGTGTGTTTCAAGAGCCGAAATTGTTATATGAAAACAGCATATTATTCAATTGGTGATTTTATGAGAGCATTGTCTGCACATTTACAATGGCTGACAGAGGTTAAATGTAGGTGAATAGGGAGCTCTGTGTCGACAGCCAGGCTGAGGCTTGTACTAACAGGGAATTGATCATCTCAGCTGAGTCTGTGCTAGAGCTAAAGGCTGTTAACTCTGTTATTAGAATTCAGAGTTACTGCCCTGCCTTCTGCCCAAGGCATAGACATTTTAGTTGTAGGAGAAGCAGTTATGGCCCTCACATAACTCCTCAACCTGGCTGTTTGCTTAATCATTACTTTGTGAAACTGTGCCACCCTTTTTACTTACAAAGTCACAGAAAATACTAGTAAGTGCTATTCCTCGTTTCAGACAAGCAAAATCAAGGAGATGAGCAGTTAACGTTTCATTTGGCTTTACAAAATCAGCCTGGGCCATCTTATAGAATTGGGAAGTTAAAAAGTGCACAAAGAAACCCCGCAAAGCACGGGAGTGTGACACATGGAGACAGAGGCCAACCTGAAGGGCTCCCCATTAAACGCTGAAGTAATTTGAGCAATAAAATTAATGACAGAGTATTGGGATATAACGGAAAGTATAGAATAAATAGACACAAGTCCATGTTGATATAAGTGTTAAAAGATTAAAAAATAAATGGGGAAGAAGTTACTTTTATTAACAGAAAAATTTCAAATTATTTGTGTAGATGTGGGGAGGGGGAACCCTGCAAGAGCCAAGGCAAAGGTCTGAAGCCTCAGCATGTTCTCATAAAAACATAGAAACAGTGCCGGGCGCGGTGGCTCACGCCTGTAATCCCAGCACTTTGGGAGGCCGAGGTGGGTGGATCACGTGGTCAAAAGATTGAGACCATCCTGGTCAACATGGTGAAACCCCGTCTCTACTAAAAATACCAAAAATCAGCTGGGCACGGTGGCGCGTGCCTGTAATCCCAGCTACTCAGGAGGCTGAGGCAGGAGAATTGCCTGAACCCAGGAGGCAGAGGTTGTGGTGAGCCGAGATCGCGCCATTGCACTCCAGCCTGGGTAACAAGAGCGAAACTCCGTCTCAAAAAAAAGACATCGAAACAAATTAGAGATATAGCTACATAGTTATTCCTATATATAATCATAAAATAATCACATGGCTATTCATATGCAATCATAAATACAAACATTTATAATCATATGACCTTTAATAAGTCTCAGGTCAAGAAGTATGGAACTGAAGTGGCATTGGGAAAGAAGGGACCCTGAGACAAGCTGCTCTAAGCTCTCTGTGACGCCAGCATAAGCACTGCTGGAGAACGCCTCAGCCGTGGGACAGTGTCAGCACCGTGGAAGAACCCGCCGTTTAGCCAGCTAGGGAAGGAGATGTCCAAGATGGCCGAGACGTCTCCTACCCTGGGGGAGTTAGGAGAACACTCTGCCTCTCCAAGCTCTTGTGGAAGGCCTGGCGGCTGTCAGGGAGGCCCACAGACATCTGGGGACTTAACTGTGTCTGCGTGAGGCTGTCACGCTCCGTGGCTACTTTCAAGTTCTGCTTCTGCACCTGGTTCCTCTTCTCATTAGAAGATAAGAATTAGTAATAGAAACATAAATCTTAGTGACCTTGCTATTTCTTGACAAGTATGAAAGAAGTGCTGATGCCTTAGGTTTTTTCCTTGTCTCGACTTCCTCAAAGTCTTGAGCCCCCTGTCTCCAAGACACACGATTTAGCTGACCCTGTCACTGACCACCATTACCTCATCCTACCTGTCCTTACACCTGCTTTGTACTCAGTAAAAGTCAGAGCGTCCAGGCACTCGGGGCCACTGCTGGTCTCTGCGATTTGGTAGCAGTGCACCCTTGGGCCCAAACTCTCTTTTCTCTGTCTCTGTGTCTTGTTTCTTTTATTTCCACAGTTTCTCGTGTCCACACCAGCAGGGAGGGACTCACTGGACCCTGTAGGGCTGGACACTATATGCAGATAATTTACTCTACAGAAGTTGGAGCTTAACCCTCCTCCTCAATCATACACTGAACTTAGTGACATTTTCCGTACAACAAAGCAGAGAAAGAAAAAGCAAAATAGTAGAGTTAGAGAAGAAAAGCTTGGCAAAAGTGCATTAAACAAGTGATGAAGGTGGACATCCTCAGTGGCGTCATGTGAATATCATGTGCCCCTAATTTGATGTGGTAAGAAAAGCACTTTATCTCTGTGAAATTCCTTCCCCAAATCCCGTGAGAAAGACATCAAACAAACCCAGATGGGGGTCTTCCCGTGAGAGAACTCACCCGTACACCTCAAACCCTCAAGTCATCAAAAACAGGTAAAGTGTGGGGGAACCATCGCAGACAAGAGGTGCCCTGATGAGAGGCTGAAACAGAAAGGAGATTCGTGGAAAAACTGTCTGAAGTTTAGTCAATAGTAATGTCGGGGTGTGGACTGAATGGCGGCTTCCCAAAAGAGGAAATGAGGAGGCAACGTGATCGTGAAGGCAGAGACTGGAGATTGCAGCCACGAACCAGGAACCTCCAGCAGCCACCAGAAGCCGGAAGAGACAAGGAACAAAACGTCCCCTAAGCCCCCATAGGGAGGGAGGGCAGCTGCCAGGCCTGGACTCCAGAACTGTGAGCGAATACATTTCTGTCATTGGAAACTCTCGAGTTTATGGCAACTTGTTATAGCAGCCTAGGAAAGTAAAGAGACACCAGTATTAATTTCCTGTCTGCATCAAGACCAATGTGCCATAGTGATATGAAACGTTAGTAATAAGGGAAACTAGGTAAGGGCTGTTAAAAGATAAAATTTACACTGGGTGCGGTGGCTCAGGCCTGTAATCCCAGCACTTTGGGAGGCTGAGGCGGGTGGATCGCGAGGTCAAGAGATTGAGACCATCCTGGTCAACATGGTGAAACCCCGTCTCTACTAAAAATACAAAAAATCAGCTGGGCATGGTGGCACGTGCCTGTAATCCCAGCTACTCGGGAGACTGAGGCAGGAGAATTGCCTGAACCCAGGAGGCAGAGGTTGTGGTGAGCCGAGATCGCGCCATTGCACTCCAGCCTGGGTAACAAGAGCGAAACTCCATCTCAAAAAAAAAAAAAAAAAAAAAAGATAGCATTTACTTGAACAAACAGGGATTCATTAGCCAGGCAGCACCAAACTCCAAGCTCTGATGGGTTTCAACAAAGGGGCGGTGGGGATTTATAGGGTGAAAGTGGAACAGAGCAGAGGAACCGCTTACTGGTTACGTTTGAAAATGTGCAGGTGGTGGCCTATGATTGCTCAAGTTCCACTTTGCTTGTGTGGGAACACAAGGCACTAGAGCCACTCCAACCTAATGCCTTCCGTTTAAATATTTTAACAGGGGTCGACAGGGATTCTCTGTTCTATCTTCACAACTTTTCTGTAAATGTAAAACTATTTCAAAATAATAAAATTTTTAAAGAACACAATTTAGTTCAGAGAAATGTACATATTTTACCACCAGTTTGTTATGAGTGAAACAATATTTCTTCAGATAAGTTGATTACTATTTCATTAAATATTTCACAAATGAGAAGTTTTTCTAGGAAAAAAAGGCGATATCAGTCTACTGTCTCACTGTTATAAACGTACTACCTGAGCCTGGGTAATTTATGAACAAAGAAGGTTTAAATAACTCATAGATCCTTACACTCATGGAAGGAGAAGCAAGCCTTCTTCACAAGCTGATAAAGAGAGAGTGTGTGTGAGGGAGGAATGGCCACATACTTATAAAACCATCAGATCTCATGAGAACTCACTCAGTGTCATGAGAACAGCATGCGGAAACCGCCCTCATGATCCAGTCCCTTCCCACCAGGTCTATCCAGCAACTTGTAGGGTTTCTGGGGATTACAATCTGAGATGAGATCTGAGTGGGGACACAGAGCCAAACGATACAGTTCCACCCCTGGCTCTTTCCAAATCTCATGTCCATCTCTCTTTTCGAAACCAATCATAACTTCCCAAGAGTCCCTCAAAGTCCTAACTTATTCTAGCATTAACCCTGAGATCCAAGTTGAAAGTCTTATCTGAGACAAGTCACATCTCTTCTGCTTGAGAGCCTGCAAAATCAAAATCAGGTTAGTTACTTCAAAGATACAATGTGGGTACAGGCATTGGATAAATGCTCCCATTCCAAATAAAGAAATTGGCCAAAACAAAGGGGTTATAGGCCTCATGAAAGTCCAAAATCCAGCAGGGAAGTCAGTAAATCTTAAATCTCCAAAATAATGCATTTTGACTCTATATCTTACATCCAGGGCATGCTGATCCAACAGGTAGAGACCCACAGCCTTGGGCAGCTCCTTCATGGGCTGGCTTTGAAAGGCTGCAGTTGTTCCAGGTGCATGGTGCAAGCTGTAGTAGATCTACCATTTGGGGGTCTGGAGGATGGCAGCCCTTTTCTCACAGCTCCCTTATGCAGTGCCCCAGTGGGAACTCTGCATAGGGGCTCTAACCCCACATTTCTCTTCTGCAATGCCCTAGCAGTGGTTCTCCATGAGGACTTCACTCTGCAGCTGACTGCTGCCTGGCATCCAGGCATTTCCATATGTCCTCTGAAATCTAGTCAGAGATTCCCAAATCTTGATTCTTATCTTCTGTGCATCCACTGAACATCTCATGGAAGCCGTCAAGGATTGGTGTTTGCACCCTCTGAAGCAACGACCTGAACTACACCTTAGCCCCTTTCAGCCACAGCTGGAGCTGGAGAGGCTGAGACACAGGGCACCAAGTCCTGAGGCTGCACCCAGCAGCAGAGCCCTGGGCCTGGCCCACGAAACCATTTTTTCCTCCTAGTCTTCCAGGCCTGTAATGGGAGGGGCTGCCACCAGGATCTCTGACATGCCCTGGAGGCATTTTCCCTATTGCTTTGGCAATTAACACTGGGCTCCTTGTTGCTTATGCAAATTTCTCCCCAGAAAATGGTTGTTTTTTTTTTTTTTTAAATTTTTCTACTGAATCATCAGGCTGCAAATTTCCCAAATTTTGTTGCTCTGCTTCTCTTTTAAACACAAGTTCCAATTTCAGATTATCTCTCTTAGTTCAAAGTTCCACAGAACACTCACAGGGGCAAAATGCCACCAGTGTCTTTGCTAAAGCACAGCAAGAGTGACCTTTTCTCCAGTTTCCAAGAAGTTCCTCATCTCCATCTGAGACCACTTCAGCCTGGACTTCATTGTCCACATCAATATTAGCATTTTGGTCAAAACCATTCAACAAGTCTCTAGGAAGTTCCAGACTTTTCCACATCTCCATGTTTTCTTCTGAGCCCTCTGAACTATTCCAACCTCTGCATGTTATCCAGTTCCAAAGTTGCATCAACATTTTCAAGTATCTTTAGAGCAGTGCCCCACTACCTTGGTACCAATTTATTGTATTAGTTCATTTTCACACTGCTATGCAGATACTACCGGAGACTGGGTAATTTACAAGCAAAGGAGGTTTAATTGACTCACACTTCCACATGGTTTGGAGACCTCAGGAAACATATTATGACAGAAGGGGAAGCAGGCACCTTCATCACAAGGCAACAGGAGACAAAAAGCAAGACAGCACTTGTGAAGGAGAAACTGTCAAACACTTATAAAAGCAGCAAATCTTATGAGTACTCACTCACTACCATGAGAACAGTATGGGGGAAGCCACCCTCATGATCTAACCACCTCCCACCCGGCCCACCCCTCAACATGTGGGTATTACAGGGACTACAACTTGAGATGAGATTTGGGTGGGGACACATAGCCAAACCGTCTCAGAAAACATTCTAACAGGAAACATCTGCATGGCAAATCCAAGTTTGAAACAATTAATCTATACATTTGATTACATTATATTTCATAGCTAAGGTATGCTTTCTCTGATTTATAGGTGATTGAGGTGAGTGGTCTTAACCAGTTCTATCAGTCACATTTATATAACATATCACTTGGCCTTCAGTCAAATATAGGTTTACACTATCTTGCTTTCCTAATTCTAAGTTTGCCTCAATTCTAACCTTACTTAATTACAAGTTCATCTGAGGGTTTAATCACTGATGTTGATCAGTTAGCTTTTCTATGTCTTCTTTATTTGAACTAAAATTATTTGGCTCAAAGTTTGCAAAGAAAGCAAAACACCTAACATATGTTTATTTGTATTTGTATTTTAATTACTGCAACAAAAGAGTAGAAATGGTAATCATGAACATCTAACACTGCTCATCCTAAAGGAGGACCCCTTGGGCATTACCAACCAGCTTGAGGAATGTCCTAAAAAATTGAGATTTGTCCTTAAGCATATGCATCTGAGGATTGTTACAGTATTTAGCAAGTAAGTGATTAGTAAGGAGGTAATATGTAAGAAGGTATAGCCAGCAGTCAGTCCCCAATCAGTGGTGCAATTCCTCCATGAGTGAATTTATAGAATGCCAGAACTAAAGGAGTTGGTTAAATGCCTAGAAACACAAGTGCTTACTAAACTCAGGAAAAGGAAAGAAAATCTAATTTTGACAGCATGTTTGTAACTATAAAGCACTACAGATAACCTTGCAGGCTTTTTTTGAGATATCGTTGGTACTTCATTGATTAAATTGTGAAACCTCTGTGAGCTCTTCATGGTCTCAGTTCAGCTCACTCCTTTGATCAGGATGAATTATGAAAGGCTGCATAGAAAATATAACATGCCACTGCTTTCGTAGTGGAAGCACATTAGTTACACAATCAGTTTGAACCTAATAATAATGGCCAGAAATAGCTACTGCAAATTTTCTAGAAAAAAATTAAGATGTTCAGAACTTTAAGCTTGCAGAATAACAGACACACTTTTAAAATTTTTATGTAATGATAAAGCAATGCTATTATGAAAGACAGAAAACAAATAACACCAAGACTTACACTTGTACTAATTTTAAAAATGTTTTCTTAGTAGAGGAAATGCTAATCATATCATATTGATTTGTTATCTGTAATGGTTCTTAAATCTGTAGAACACCTGCTTTTTGTATAGGTATATTTGTGCAGTACCTTTATGATCAAATTAAAAGCTCCTAATTCATCTTTAAAGCAGAAATAGACTCTCAGGTTGATAAATTAAAAAAATAGATGACTATAAAGGGTCTTTGGGCTAACAAGGAAAAAATAAGCCATGTCTGTCATTTTAACAGACAGCTTTGAAATGTATATGCTAACTAAACCCATGGCCAGGAGGGGAAGGTTCTCTCACAGACTGTTATAAAAGCAGATAAAAGTTGTACTGGTGACGTTTCTCCTCTCACTCCTTCACCCCTCGAGTTCATTATTGTCAATCAGCAACCCTCTGTTTTATGAGCATTTCTGGTGAGATTTATGTGCAAGTGACCTGGAAAATAAGTATGCCAATAATTTTGCCTTCGCAAAGTCTAGACTATTTTTTCCCACTTTAGGCTCCCTTGTTTATATAACGCCCATTCTGATACCCTCTCTCTCCTTCTAGACTAGGCTTTTTCAACCTTAGCAGTATTGACTTTTGATCCAGGTAATTCTTTATTTTGGGGGACTGTCTTGACAGTATAGGATGAGTCAGCGTAATGGCTAATTTTATACGTCAACCTGGGTGAGCCACAGTGCCAAACTGTTTTGTCAAGCATTATTTTGAACATTTCTTTCAGTGTGTGTGTGTGTGTGTGTGTGTGTTGATGAGATTGTCATCTAAATCAGTGGACGCTGACTCAACTGGGCACCCTTGATAATGTGGTGAATATCATCCAATCAGTTGAAGATCTTCATAAAACAAAGACTGGCCTTTCCCAAGCGGGATACATTTCCCAGCCTACTTCCTTGGGACTTGGATGGCAACTCTTCCCTGAGTTCCCAGCCCACCTGCCCACCCCGTCAGACTTTGGACTTGCCGAGAGTCATGGTCCACTCTGTGTTGCTATAACAGAGCATCTAGGACTGGGTAATTTAAACAGGAAAGAGGTTCATTTATCTCAGGGTTCTGCAGGCTGGGAAGTTCAGTATTTGGCAGGTGCATGTGGTGGCCTCTTCTGCATTAACTCATGACAGAGGGGAAGAGGAAGATGCAAAAGGCAGACAGCAGAGGTGACCTCACTTCACAGCAACCTGCTGTCATTCTTCACAAAACACAGTGATATGATTTGTCCCCATCAAAATTCACATTGAGGCTTGGTCCCCAGGGTGACACTTTTGAGACATAATGTCTTTAGGGGGCTGATTAGGTCATTAAGATGGATTAATTTCTTTTCACTGGATAACCCTGAAAAATACAGGGTTTGGAACTGAGATATGGGTGCCAAGACAAGACCGTCTCAGTTTTGGATTTAGCAGAGCAGCTGCTTAGGGCTTCAGGGGACAAGGTTCTGCCCACGTCTGTGGGAGTCATGCTGCCCTCAGGGTCCTGGGATGAGTCTTCTGCCCTCATGGGCGTGGAGAACAGATCATCAAGCCAAAGGGGATAATTCTTAGGCTTTCAATCCAATGGATGTTGCCCCCTAGCTTTTGAACTTTATAGGGATCCTGACCTCTTGTTCTGACTTCTCCTTTTTGGAGTGAGAATGCCTACCTTACTTATGCCTGTCTCACAATAGGAGCATGAAACTAACTTGTCTGGTTTCACAGGTTCACAGCTAGACTGAAATTTTTCCCCTAGGATTGATCATCCCTCCAGTCTCATCCACATTGGATTTAGAGAAGATTTATATGAGATTCAGGACTTAGAATTGAGGCTGGAATGAGTTCAGATTTTGACGCTGTTGAGATGGGGCACTGAATGTATTTTCCTGTGAGAGGGGCGTGGATTGATTTTGGAGTCTGAGAGGGGCGTGGATTGATTTTGGAGTCCAGAGGGTAAAGCCTGAGCTGTTTCCCTTCACATTCGTATTTTTTTTTTTAATTTTTATTGCATTATAGGTTTTGGGGTACATGTGCAGAACGTGTTTTAAAACCTAATCCCCATATAGAGCTTTTGCAGACAAAGCCTTTTAGGAGGGAGCCTCTAAAGAGGTAATTAAGATAAAATGAGGCCATCAGGGTGGGCCCTAATACATTCTAGGTGCTGTCCAGGTAAAAAGAGGAGAATGGGATATACAGAAAGTCACCGAGGCACCATGCACAGAGAAAAGGCCACATGAGGACACACAGAGAAGGCAGCCTCTGTAAGCCACCAAGAGAGGCCTCAGGAGAAACCACAGCCCATCTTCCTGTGGCTCTTGGACTCCCCGCCTCCAGAACTGTGAGAAGATAAATTTCTGTTGCATAAGCCCCCTGCTGTGGTGTGACGGGGGCCCACAGGACAGTACAGGCAGTGGCCCTGGGTTCCCTCATTCAATCCCATGACAGTGGCCCACAGGACAGGACAGGCAGTGTCCCTGGCCTCCTCCCATTCTATCCCATGACGACGGCCCACAGGACAGGACAGGCAGTGTCCCTGGCCTCCTCCCATTCAATCCCATGATGATGGCCCACAGGACAGTACAGGCAGTGTCCCTGGTCTCCTCCCATTCTATCCCATGACGACGGCCCACAGGACAGGACAGGCAGTGTCCCTGGCCTCCTCCCATTCAATCCCATGACGATGGCCCACAGGACAACATGGGCAGTGTCCCTGGTCTCCTCCCATTCAATCCCATGACGACGGCCCACAGGACAGGACAGGCAGTGTCCCTGGTGTCCTCCCATTCAATCCCATGACGATGGCCCACAGGACAACATGGGCAGTGTCCCTGGCTTCCCCCGTTTGATCCCAGTGGCATTTTCTTCCAACCACCACCCTCACTCCCCAAATCATGACAAACGAAAAACATCTTCAGACATTGCCGAATGTTTATTGGGATGACGCTATTTTAGGTTGGGAACAGGTGCTTGGACGGAGAAAACAGCTATGAAAGCTGTGACGTGCGTCGCTTCTCTTTGAAAAGTCCTGTAGTTTGGTATTTATTACTGGCATTGTCCTCTCTGTGTCTGAAGCTTCTTTATTCTGCCTTCTTCTTCCGTTTTCTGTATTCTTTTCTTTGATATTCTAATTCAGATGTTGTTGTCCTGGCCTCTCTTGCAATCTCGATGTGTGAATTTCCCCTTGCCAGTTTTCCAAACAATTCTTTCAGAAGACGTTTTCTGGATATTCCACCACCACAAACTCAGTTGCCTCCGCCACACGGTCTCTTCCGTAAACCCTGTTCAGATAAACAGTTCGGCTCCATTAAAACAACTTTTGAGTGCGTTGGAACCTTGCGGTTAGCTGGTTTGATACAGAAGAGTCACCCAAACAGATTTAATCCAGTGTGACGAGCTCGATTGAGGAGGGAGACCCAGGCATTTGGGATTCCCTCCCCCTCTGTCACCCACTGTGCACCTCAATAAAAAAGAGAGCAGGCCAGAGCTGGCATCTCCTGAATCTCCTTCCTGAAAACAACAGGCTAGGCCTTGGGGAAACTCTCCAGAAGGCACTATTTTTACTTAAAACAAGATCAAACCAGAAACCTTTTCACATGTGAGTCCTAAAACTGTAAACCGGAACCCTTTCATATGTGATTCCTGAAACTGTAAACTAAAACCTTTTCATATGTGAGTCCTAAAACCATGAACCTAAGATTCGTCCACCTGTCAAGTATAAGCCAATATAAAGGCTGAACCTCCCTTTGTTAGACGAGCTTGGCTGTTAGGCAGCTGTGCCACCTGCTCCCAGCTAAAATAAATTCCTTCCTCCTGTATTCACTGTCCAAGAGATCCTTTCCCGTGGCCGCTCCTACTACACAATGACAAAAATAAAAAATGTGGGGAATACAGAGGAGGAGCATTTTATGCAGCCTGGGGTGTCAGGAGGCTTCCAAGGAGAGGTGAGTCGTGAGCTGGTAGGTTAGGTTTCCTAAAGGTAACTTACCTTCAAGTCACTTAAAGTTTGAAAAGTAAATTTTAAAATGCATGCAGATATTGAGACCTCCATAGCACTGTCCTGCTAACTACTGCTCTGTTGCACCACATGTTCATACAAAACAAGAGACATGAATTTGTTTGGGCATCTCAGCACATGAGGGCAATGTCTCACATTCACTGGAATTTCTACTTCAGAAACACCTCAGAACTTACGTGCCAGAAAATGTAACCGACACAGGAAGGAGAGTCTGAAAGAGAAGCCAGTTACCACAGCTAGAGAGTGACTCCGACTGTAGATTTCTTTGTCCCCAAGGGCCACGACAGGGACACACAGCCAGTGGCACGACGCTCACACAGAAGGGGCTTGCAGGCCGCAGAGACCTCTGCGCTTGTTCTGGGTGTGCCCCGATGGTGACAGGCCTCACATCATCGGCTCAGAACAATTTCCACTCGCAATACTGGCACTAAGGAAATTTTTGTAAGCCTTGAGCTCTGCCAGTTACCTCGAACAAACTCACTCCCAAGGGCAGCACCAGAAATTCAGAAGGTCTGTTTCCCTGCAACCTCTGTGGAAGGTTTGATTCTCTCTCTTTTAAAACTTGGGCATCACTTTAGAAACTTAGAGGCAGAGATCTCTTTATTTTTATTTCATCTTTCTACATAAATGCCATCTTCAACAGTTTTTTATTAATGTTCCATTTCAGTTGTTTGTGAAAGTAGAAGTTGGCTCGTGAGGGAAGGTGCAGACAGGAGAGGGTCAATTCTCAAGTCATGAATAGTGACAAGTGAAATTTTATGGAGAAAGGAAATCAATCCCTCCAAATGAAAAAGGGCGAAGGCAGAGTTGAGGCAAACAAATCGTTACCCACAACAATGCAACTGCTTCACATCTGTGAGCCAGAATCTGAAAAAGTCCTCGGTGCAGCATTGGTGATGAAATATTATCGATAGATTTCTAACCAGCCTCAGAGACGATGATCTGTTCTTTTCAGGGTATAAGCTTTGATTTGCTGGAAGAAAGAATTCGAGAGTTTCCAAGAACAAAATCTCTGGGCGTAATTTTACTTTCTTTTTCCATCAGTAACAGGTAGATCTGAGGCTGGGAGAGTTCTGATTCCCGGGCAGGGGTTGTACATTTTATTTGGATGTGTCAAGTACCAAACTGTGGAAAAAGGTAGCACAACTCTGGTTTGAATGAAAGACTGTGTTTGTGATATTGCTGGCCTAGAGTTAGAACCTGTACAATGTCATTTTATAAAGAACAAAACTGTTTCCATTCTCCTCACAGTGATTGCTAACTTTGGTTTCTGTAAACTGCTAGATTATTTGCAGGATGCAAATTGAGGTAAAGCTGCATACCTTCTCTTATCTGTGAAGGCCAGAGTCGCTGGCCTTTGTTTACCAGAGTAAGCACCCCCAGACAGTTCCATCCTGGCGCCAAGCAACTGAAAAATCTGTGGACCCCACACCTGTCCAAATAATATATAAGCTAATGCTTATCTTAACCTCTGTAAACCACTTAAGTGGCAATCGGAATGGCAAAAGTCCCCTGGCCCAGAGCCCCCCTCAACCTCGTCTCAGCCTAGGAAATGATTGACAGCTTTCATTCCCATCTCCAATGTTCACCCCCACTCCCAAGGTGGTTTTACGGGTATAAAAGTCTTGTCACCCTTCTTTCGGGGCCACGGGTTGGAGAGACGTGAGTCCTCCGTGGTCGCCGGCAATAAACCCTGCAATTTGGCATACTTTTGTCTTGGTGTTGATTTTCTGTGCTCGGTTCGATACAACATGTTTGAGTCTGAGCATGGCCTCTGACGAGCTGTGTCACCTGGTGCATACCCATCTTCTGCGTTTCCTCTCCCAGATGCTGAGCCGAGACCAGCTTCTTCCCCAAGCCCTTTCCAGCTAAAATTCGATGAAGCAGTAAATGATACTTTTATTTCTTCTGTTGATTATTTGCTTTAAAACCTGGTATCTCAAGTTTAGACTGTTACCTGTTGAAAATTGGAGGGGAAATTAAATAAAGATGAGAATCAAGAAGCTTCATCAAAGCTGACTCCTAGAGTGAAATTTACCCCAGCTTTTGAAAATCTAAACAGAATTCAAAGATTCGTGTTATGCAGTATACCTATGTTATCTATCTAAAAGGTCACCGTTGCTGTGTACTCAATGTATTGTGTGTTGTATGTGGTTTGAATTTGACAAGGAGCCTGATATATTGTTTCACAGATTCTTCTGGAATTCAGGGTTTGCATTTTGCCACCTGAAAGGGCCATTTCAGGTCTCAGTATGTTAGGTTAGCTAATGAGTCCCCGTTTGCTTGGGAAGATCTATGCTCCTTGCGGGCATGAAGTGTGCTCTCTGAGAAGTTATTTGCTGACCTTGGAATTGTACCCGTTATTGTAATCACAATTTTCCAGGGACCCGTAGAACCTAGTGGTAGGGTCCCATGTAAACGATAGCACAGTTCAGCCCGAGCTGTGTGGCACACAGCCCAGCAAGGGGTGATCCTCACTGCAGGGCTAAATGGAAGGAGAGACAGGCACACTACCCAGGGAAGGATGTGGGAATGAGGGCAAAGGAGACTGAGATCATCTTTTAACAAGAGGGAGAAACTGAAAAGTTAAACGTCGCTTGTCTGTGTAAAACGTTTGTGACATTTCCCTTCAGAGAGAGGTTTTATTGCTCTGAGCTTGTGCTCTGGTCAACTGAAGCCAGACGCCTAAGGGTTAAAGGTGATTTATCTGATTGATCTTTTCTCCTCTTTCTCCTGCCCCCAGCCAGCCTTGCACATTCCATTCAAATGCATATCCCACTCAAAGATTAGGGGCTTTTAAAAACCAGATTACAAAGTTAAGACGAGTGGAGAAAGGCTGTTTCTACACTAAAAAAATGGAATGTTCCCTGTCGCAAATTTACTTCCCAAAGATATAGGATTACATTTTCCCTCAATTCCACAAATTTGTGTTTGAAAAGATCCTAAAGTGATACCTTTTAAACCTAATGCTCTTTTTATCAGAGAATTTAGGGAACCACTCAATAAATTTCACAAGCTGCATTGGGATTCTGGAACGCCCTGGTTAACAGCTATCCCTCATTTATACAGGAAAACACACTTTATCCTAAAGGGATATAATGTACAAGGAAACAACATTTACTTATGCATATGTTGTATCGGACCGAGCACAGAAAGTCAACACCAAGACAAAAGTATGCCAAATTGCAGGGTTTATTGCCGGCGACCACGGAGGACTCACGTCTCTCCAACCCGTGGCCCCGTAAAAGAGGGTGACAAGACCTTTTATACCCGTAAAAATCACCTTGGGGGTGAGGGGAGAGGATGGGGTGAGGAGCTTCAGACATTCCGAGGGCCAGTGGATTCAAATCACCTTGTGGGCGGAGATAAGGGTGAGGGGATTCCGGACATTTCGAGGGCCAGGGGACTATTTGACATTCTGATTGTCATTTAAGGGGTTCACAGATGCTAAGATTAGCATTCGTTTACACATCGTCTGGGTAGGGGTGGGATCCATAGATTTTTATTTACTTGGCGCCAGGATGGAATTATCTGGGGGTGCTTACTCTGGTAAACAAAGGCCAGCAATTCTGGCAGTTACAGATAAGAGAAGGCATGCAGCTTTACCTCTCTGCATTCTGCAAAGTAAATTAGCAGTTTACAGAAGCCAAGGTTAGCAGTCATTGTGAGGAGAATGGAAACAGTTTTGTCTCTTTATAAAATGGCAGTGTGCAGGTTCTAACTGTAGGCCAGCTATATCACACATGAATTTGTTCTTTCTCATTTATTCAAGAGTCAAATGTTAATATATTTTTTCTTTTGCTTCCACTTCTCTTGGGTCTGACACAAGACCTGGATGTGCTGTCATCACAGCTGGGAAACCCTAGGAAGGGAGAGGGAAATGACAGATTTCGTGGTTATCTGTTGTCAGCCTCTGCCGGTGACGACAGTCCTGCCCGGCTGTCCTGGCTGGCCCTACCTGAGCTGTGGGCTGCATTGCCAATCAGAGGTAACTTCCTAAAATCCTAATGCACCTCACAGTAATACTGGTTACCTCTTAGTGAGGATTCTAATGATCCCCAGCAAGGGCTAAACGATGTCAAGGAAGGTTGGATGAGCATCAGAAAAATTTCCACTGACTTGACTTTGTAAGTAATTAACAAATATTCATTGATTGTCCCCTGTGTTTTTTCCGGCACATTTCAAGCTGATGAACAAGACAGATTAGACCCTCTGCTTTCATAGACCTAATGTTTGTTCTTGGTAGAAGTGGGGAAAGAGTGAAGGTAAAATAGAGAAGCAGAGACTATCAAGTGGTGATTCAAACAGCGTGGAAGTAAATTGGTGGCTGGGGTGGTCAGAGCAACTTCCTGAGGGCACTTGGGACTGTTGGTTGAATGACTGACTGCAAAGTGCAGGCTGAGCTCAGAGACAGGAGTCTTGCCTCACGTCATCCAGGCTGCTTCTATCTGCCTTCCCACCGTGGAGCAAACTCTTCGGAACTGCCAGATTAGATGATATTGAGAGTCCCAAGGCTTGTAAAACCCCAACATGCAGGCAGCCTTAGCGTTCTTGGGTGGTAGGGTAAAAGTGCTAAAAACATGTTTATGTCTTTGGTGACGATAATTGTAATTTTACTGAACACTCACTACATCCCAGCTAGTACCTACTACTTCATCCGATTCTCACGACAAGCCGGTAGGTTACTGCCCATCGGTTGATGACCCATCCCCCGTTATTCTGTCTACTGATTTTTGGAACATAGCATTTCTACAGCTGAAATGCATTTAAGTGGCCTCTACATTTGTGGCTGCATCTATCTATGTATCGAACCATCCATCCATCCATCTATTCTCCCACCCATCCATCCATCCATCCACCCACCCACCCATCTGTCTATTTATATCTATCTTCAGAAATAAAAGTTTAATAAAATGGCATTTTCTTTTTTGTAATGTATTTCAATCGGATCTTCCTCGATGTCCTTTTTCTAAAAACACTGGTAATTAGTAACTAAATTTATTTTACAACTTATTTTTGTAAATCAGTGGCATAAATAATAACAGCTATGGGTCTGCATTTTGCTTCAGACTGATCAAGGTTTGAATTGTGGCTCAGCTATTTACTAGCTATTTAAATTAGGAAATGCTAATTTACCTTTTATTATAATCTGAATGTGTCCCCTAAAATTCATGTGGGTATTGTTGGGCTGTGTCCCCCCCACCAAATCTCTTTTTAAAAATTGTACACCATATATATGGTGTGTGTATTTTTGTATACATATACACACCATCTATTTGTGTATGTTATATACACTATATGTTTGTATATACTGTATAACATTTTATTCTAGCTTTCCCAAAATACATATACAGTGTGAACATGTGTCTCTTATTCTCTTTTATCTTTTTGAGACAGAGTCTCACTCTGTCGGCAAGGCTGGGTTGCAATGGCGTGATTTCAGCTCACTGCAGCCTTCACCTCCCAGGCTCAAGCAATTCTCCTGCCTCAGCCTCCCAAGTACTGGGATTACAGGCATGTACCACCATGCTTGGCTAATTTTTTGTGTTTTTACTAGAGACAGGGTTACACCATGTTGGACAGTCTAGTCTTGAACTTCTGACCACAGGTAATCCACCCACCTTGGCCTCCCAAAGTGCCAAGACTACAGGCGTAATCTTAGCACCTGGCCTCTTACTCTTTAAAGTCAAGGAATTGCTAAGATTAGCAATGAATAAGAGGATATCTAGATTTTAGTGAATTTACTATTTATTGCTATTATTTTGTGTTGCTCTTTGAGCTTCACTATTCAGTAAATAAAATCATCTCAAACATCAATGAAAATACCAGTTTAATGTTTTCTCAGTCCTGGTACCATCTCTCTCCCGGACATTTTTCAGGATGTAAATATCACAGAAAATGATGATATGAAAGTAGATTAATAAAGTAAGTCATGCTTTATACTTTGAAGATATCACTGAGACTTTCATTAATATGTTTCTTACTCCCTAATCTAAGAATTTAAATATTAATGAAAAATACCTGGTAAATGCCACCTTCAACAGCCTTGTCTGAAAATGGTAATCAGTCTGACGCTCCTCACAGTGGAACTTTAAAATGCCTTTAGAAGTTCTCTTCCTGGTAGTACCTACCATTGGCAGAGGAGGGGAGACCTATGTGTTCTCATGCATTTAAATATTTAGTTGTCTATTTTTTTTTTAGCACTGTGAACTTTGCTTGTAAATTACACAATTTTGTGATACTCTTCCAAACTATCAGAGTTGAGAAGTCACAGCATCAATTCCAGATTAGCAGGCTCTCAGTTTTAGGTCATGAGATTTTTTAGAGCAGAAATACTAAATCTAAATACTAAATACTAATCTAATTAATCTTCTCATCCTCCATGGCTGGTACAGTCTGTGTTATACAGATGACACTTCTTCATTCAGGAAATAGTGAATGCCCTCTTTGTCTCAGGAATCATCCCAGGAACTGGTGAGAGAACAGTGAACAGACAGACAAGGAGGAAACACACATTCTTCTAGCAGGAGGAAAAAAGAAAAAGAAAATGAACAAATAAATATACACAATGCATAACTGCAATAAGAAAAATTAGGGTAAGCAGATAAAAGGTGTTTGGGGTACAGGACAAGGGTGGCCATAACTGGCCTCTTTGAAGAGGTCACATTTGAACCTTTAAAAAAAGCCAGAGTAGAGCCTATAGTGGATTGAAGAGGGCTGCAAATTGTTTCCTAAGCCTCCCCTTGAAAGATGTTTTCAGAATCCTCCCTGAACCTTGCTGTGATGCATAGTCTATGGAAGAAATAATGCTCTGTAAGCTCCAAGGTAGGAACTTAGGAGATCTGTAGCTTCCACTTTTATGCTCCTGAAACATTCCCTCTTGCAATGCAGCCACCATGTTATAAGAAGCTCAAGCCACATGAACAGGCTACGTGGAGAAGGACCTATGTCCAGCTGAGCATCCAGATCCCAGCTGGTACCATCTGCCTGCAGGTGAATGAGCCATTTTGTTGTGTTTCTGCTCAGTTGAACCTGTAAGTGACTGCATCCCTAACTGACACCACATGTGAAAGAAGAACCATCCAGCTGAGCCCAGTCCATCCAGAGGATAGTGAGAGATAATACTTGTCTTTACTGTTTTAAGCTACCAAGTTTCAGTCTAATTGATTACACAGCCACATGTATCTAAATCACTCATTTTATGACAACATATAGCAATTGCAGAGGAATCAAGGTGAGATTGTATTGGGCATCCTTCCAGAACAGCAAGGAGAGCATTATGATTAAAGCAAAGTTCCTAAGTGGGAGAACTTTGGCACAGGGAGCCAGAAGCAAGATCATGTATGATATTCTATTCTAGGAGTCACCAAACAATTTGACCCCCAAGCAGCCTGCACTGGGTCTGTAAATAAAGATTTTATTAGCACAAAGCCACATCCATTTACATACGCATTGTCTGTGGCTGCTTCCATGCTCCAGTGGCAAATCTGTGTAGTTACAACAGAAATCCCATGGCCCGTATGGCCGACGTGATTTATTACAATGGCCACATTCAGAAAAAGTTTTTGCCAGACCTTGTTACGGCTGTTGGGACCCCTTGTAGTGCCCGGGTGGAGGAGTGGCCTGACACGGCTTACGTTTCACAGAGAGCTTCCTGGCTGCTGTGTAGAGAGTGAACTGACATGGAAAAGACAGAAACAGGGAGAGTATTGAAAAGGCTGGAGTCATGAGATGAGTAAGTACGAGTGATAGAGGTTAACAAACATACACATGTACCCCTTGACCTAACGTTAAAAAATAATTAAAAATTGAAAAACAGATCATCACGTTTGTACGTAAATTGACTACTGTATTCAGAGGGGTTCAGTAGAGGGAGATCCTCTCAAAACACCTGCACCTGGAGTCTCAACAAAGGGAGGTGCTCCGTGGGAAACACGAGATGACCTGTATTAGATTCACGGAAGAACAGACCGCGGGGGGCTGTGTGTGCCTCTCCACCACCCACACAGTCCAGGTGTGAGTAAATCGAATGTGGAAAAAGACAACTCGCTTAACGAGCGACCTCTCACTACCGAGAAACAGCTTTCAGAGGAATACATGCTGATAGCTGTCACTTCCAAATCCCGTAACTTTTAGTTCCAGCACCAAAATGTGTGACCTGGCACCTCTCAGGAAATGGGAACCTTCTGAGGACCTTGATCAGAAGCAACATTGTCCTTCACTGTTCACAGTGAACCCACCTAAGAACCCTGCAGGCAGCTCCCTGGTCCTCCTTTGAAGAATCTGGTCATACATTTGCTCCGGCTGAATCCCACGAAAGTTACAGGAAATTGTTGAAAAGTGTTCACTCAGCACAGTGCTCCTCAGCAGCGTTCTCGGTTCTCTCATCAGGGTTTGTGTGATGATTTTTCCCCAAGGGCAGAGAAGGCAAACAGCAACCAGATAGACAGAAACAAGGTTTTCGGGGGCGGGAGGGGGGGACGTGGCAAATGAGAACTGCTTCCGGAGGAGGAGTGCAGGACTCTGGGCAGATCCCAAGACCTATGGCTGTCACTAAATGTGTTTCTCTTACCTTTGAAATTGTATCACCAAAAATGCAGAATCGGCACAATTCAGCATAGTTTTTTGAACTAAATGCAAAGATGAACTTATTAGTGTGTAACTGTAGCACAGTTTGGAAAATTAAAAAGAACTCAAAGGACTGTTACCTCCCTCTGATGGCAGCACCTCCACCCTAAACTCGAAGACCGCCCAGTGAAACAGGAGGCTCCTGCCTCTGGAGTGCTGAAGATGAGTTGCCCCAAATCACAGCCCAAAATGAAAATGGGTATCAGATGCAATGATTGAGCACTGACAATTTTTCAAGCTTAGGAGTGGCCTTTCTTTGCAGCTGCAAGGCTGACTTTTGTATTTATGAGCTCTTGGTGAGTACTACGACAGGTTTATTATTTGTTGGCTTTTTCCAGCATTGCACAGGAAAAATTGTTTTCAAAGAGTATTCAAAAGCGAAGCTGGCTGTCACTGCAGCAAACCAAACGCATCCACGGATATATTTCACCTTCTTGATTGATAACTGGCTCCACGGTCTGACATTTCAGGAAAACACTAGAAAGAGAACAAGCCTCTGAGGTCATTAATCCTTGCTCCCCTCAGGCTCCCTTGGGCAGCTGCTTGTGCCATTATCCACAGTTCTTACTGCTGATCTCACACGTCCCTGCTGGCCCCAAACCCCGATTGTCACCAGCTACCCTTGGGCTCCGCGGTGCTGTTATCCTGCTCGCTGCCTCCACACAGGCACTGAGGGGGCTGCCTCCTGGGGAGTCCTCAAAGCCCCAGGTTTGGTAGGACACTCAGATCACAGCTTTTCAAAGGCAGCCTTCCTGGCAGCTTCCCACACTCAAATGAGGAGCAGAAAGTTGTGAGAACCCCTTTGCTGCTGGAAGTGGCACAAGACACAAGAGCGTGTCAGGCTTGAAACGGGCATTCACCTGTGCATGTGTCTCCACGGCCATCTGATGTGATCATTCTTGGTGCTCCACCTATTGTGCCGTGAATTAGCACAGAGGAGGGCCATGACCGTTCCTCTACTTGACAGCATCGGATAAACCTGCTTTGGTGTCGGGGAGAGAGGCTGTCATTTTTTATTGCTGTAAAAAAGCTCAGTGTGCTGGATGAAAAGTCAGGAATCGTTAAACCAAATCAGCCCCCAAAGAAAGAGCAGTCAGTGGTTGTACAAACCCGGGATCGCTAATTAATCGGAACGCGAAACTTGGGAATTATGGCTGCATGTGTGACTGGGGGAGTCCGTGGAAGTCTCAGAGCCTTCCCTGGTTTGCCTCATTTCAAAGAGATTCCTCGAGCTCCAGATGGATTCAAAATCCCTGCATCTCAGCTCCTGCTGAGGATTCAGATAAAGTGTTCTTGTCACTTGCCGGAAACCTGGGGGGTATTGCCATAGTGCTGGAAGTGTGAACGTTTGCAGAACATTTAAATTAAACACAAAGATCCTTTCCATCTGTTCTCTATGGAATAAGCCCTTATAGGCAAAATTTCCCCCCCAAAAAACTTCTTGCTTTTCCAATTGGAGAGTAAGAGATCTAAGCCATTCAAATTTCTTTTCTTTCTATTGAGTGCTATTATACTTTGTCTATAGCAGTTAAGGATTTATTTTTTATTGCTTGGGGAAACCGTTCAATATGACATTATTAAGTGGTATGGAGTGGAAGTGAATATACATTTTTAAATGTGCTTCGGTCAATGGAGGTAAATAATGATGGCTTGCGGGATCCTTCGAGCATCCTCTCTGACGGCTCAGGGAGGCTTTGGGGTCTGGGGAGTCGAATGAGGAAACATGTGAGGCACATCTCAGCAGCTGTGGGGAGAGCTGAGGTTCGGCCTGCATGGCTCTGCACTACCCTAGCATTCTCAAGAGCTTTGCAAACAAACCTACATTTCTATTTGCTTTCTTTTACCTATAAATGTGTGTGTGTGTGTGTGTGCGTGCGTGCACGCATGCATTTTTCTTCAAATTATGTGACAAATATATTTGCAAAAATTCTATGGTAGGCTATCATATGAAAACATGGATTCTAAGGAATCTTTGATACGCTCTGATTTTTGTGAAATCAATTTTATTGAGTTAGATTTATCTATAATTTACCCATTTTAAATGTGCCGCTGATGGGTTTTGACAAATATATACAGTCCAGTAACCACAAGCACAACGAAGTCATGGCAGTTTCCACCCCCATCGAACCCTCTAGTGCTCCTCTGAAGTCAACCCCTTCTCTGGCCTCAGCCCCTGGCCACCACCGATCTAGTTTCTGTCCCTAAAATCTTGCGTTTCCCGCAGTGTCACATATATGGGCCCACTTCCGGACGGTCCTTTGTTCCTGGCTGCGGTCACTTACCATCTTGCTTCCAGGTTCGTCTGTGCTGTTCTTCGCACTGCTGAGTGTATTTCCTATGCACGTGTCCCACGGTACGTCCGTCCACTGCCCAGCCTCTGGCCGTTATACATACAGTGGCTCCTAACATTTGTGCACAGGGCTTCTAGAAGGAGAGGAGACGAAGGCACATGAACACAGACCGACAAAGGACACAGAGGGAAGGCCATGACCTGCACATCGAGGACACAGCCCTCGGAAGAAGCTGGCCCTGCCGACACCTTGATCTTGGACCTCCAGCTGCCAGCGCTGTGAAGAAACACACGTCTGTGGTTTGCACCACCCAGTCTGTGGTGCTTTTCTACGGCAGTCATAGCAAACGAATGCACTCACTCACTCCTTTACCGTTCATCAAACAATTGTTTACAGCAGCTCTCCTCTGATGGGCGTCGTTCAAGGCTCCGGGCAGATGGCATCCTGCTCTACAGAACCAGCCTTCCAGGGGTTGGCCACACATCATAAAAGCAAGCAAACAGGACAGGACAGGACAAGACAATCATGTAGGGTTACACACTATGATGGAACGAACATAGGGCACCATGCCAAGCAGTGATGGGGCAACTTAGGACTGGGAGTGCAGGAAGGGGCAAGAGGACTTCTTAACCTTAGAGCAGAGTGACAGGGGAGAGGCCTCGAGGTGACTCCCTGGACTCAGGGAGCCAGAGCTGCAGCGCCAAGCACGAGGGAAGATGCTCAGCCACCGACTGTCAGATTGGCATCAAGTGCCATGCGTCAGACACTGCCATTCTCTTCACAAGGCTGGGGGATGGCTACCTTCACCTTCACAGAGGGGATGCTGAGGCAAACTGGGGACGTGTCCTCCCCACACAGACCTGAACCCACGCGGGAGTGCACATCCTGGGGTAAGCAAAGGCTTTTCAACAGGAGGAGACTTCGTATAGGAGAGATCATTTTCAGATCCTAAGTTCATTGTAGTTTTTTCTAAAATCTCCCTGAGAACATGCCTGACATGAAAGACATGGCCTTTCCTTTCCTGCCTCCCCATTCCCAGCTGGAAAGCACGTCTTCCAGGTATGAATCTTTCTGTGAGCCTGACCCAAGGTTATAAAAACCTGGATTAGCCGTAAAGGAAGGACTTGGAATACTGCTGAGAGAGTTCATGGCTCCGACGACTGCATAACCGTGCTTTTGTGGGCTCTGGAGGAGAAGCTGCTGGATGATTACCTCTGACTGTCGTTAATGTAAATGATTATGGAATTTTCCACACATAACGCAAAAAGATTTAAAATAATTGAGTGATGTGGCTATAACCACACTCCTTCCATCTACTTGTTTATGGGAACAAGGTTTTCAGAAGCTACATCTATAACAGTGAAAAGTAGGAATAACATGGATGTTGAATCTGATCTCATTGTAGCAGCAATGTCCATGAAAATATGACCCACTGGAAAAGATAAATAAGCTAGCCCATTCATCTCATTAAGAGATTCATTTCCAATAATAACTGACTTTAGGTTTATTAATTACTTAAAATTAAAAAACATTTTATGTGTTTTTAAAATTGGGTTCTAATAATAACCATCATAATACAATTCTGAAGAAATTTTTAAATACGTGACTTATGGTCACATGAAATACTTATGTAACTTACGGTTACATGAAATAAGAATAACAAATTGCAATTTGTATTTAGAAAGTTCCTTGAAAAATATGATTGGGTTATCAGTAAAAGACTTTTAAGCACAAGTATATTACATAAAAATAATATTCTGTGAGGATGAAAATGGATTCAAAGAGAAAAAAGCAAGGTAAAATTTCTGGCTATTAAAAAATTATTTACAAAGGCTTCATTTAATATAGTATGTAAATATCACTGGATATACTTAAGCTAATAATTTAATAAATTATTTAAAATTTTCAGGATTAAAATGGGCTGGAAATTAAATCCTTTACAACTGTCTGAATTTAGGATAATTTTTAAAATATCGACTCATCTTCAATGTTTCCAGGTCAATGTGTGGATCCTGATCTTGGTGCACTCAGCCTGTGTTGAATTCTGCAAAGGATACTGATCTTGTGTGTGTCAGACACAGCCAGCCTGTCTTCAGAATCACTCTTTGATCGTCTAATTCTCCCAGTCTTAACCCTTTCCACTCCAGTACACATTCTTCCTGATTGGCTGATATTATAAACTGCATATGTGACTAGGGCTGCTCCTGCGTATGAGGCATGGAGCAACATAGCATGCAGAGATTAATAAAAACATAGCATGCTTTTCTGATTAGGATCCGGATTCTACATCTTTGGAGCTGGTTTTTGGACACGTCCAGTTTTTAACTTTTACGTGCCTCATTTTTTTAAAATTTTGAAATGGGCATAATCACAGCAGCTACTTCATTGGGTTGTTGTGAGGAATGAATACGTTAATACATGTGGAGTGTATAGAGGTGTGATTAACACTCAGGGTCATATTCTCATTAACTTTTACACGGGGCTTGTAGAGTTGCCATCACTTTATAGACACCTCTGTAAGTCAGTGTCTATGCATGTTGTAAGACTCACTGAAACTTAGTGAACATATGTTTTCACATTTTTCAGATTTGCTAATTTGACCTTCAATATATTTCCATGAAAAATACCTTTAATTTCAGAGAATGTAAGCGTTTTGTGTAGTGTTTCAATTTCACTTGAGTAAAAAAGTTTATCTACCTTATTTTTCAAACTATTTTTTTTGTAACCAAAGACGTATTTTCCATAAGAAATGTGAAACCTCTTCACAACTCTGAAAGAATGACTTAGGGTTTGTCTGTTTACGTGGGAATTTAAAAAGGTATCAGACTCCTCAGTGAGTGATCAGCACTCCCTTTTCCTTCGAATACTGGTTTTTAATCTTGTGGTAAAGAAAGAACTGATGAGTTTCCTCGCTGGGTGTATACAGGGAGTGAACAGAGGAATCAGTAGTGAGAAGCTCACATTTAAATCTTCCGTGGGGAGCGTCCTACCTGTCAATGGCAGCCTCCTACCTGTCTCCAACCTCCTTCACCTTCTCTGTGGCCGTCAGAGTGTGTCCCTTGCTCTAAGCTCATTTCCCTGCCCTCGTTTTCTCTTTGTCCCCAGTGTTACAGGCTAACCTGAGTGATTACAGATTGAGCCTGCATGTTGTATGTGCACACACACCATGTCACCTGATCCAAATGATCCGTCAGGAGGTCTCATCACTCATGTGACTTTTCAAGGCACAGATATAATGTTTGAAGAGTCCAGCGCTTTCTGCCTTACTCACCGTCTGCAGAGCAAACTCGCGTAAAAATCTGTTTTGCTGCTGAAATATTGCAAAGGAGGGTATTGTGTAGCAATGATGACATCGTATTGGAGTGATTTATATCATCATGCAATCATCCTTCTACCTAAAGCATTAGCATGTGCTTCATTTGACCAAGTCATTTGAACTGGAAAAGGAAGCAAGACAAATATTAATAAAATCAGGAAATTCTTTGCTTAGGATCTTCATAGCCGTTTTGTGGTGCACATGGCCTCGAAGCAACGTGCTACTCAATTTAGAGGGCATTTTGCCCATGCAGTGCCTGTCAGCATGACCGATCCAATGTGGGCATGCGAGGGGCTCATTAAGGCCCGTTCCTCACTCACTCAGGACGTGTTGCTGAGTGCCTGTGTCCAGGTGCTAATGGTCTGGGTGCTTTTTTTCTTACCCTCCCACTTCATGCTCCTAAATAGCTGCGACCACAGGCGTGTGCACCACCATGCTTGGCTAGTTTCTGTGTTTTTGTGTAAAGAGCAGATCTTGCCACGTTGCCCAGGATTGTCTGTACCTTCTGGGCTCAAGGGATCCTTCCGTCTTGGCTTTCCAAAGTGTCGGGATTACAGTAGTGAGCCACACTGCCCAGCCAAGGGCCCTTTTTTAAAAATTAACTTTAAGAAGCAAGGTTATGCTCCTGTATTTTATTGAAAGTCAATCTGATGTGAGCTAATAAATACTTTCATTTCAAAGCAAAGCCTGGATGATCTTTATGTCTTTCTCTGAAAGATATTTAAACCCTCTGTGTTACTTCTTCCTAAGCAAACCAGATCTACTTATGAGGCGATTTTTGTTGAAGAAATTGATTCCAATCTTTTTATTTATTTTTAACTTGTGGAGACCTTTAATTCATGTCATCTCCTCTCATATGTGCAGGCTCCGTGTCCAACATATTATTGAAAGACTTTGGCTATTGAATTTCTTTTTCTTTTTAGTGTGACTTTCTGAAAGCTCAATATTTGCTATAGCATTATAAGCATTTACTCTTTAACAAGACCTATTATTCCAAATTTCCGCAAATTACGAAAGTTGTTTTAGTTGTCACATTTTATATATTTGATACGAATTGAACATTTTATATTGTTATTATATTTCTAGTTATTAAAATTTAAATTATCTTACTTTAATATTAAGTAAAATACTGTTATTTAAATATTGTTAATTTAAAATTTCTATTTAAAATAAAATTAGTCAATTAAAAATAGTATTAATTAATTTTCTTAAATTAGTTTCCAATTAACTCAAATAATAGACAGAGGCATCTTAATTATAAAAGATTCAAGCAATATATAAAGTTATATGAAGACCTTCTTCACCCTTTTTATGTTTTCTTAATCTACTAATTTTCCCAGAAGTGCCAGGATGAATAGTTTCTTGTGTTCCTTTTGAGCCTTCTCCTGAATTGGTGCTAAATATCTCACATACACACACACGCACACGCACACACACGCAAACTAACACACACACGCAGGCACACACACACGCACACTAACACACTGATTTCTAAGAACCCTCATCTTTTATTTTTAATGTAAAACATGGACTGTAAGGCCGACAGCCTTGCTAAGAGCCGGATGAACACCACCCACCCCTCTCTACGCCTGATAACAGTTTGTCAGGCAGAACTCATTACTCAGCATCTGGCTCCTCCATGGGGCTCCCCTCGCCCACTTCTGCATTCTGCCCCCAGGTCTGTATCCAGCACTAGACTATGCACTGTCAGCACCAAGCTGGGCATTTGAACCTCAGCACTGAACTGTGCACCCTCAGCACTAAACTGTACAGCTGAACCCGCGAAAATTGAAGAAATCCCGCTGAGCCTTTCCCAATGGCAGCCCACCCCAGGCATCCTAGGCCAGCCCCCCTCTAACCCCCTCAAACCCCCCTGCCCTGAGAAGTCAAGGGCGACTTCTCTGGCCCCTTTCCCCAGGACCACAGAACCCCGCCCGGGAGATAAATAAATTGGCATCTGATTGTTCTTATACTGGCCTCAGTTTCCTCATTTTAAACTCGGCAGTAACCATTACATGGACTAACTCAGGATTCTCTCGCTATTATCTGTTTATTATTCTTTGCACCTAGTGGCCCTTATAAATATGGAGACTTGAGCTGTTCTCAGGTTTTAAAAATCGATTTCTGTAATTATTTTGACTTTACATTGGCACTTCTCCCATGGCCATTTCTAAGATTTTGGAGTATCCTTTGTGCTTCTAACTCTCAAACCCTTTCCATATTTGGATATTTTGACTAGTTTACTGGGAGAATCTTTTAAAAAATAGTTTACCTAATTCTCTTTCAATACAGTGCGTTTTACTTTTCAGATCACCCATGAATTTTTTGATAATCGTATTTAAATAATTCTGAGATCACCAGGTATTTATTTGTGAGGTACATATCATCTTCTCTAATATCCTCATTGTAATTAGGGTTACTTGTCATAGTTATTAATTAGGTTGCTATTAGTGTTTGTGCTTCTTTCAGTTGAGTTTGCTGTATTTTACTCCTGGCACAGTGTTTGTGGATTTGTCTTTTCCTTTGAAAATGCGTGTCCATTTGGCTATTACAGGAGTCAGTCAGGGGTAGTAACTCCAAGTGAGGTGCTATTTGAGGGCTGCTAGGATGGATCAGTTCCTTCTCTGATGCTCCCAGCTCCCCGGGTGTGCTCCTCATTCTCTTGCTCAGGAAATCTCAGTTCCTGCTTTCTCAGGGGCAAATGCTCTTCCAGCCCTCGGCTCCGTAAAGGGGAAAAAAATGTAGGGGTCAATCAGGTCCGGGAGCTTCCAGTGTCATTCATTACCATATTGATCACCCCCAACAACCACCCAGAGCAGTTTTGATCTGTGGAGCCTTAACTCCGAGCTCCTCAGAATCCATGTCTAGTCAATGGCATTTTTCCTTTTGTCCTTCGGATGTCTTCTGGGCTGTTTGGCCATATTCTTTCTTTGTTGGCTGGATATGCTTCCTCTCTTTAAGGAACGCTGCAAAGGTTGGATGCTTATGTCCCTCCACAATTCAGACATGGGCTCCCTAGTCCCCATTGTGATGACATTTGGAAACAGGCCTTTGAGTGAGGATGTTATGAGGCTGGAGACCTCACGGTGGGACTGGTGTCCTCCTAAGAAGAGCACGGAGCAGACTTCCTCCCTACTCCCCCTGCCACGTGGGACACAACGAGGAGACATCGTCTACCCAGGAAGCGGCGCTCACCAGGCGCCAGGTCTGCCAGCTATCTGGTCTTCTCATCCTACAGAAGGTTGAGAAATAAATGAGTGTTGTTTAAACCACCCAGTCTGCGGCATTTTCTGTTATAG